>CM077470.1:26193571-26748835 GCA_039654755.1 Calcarius lapponicus
GGGGTCGTCCAAGGAGCTGGATCTGGCCAAGGCGAGCTGTGAAGGAGGAGAGGAAAGGCATCAGTAGGTCTGTGGTTCTTTGAGGCACACAGATAAAACCAGCAGTTTAGAGAAGAGCTAAAAACAGCTGCTAGCATCCCACCAACACTTCTGCCTTGGACAAAGGAGAGCTTGAACTTTCTGACCAGAAGGAAAAGATCTGGAGGTCAAATCCTCCTGTCAGATGGCAAACTCAGAGCACAGATCACATCTCTGTTGTGCCAAGAGCTCGTCTCACTTTAGTCCCTTTCCTCTAAAATTCTGTGGTGTTTACAAACTGAGCAGCTGCCAGGAGAGGCACAGAGCAGCCCCAAGGCAGGGAGTGCACACCCTGAGCCCTGCTCAGCATCTCCCAGCCAGGCCCCTGCGCCAGGCCAGGGACACCTGCACCTCGAGAGGCCTCTGGCAAGAGCCAGGTCAAACATGGGGTTTTCCCCTAAAAGCCAGCCAGGAATAAGGAGTTCCACTATCAGTGAGATGTTTATGGCCAGCAGAGCTGGTGTCTCTTCAGCAGGATGAAATGGTGCCATGGTGTGGCCTGCTGCAGAAACAGCCACCTCCTGGACGTGGTGCATTTACTGCCGAGGGACAAGGGCAGGAGAGAGAGGCTGTGTATCATCAATCCTTCTGGGGGGACAGGAGAGGGCCTGGCGAGGCACCCTGCCCTGGGCACAGCCTGCAGTGCCACCTTGGCCCCGGCGTAGCTCAGCTTTGCCAGCCACTGCCACAGCACCATCACCATCCCCTCGCCACTCGCGGCCACCAAGGGCTCGGGCAGGAGCTGCTGTCCCCAGCACCCTCTCCCGCCTCTGGCTCTGGCTCTGCCCTGTCCCCTCACGTGTGTGCCACGGAAACGTTCAGGGCCCTTCTGCAGCCGAGCCAAGCAAAGCCTGGAGCGCCCAGCTATCGCAGCGGAGTTTCTGGTTATACTTTCAGATCCTCATGCCCCACAGACACTTTCTGTTTGTGCTCCTTCGTGTCAGACAAACAGCCCAGAGCTGAGCTGCTCAGCGCAGGACTGACAGCCACAGCAGCTCGGTTGTGTGGGAACCCGGGGAATTGTGCTGCTCTGGGGTAGAGCCCAGGGGCAGAGCCAGCCCCGGCAGCTGTACAGAAACACCCAGATCCACACGGAAATGGCTCCACATGGAAGTGGTGTCATTGCTGCCGGCCCTGCAGGACAGGGCAGCCAGGCCGCCTGGCCCAGGTAAGTGCTCATTTTTGAAGGAGCGTCCAGAGAGCACAAACCCTCCCTGGCTGCCAGCACGGCTGCAAATGCGGAGTTCAGCCGGGGCCGGGCTCAGCTGCCACCGCCCTTCGCAGCCCGAGCATCCTTCACCCTCCCAGAGCTTCCCACACCTCAGGGCTGCCGAAGATCCCCTGCCTCCCCAGAGCAGCCCGCGGTCACCCTCCCGGCCCCAGCCCAGCCGGGAGCGCGGGGAGCCCGGGGCCCGTCCCGGCCGGGGCTCAGGGCTCAGCCCGTACCTGCCTGCGCCCGCGGGGCAGCGTGCCCACCGCGCTGGCCAGGTGCTGCATCCTCCTGCTGTCCGCGGGCTGCTCCTCGCACGAGCTGCAGCTGGAGCTGGGCTGCAGGAGCCGCCGCAGGGCCATGCCGGGCTCGGGGGCAGCGCCCGGGGCTCAGGGCGAGCGCTGCGGGGCTCAGGGTGAGCGCTGTGCCAGGCTCAGGGTGAGCGCTGTGCCAGGTTCAGGGTGAGCGCTGTGCCGTGCCGGGTTCAGGGCAGTTCCCGGAGCTCAGGGTGAGCGCTGTGCTGTGCCGGGCTCAGGGTGAGCGCTGTGCCGGGTTCAGGGTGAGCGCTGTGCCAGGCTCAGGGTGAGCGCTGTGCCAGGTTCAGGGTGAGCGCTGCGGGGCTCAGGGTGAGCGCTGTGCGGGGCTCAGGGTGAGCGCTGTGCGGGGCTCAGGGTGAGCGCTGTGCCGGGCTCAGGGTGAGCGCTGTGCGGGGCTCAGGGTGAGCGCTGTGCCGGGCTCAGGGTGAGCGCTGTGCCAGGTTCAGGGTGAGCGCTGTGCCAGGTTCAGGGTGAGCGCTGTGCCGTGCCGGGTTCAGGGCAGTTCCCGGAGCTCAGGGTGAGCGCTGTGCTGTGCCGGGCTCAGGGTGAGCGCTGTGCCGGGTTCAGGGTGAGCGCTGTGCCAGGCTCAGGGTGAGCGCTGTGCCAGGTTCAGGGTGAGCGCTGTGCCGTGCGGGGCTCAGGGCAGTTCCTGGGGCTCAGGGTGAGCGCTGTGCTGTGCCGGGCTCAGGGTGAGCGCTGTGCCGTGCCAGGTTCAGGGCAGTTCCTGGGACTCAGGATGAGCGCTGTGCCGTGCCGGGCTCAGGGTGAGCGCTGTGCCAGGTTCAGGGTGAGCGCTGTGCCGTGCGGGGCTCAGGGCAGTTCCTGGGGCTCAGGGTGAGCGCTGTGCTGTGCCAGGTTCAGGGTGAGCGCTGTGCCGGGCTCAGGGTGAGCGCTGTGCCGTGCCAGGTTCAGGGTGAGCGCTGTGCCGTGAGGGGCTCGGGGCAGTTCCCGGAGCTCAGGGTGAGCGCTGTGCCAGATTCAGGATGAGCGCTGTGCTGTACCAGGTTCAGGGTGAGCGCTGTGCCTGGCCCCGCTGCCCCGCTCCGAGCAGGGCGAGGGCGGAAGGGCCTCCACGTGATCTGTGGTTTAGGTGCGACTTACACAAATCCCTCCTAGCAGAGCCCCAGGCTCTCGGTGCGCCTTGTGCTCACGCGGCAGTTAAGAATCGGGCTTGGCAGTTACGGAAATCTGCTTAATTTTTCCATTCCTGTGCACAGTTCTCACCAGCAGCTGCTGCTCTGCCAGGCTTTGTCCTCACAGCCCTGCCCGCCTCGGGCACTCACCTGACCTCAACCTGTTCACACTCGGACTTGCTCGGCATCCCTGGCATCCCTGAACCCACCTTCTGGCAAGGATGGGAAAGCAGCACCGCCCCCGGCTAATGGTGTCAGGCAGTTCCTCCAGCTGCAGAGGGAGCAGGAGCTGCAGGCCAGGAGCAGAGGCTGGGGCGTGGCAGGGCAGGGACGGGACAGCGCCCTCAGCCGCACTCGGGCCGCCGTGGGGACCGAGGCGCAGCAGCTCTGGGGACACACAGCAAAGCCCTGCAGAGCCCCCAGGGCACGGGGGCTGCCAGGGACAGCCCTGGCCAGGTGTCATCCCTGCACCTTTCCTGCATGGCCAGAGCTCGAGGAAGACTGACGGCTCTGAGAGCTTCTGGCGGGGTTGGATTTTCTCTCCAGTTGTTACCTGACCTGTTGTTCCTTCAGCGTGGCTTTGAAGAGCCTTCAGATTCCCTTCAGATGGAGAGGCACAGGCAGCAGCCCTGGGCCTGGGGGGTCACTGGAGTGGGTGCCTGTCCCTGCTGCCCCTCAGGCACAGGTCAGCAGTGCAGGAGGACGGGCGAGCCCTAGGCAGAGCAGTTTGCCAGCCCTGGCAGCCGTCAGCCAAGCCCTGAACGCCCACGGAGCCCTGGCACCAGCCCTGCAGCCACGGCTGGAGCCCTGTGTCCCAGGGCTGGACACGGCCCTGTGTCCCTGTGTCCCTGCTGCTGGACACAGCCCCGTGTCCCTGTGTCCCAGGGCTGGACACGGCCCCGTGTCCCTGCGTCCCTGCTGGACACAGCCCCATGTCCCCGTGTCCCTCTGTCCCAGGGCTGGACACGGCCCTGTGTCCCTCTGTCCCTGCTGCTGGACACAGCCCCGTGTCCCTGTGTCCCTGCTGGTGGACATGGGCCTGTGTCCCTGTGTCCCTGCTCCTGGGCACAGCCCCGTGTCCCCACTGCTGGCCCTGCTGGCTGTCAGTGACCTGCAGCAGCTGCTGCCACAGGCTGCCATCCCGACAGACACTCGCTGGGACAGTTCTTGTTGGGACAAACAGCAGGGGCAGTAACTGCACAGAGCAGCCAGACCTGGACACAATTAACCCTTGATGGATGTGAGCCTGCTAGGGGAAAAGCAGGGCCCCTGCTATCAAAACAGAGAAGTAATAAAAACATACAGGTTACTGTCATTTTTCTGAGTAAAGCCCTTTTATGTACCTTTATGAAGTATTGCCACACACACCTGGGACTGCCAGCTCCAGGAGGAAGGGCTGGCAGGGCCCAGGCAGGAGAGGGGGCAGCCAGGACTGTGGGGTGAGGGTGCTGGGCTCTGCCTGCCAGCTGTGTGGAAGCTCAGTGCAGGCTGGCACAGCAGATCAAGGCAGAGCTGCCCTGCACACCTTCTGTAAGGGCCCTGCCTCTGCATCGAAGGAGCTGCAGGATGGGTGTCCATGGTGAGGGACAGGGATGGGTGTCCATGGAGGGATAGGGATGGGTGTCCGTGGTGAGGGACAGGGATGGGTGTCCATGGAGGAGCTGCAGGATGGGTGTCCGTGGAGGAGGGACAGGGATGGGTGTCCATGGAGGAGGGACAGGGATGGGTGTCCGTGGAGGGACAGGGATGGGTGTCCATGGTGAGGGACAGGGATGGGTGTCCATGGTGAGGGACAGGGATGGGTGTCCGTGGAGGGACAGGGATGGGTGTCCATGGTGAGGGACAGGGATGGGTGTCCATGGTGAGGGACAGGGATGGGTGTCCATGGTGAGGGACACAGATGGGTGTCCATGGTGAGGGACAGGGATGGGTGTCCGTGGTGAGGAACAGGGAGGGGTGTCCATGGAGGGACAGGGATGGGTGTCCATGGTGAGGGACACAGATGGGTGTCCGTGGTGAGGGACAGGGATGGGTGTCCATGGTGAGGGACAGGGATGGGTGTCCATGGTGAGGGACACAGATGGGTGTCCATGGTGAGGGACAGGGATGGGTGTCCATGGTGAGGGACAGGGATGGGTGTCCATGGTGAGGGACACAGATGGGTGTCCGTGGTGAGGGACAGGGATGGGTGTCCATGGTGAGGGACAGGGATGGGTGTCCATGGTGAGGGACACAGATGGGTGTCCGTGGAGGAGGGACAGGGATGGGTGTCCGTGGAGGGACAGGGATGGGTGTCCGTGGAGGAGCTGCAGGAGGGGTGTCCGTGGAGGAGGGACAGGGATGGGTGTCCATGGAGGAGGGACAGGGATGAGTGTCCATGGAGGGACAGGGATGGGTGTCCGTGGAGGAGCTGCAGGGTTGGGTGTCCATGGAGGAGGGACAGTGATGGGTGTCCGTGGAGGAGGTGCCTACCCTTGCTGGTGCAGATGAGCCCTTAGTGCCAGGGAAGCGTTGGAATGGAGCTTCCCCCACTCCAGGGGATTCCCTCATTGCCCTGGACGGCTGAAATATCAGTACAAACCCATCCTAAAGGTTCCTCCCTCAAAAACCCGCACCTCAGGGCAGAGGAACAGCCTGTCAGGAAACATCTGCTGCTCCCGCCGGGAGGAGGGCTGGTGGCTGCGGTCCCAGTGCCTCTCCCGGCGGACAGGCAGCGGCAGGGAAGCGCTGCACACAGCTCACCACAGCACAGCAGCACCACAACGACGGATTCAGGTGTCTGTGCTTCACCTCCGAGTTCCTTGGGAGAACCCCTCCGGGCTAAGGGGTTCTGTTCAAAAAAGCACAGCAGGCAAGGGGGAAAGCTCTCTCCCTTTTGCTGAGAAAAATATCTGCACCCCTGGGTGTCATCTGCTCGCTCGCCGAGGCTCGGTGAGCAGCGCGGGGAGCGGGTGACTCAGAGCCTCTTCCCCTTTTCCTGCTCACGGCCGCCGCGCTGAGCGCTTGAAAACAAAGCGCGTTTCGCTTCCTCCGGCAGCCCCTTCTGACGCTCCTGAAACCCAGTGACTCATCTGCAAACAAGCTGAGGGCAGAAATAAACGACACCTCTCATCAGAGCGCAAAGCAGGACCTCGGGGCGAGCTGCTGCAGCAGCCTCGTTACCCTGCGCTGCTGTGTGCCCCGCACAGCCACGCACCCTGCACCCCCGGCAGGGACCCCTCAGCCCCGCAGGGACCCCTCAGCCCCGCAGGAACCCTGCACCCCCGGCAGGAACCCCGCACCACAGCCGACGCCCCCACACCCCCGGCACCCATCGCTCCCGGCCCGCCTGCTCCTCCGCGGCAGGGCTCACGGTGCCCGGGTCAGGGCAGCCCTGCAGGGCTCACGGTGCCCGGGTCAGGGCAGCCCTGCAGGGCTCACGGTGCCCGGGTCAGGGTCAGAGCAGCCCTGCAGGGCTCACGGTGCCCGGGTCAGGGGCAGAGCAGCCCTGCAGGGCTCACGGTGCCCGGGTCAGGGCAGAGCGGCCCTGCAGGGCTCACGGTGCCCGCGGAGGTCACACGGATGCCCTGCCCCAGGCTCCTCCCGGGCACGGCGCTGGTTCAGTGCCAGGGCTGGGGCCATGGGGCGCCCTCCTCCAGAGCAGGCTGCTCCTGCCCGCTCCGGCCCGGCCCCGAACCCTTCCCGGGGGGGAGCACTGATCCCTCCGCGCTGCAGCGCCCGCACGGTGTGTGCCCGCACGGGGTGTGCCCGCAGGGTGTGTGCCCGCAGAGCCCGCAGGGTGTGTGCCCGCAGGGTGTGTGCCCGCACGGTGTGTGCCCGCAGGGTGTGTGCCCGCAGGGTGTGTGCCCGCAGAGCCCGCACGGTGTGTGCCCGCAGAGCCCGCAGGGTGTGTGCCCGCACGGTGTGTGCCCGCAGAGCCCGCACGGTGTGTGCCCGCAGAGCCCGCAGGGTGTGTGCCCGCACGGTGTGTGCCCGCAGAGCCCGCACGGTGTGTGCCCGCAGAGCCCGCAGGGTGTGTGCCCGCAGGGTGTGTGCCCGCAGAGCCCGCAGGATGCGCAGAGCCCGCAGAGCTGACCCGGAGCAAGGCAGGAGCCATCCTCCCCCGGCGGGACGCAGCCCTCGGGGGCTCGGGAGCCGCTGCCCTCCTCAGCTGCCAGGAGCGCTCCGGGGCTGCCGGGGGCTGATGGACTCAACAGTAAGCACCTGGGCAATCAGCCCTTTCTCTGTCCCAGCCGGCCCCTGCTCCGAGCGCTGTCTCCCCGCGGGGCAGCGACATCCAGGGCAGAGGCACCGCCCGCCTCCGCCTCTCCAGGACAGGAGCGAATCCCGGCAGGCAGAGGTGCCGGAGGGCAGCGCGCCGCTCTCCGGAGCCCTGGGGCCAGGGACGGCGGCCGATGCTCACCCGGGAGCCGCGGGCTGCGCTGGTCCCTCGGACCCGGCTCGGGCACTGCCACCGCCGCGACAGCGACACCGGCCTGCAGGCGGGCAGGGACCGGAGAGCCCGCGAGTAACTGCTGCAAAGGTCTTGGCAAGGGAAAAAAACAACCCACAGTATCCTCCAAAAGCCACTGAACCTTCTTGGGTCACAGCATGGCAGGTTTCATTTTGAAGTGCCTTAAGTTAAAATAAAGTCTGACTTAAATTCCCGGATTATGGCTGTGTCAGGGGAATTTTCAAGCACGCACGCTCCAGAATTGAGTGCTCAGGGTGAGCTGGTCCCGCTCAGGTTTGCAGCACTGAAAATCTCACTAGGTGGAAGTGCAGGATCAGGGAGCTCAGGGAGAGCTCACACTGCTGCGGGCGCAAGAGCCACGAGGGAAGGGTTCCACGGGTCCACACAGGCTCAACCCTTCTCCCCTCACACAATCAACATAAGAACAATTTCAGGCCACGGGAACACAAGGGCAGAGTATGCTGAATTTATTAAAATTGCCACATCTTCCCCAAATCCGCATACAAAATACAACAGCTAAACCATTATTTACATCCAGGCAGCTGCAATATCAAGCAATAACTTTAGCAATAGTTTTAAAAATAACTCTGCAGTGTACACAGATCAGATATTTCACAACACGAGGGTCGAAGTTAGCATTGCACTGCTATACTTAGTTCAGAAATATTACAGTGTTCCACATAAAATACTCACACTTCTTTTAAAAACAGACAACTGAGGAAGTGGTTTGTGGATTGACAAAACATGACACGTTTTTCTTGGGGACTGAGAATCACAGCAGGCTTAGACACAATGTCATAGCAACATTCAAAACACATCTGGTCCATTTATGCCAAAAATACATTCAGTGTGAGTTACAATTTATTGCACATTTCTTATATTCTGTAGAAATATATTGTACCTCGATGTTTATTCCCTGTACATTCATAAACATTGCTCTGCCCATTAGAGCAGAACATGGACACCTTTCCCTAAAAGCTTTGGGGGTTTGGGGTCCCACAGCCCGTGGGGCTGGTCCCTGGCATCACAGACACACAGCCAAGGGCAGAGGAGGGGACAGACATGCAGTGCTGCTGGGGACACCCAGGGATGGCTCAAGGACACCCCGAGGAGCCCCTCGCTGACCCAGAGCAGGGGGTCTGAGCCGTAACCCTCACCAGCACACAAAGGCTGTGCCTGTCCCCATGCACCCAAACTCAGCTATTTGTAATTCCTGAATCTAGTACCCAGTGACACAGCAATTATTAAATATTGTAGGACTCCTTGTAGTGTCATGTGAGGGAATGAGCTTGATTAAGTGCAAATTATAAAAGTTGGGAAGTGCAGAGGAGATTACAGCCTGAATTTCTAAAGGAGTGTGTGGGGGCAGCAGTTCAAGTAATACAAAAAAAAAAAAATAGGCGTCACAGGAAACATTAATTAACTTTCCCTTCCAGTGCATAATCCCTACATTAAACTTTAGATTGTTATTAGAAGCAAATTATAAAATATTGGTTAACCCCCCCCAGTTAGAAGCATCAATTAGGAGAAGCTGAATGTGGTAACAGGTTTTGAGCATCCTTGACCTTGAAAATTTTCATGAGCTTAAGAACTTTTGCTTTAAGTGAAGATTATCAGGAGCATTGCAACCTCTGAGGAAACCTAAGCCTCCCTAAACTGCACAGAAGTGTTTTGGCATAACCTCTGTGCTTAAATTAGACCAAGACAAACCCACATGGAGGGGAAAGGCCACTAAAACAAGGGTTCTTTGGAGAGTTTCTAAAGGACTGTAGAGTTTACAAACATTTCAGAGCTCAATACAACATCAGCCCCTTGGCTCAGTTACGCTCAACTCCAATTCATCAAAATGTACATTCACCCCTCAACAACAAAAGAGAAAAGAAAACCAGAGCAAAAATACTGAGTTGTGTGAAAAGCCAGGGCAAACAGACCCTAATGTCTGATGCCAAGAGCTATGTCCAGGGAAAAGGTTAAAGCACTTCTGGGGCTGGAGCTGTGACCCGTGTGAGGAGTAGCTGAGCCTGAGCATCCTCCACCCACCCTTCCCAGCCAGGCACCAAAAGGGTCTTGTTCAAATTATCAAGCTGGTTAACGATTTTCAGAGACTCCACAGGGAAACTGAAACTCTTTTCCCACTTAAAAAAAAAATAAAGCTTTGGTTTTTCCTTTTTAAGATAAGTATGTTCTTGTACATATTACAAGAACAGATGCTGGATCTTAGCTTTGCAATTTTTTTTGACAGTCAAGTCAGCACCAGGCTTTGGATCATGCGGCTGCCAAGATCACCCCTCAAACAGCCTGCAAAGTCACATCACTGAGCTCCACGGGAGTTCATGCCTCCTGAGGGTGCAAAGCAGGGTGAAACCCGAGGAAGGATGGCACCACTGACCCCGAGCTCAGTAAAATGTGACACTTCCCTGCAATAGCTCCAGGGGAGAGATTCCAACGCTGATCAACCAACGGCTCCTGCCCCAGAGCTGCAGGGGCCACACCAGATTTCTGCAAAGCTTTGCTATTCTGGAAACGTCTTCAGGATTAATTCCCATGAGCCAAATGGATTTAGAAACATATAAAGAACCATATACAAAATGTATAATTTTGCCTATTAAGAATACTCCAACACTATATTCAAATATGCAGGCCACGGAGCGGGCCAAAATTCACAAAATGCCAGAACTCTGTTGGATTTTAACACAGCAACTCACGTTGCTGGCTTGTGATATTATGGAGACCTGGTCAGAAATGTAAATATTCATCACCAGCCTGGTGCTGTTACAGAATTCTGTAAGAAACCTCTGAACACACTGCACTGGCTTTTGTTAAAGCTTCCCCCTAATACATCAAAAGGCACTAAAAAATGCTGCCAGTGATTGGAAAAACATTGCTAAAAATAAATATCTTCTCAGTTTAGGTAGAATTTCTCCTGTTCCATCCCTTCACAGCTAACAGAAAAGTGTTGCCTCTATTATTTTTCCTAGTAACTGTTAAAAGGAAAAGTTGTCCCTTGATTGATCTGTTCAATGAACAAAAGAGAGAGTAAAGCAACTTGAATTTTAACCATGACATTGTATGTGAAATTAAGACAATAAAAATAAATGTCAATAGGGAACTGACTCAACAGTTTTGCTCACAGTGTACACACTTAGTGGAATTTCCATATTTTCTAATTTCTTGGTTAATTATAAATATAGTAATTCAAAATGCATTTACTGACAACCACTTTTCAGATCCCTGAAATAAAATAAAAAAAAAAAAAACAGATAAAAAGTTGGGTTAATTTGGTCTTTTACTTGGTTTGAGGACAGAACACGAGGTTTGTCTCACAAACAGGCTTTAACCAACACCAGACACTTCCAGGACGTTTGGGGTCTGACAAGGATGAAAAGCACAACAGCAAAAGGTATTTTTACACTGCCATGATGCTTTAAGCTCCTTCCTGCCATCCACTGGTGTCTGATTTACCGAAAAAAGCCAGAGCAAGTCACGGACTTGCAGGACCGAACCCGAACGGCGAGTCCCGGCTGCCCGGTGCCAGGGCCGGGCACAGCGCCGCGCCCGGGCTGCCTCGGGCACCCAGCGCCGTCTGAGGTAGAGCAGAAGCAGAAACGCTGCCACGCTGGGAGCCGGACGGCCGAGCGCCCTCGTCCCCTGTCCCGCGGGGGCTCTCAGGCCTTGCCCTCCTCGGGCGCGCAGAGCTGCGAGATGGTTTTCTTGACGCGCAGCGCCGTGAGACGCGCGGCGCCGCTGGCACGCCAGCACTCCCGCATCAGCCGGCCCAGCACCCGCAGCGCCTGCCAACAGCAGCGGGCACTCAGCAGGGCTGGGACAGGGATCCAGAACCCCGGGAATGGGTACAGACAGGGGCTGGGGATGGGAACGGGAATGGGTGCTGACAGGGGCTGGGACAGGAACAGGAATGGGTACAGACAGGGGCTGGGGACGGGAACAGGAATGGGTGCTGACAGGGGCTGGGATAGGAATGGGTACAGACAGGGGCTGGGACAGGGATTCAGAACCCCAAGGAATGGGTACAGGCAGAGGCTGGGGATGGGAACAGGAATGGGTACAGGCAGGGGCTGGGACAGGGATCCAGAACCCCGGGAATGGGTACAGGCAGGGGCTGGGGACAGGGATCCAGAACCCCGGGAATGGGTGCTGACAGGGGCTGGGACAGGAACAGGAATGGGTACAGACAGGGGCTGGGGACGGGAACACGAATGGGTACAGGCAGGGGCTGGGGACAGGGATTCAGTACCCAGGGAATGGGTACAGGCAGGGGCTGGGGACGGGAACAGGAATGGGTACAGACAGGGGCTGGGACAGGGATTCAGAACCCCGGGAATGGGTGCTGACAGGGGCTGGGACAGGGGATCCAGAACCCCGGGAATGGGTACAGACAGGGGCTGGGACAGGGATCCAGAACCCCGGGAATGGGTACAGACAGGGGCTGGGACAGGGATCCAGAACCCAGGGAATGGGTACAGACAGGGGCTGGGACAGGGATTCAGTACCCAGGGAATGGGTGCTGACAGGGGCTGGGGACGGGAACAGGAATGGGTACAGACAGGGTGTGGGGATGGGAATGGGTACAGAAAGAGGCTGGGGACAGGAATGGGACTGGGTACAGACAGGGTGTGGGGATGGAAACAGTACTGGGTACAGACAGGGGCTGGGGACAGAGATGAGACCCAGGTACAAACAGGGACTGGGGGACAGAAATGGCACCAGGTACAAACAGGGGCTGGGGACAGAAACTGGACCTGGGAACAAACAGGGTGTGTGGGGACAGAAGCAGGGCCAGGTACAGACAGGGTCTGCAGGGGGACAGACAACAGCAGAGATACAAGCACCACCACCCCCTGCTTCCCGGTTTTAATACAGGGAGATGAAGAGCAGTGCTCTGAAACAGTGACACGACAGCAGCTGCATCAATTAAGACCTGCCTTGGACAGCATCAAACACTTTGTGCAGAGTTTTTTTCTGTATTGATCTGAAGGACAGCTAGACATTTGAAGCTTCCAAATTCAGGAGAAGCTGGGCACTGAGTGCCCTATCTCTCACTGAAAAGTTCTGTCTCGATTTAAACTTGAACATATAAATAACAAAATAAAACTAGAAAAAAAAACCCCTACAAAATAAACCTAGAATAAACTAGAAAATTGATTTTACCTCACAGCTTTGCCACTGGTTTGGAATACTTGGTCTGAGCTTCTGTTCACAGACAACCCTTCTCATATCTTCTATCGAAGGATCGGAAGGCACGAGGTCGTAGTAAGGCAGCTGGTATTCCTCAGTGATTCCTGGGAAGATGTATTACTGTGCAGGTGCCCACGGCAGGGGTGGAACGAGGAGGGCTTTGCGGTCCCTTCCAGCCCAAACCCACCAGGGACGGGTGAAAGGCCAGAGGCTCACCTCCAACGGAGCACCTGCGGGCTATCTCCCAGTACACCAGCCCCAGGGAGTAGATGTCTGCCCGCTTGAAGGACTCAAAGATGTTCGTGTTCATCACGTCGTCCAGGATCTCGGGGGCCATGTACCTTTGGGGCACACAGGGTCACTTTGCTGGGGCAGCTCCTACCAAAGGCCACAGCTGTGCTGCCACGTGCCCGTGGGAGCCCCGTGACCCCTCGTGGTGCTGGCAGCTGTGCCCTGCCCAGCCCAGAGCGCCGGGGTGACCGCGGTGACCGGCACACGATGCAGAGAGCTCCGTCCCACTGCAGGGGCTGAACCTCTCCCACCCACCCAGCCAGCAGCCTCTCTCCTATGGGGCCGTGGCCATCCCTGCCCAGTGCCAGGGCAGAGGGGACGTGGGCTGCAGTGCCTGACCCACCTGCAGGTACCCATAGGGGCTCTGGGGGCTGTTCTGGGGCTGTTCTGGGCTCTGTGGTGCCTGACCCACCTGCAGGTGCCCACGGGGGCTCTGGGGGCTGTTCTGGGGGTGCAGTGCCTGACCCACCTGCAGGTGCCCACGGGGGTTCTGGGGGCTGTTCTGGGGCTGCTCTGGGGCTGCAGTGCCTGACCCACCTGCGGGCACCCATAGGGGGTTCTGGGGGCTGTTCTGGGGGTGCAGTGCCTGACCCACCTGCAGGTGCCCATAGGGGTTCTGGGGGCTGCTCTGGGGCTGTTCTGGGCTCTGTGGTGCCTGACCCACCTGCAGGTGCCCATAGGGGGTTCTGGGGGCTGCTCTGGGGCTGCTCTGGGGCTGCTCTGGGGCTGCAGTGCCTGACCCACCTGCAGGTGCCCATAGGGGTTCTGGGGGCTGTTCTGGGGGTGCAGTGCCTGACCCACCTGCGGGCGCCCATAGGGGTTCTGGGGGCTGCTCTGGGGCTGTTCTGGGGCTGCAGTGCCTGACCCACCTGCAGGTGCCCATAGGGGTTCTGGGGGCTGTTCTGGGGCTGCAGTGCCTGACCCACCTGTAGGTGCCCATGCGGGGGTTCTGGGTGTGTTCTGGGCTCTGTGGTGCCTGACCCACCTGTAGGTGCCCATGCAGGGGTTCTGGGGCTGTTCTGGGCTCTGTGGTGCCTGACCCACCTGCGGGTGCCCACGGGGGTTCTGGGGGCTGTTCTGGGGCTGTTCTGGGGCTGCAGTGCCTGACCCACCTGCGGGTGCCCATGCAGGGGTTCTGGGGGCTGTTCTGGGGGTGCAGTGCCTGACCCACCTGCGGGTGCCCATAGGGGTTCTGGGGGCTGTTCTGGGCTCTGTGGTGCCTGACCCACCTGCGGGTGCCCACGCGGGGGTTCTGGGGGATGTCGATGGTGTTCAGCACCGAGTCGTGCTTCACCGCCAGGCCCAGGTCAGCGATGGCGCAGGTCTCATTCCTCTTCACCAGGATGTTCTTGGATTTCAGATCCCGGTGAGCGATCGCTGGCTTCCCTGCCCACAGCAAGAGAAACCGCTTCCAGTTTTGGTAGCAACAGTGTGGATTTTAATGTAAGGAGCAAGGATGTAAAAGCAGTTTTATTCACTTCTGTTACTGTACCCTATAGAAATATTGAAGCCTATTTTGAACCAAGCAAAGCTCTGCTAAATGTTCTCAGCTTCAAAAGAAAACTTTAGGAGTAGGGTTTTTTTTTCAATATCTGTATTTCAGGAATAAAACACAAAAATACAAACTGGAAGTTCACCATCCAAATTAGTTTAGAAAATTACAGAATCACTGAATGAACTGGGTCAGAAAAACCCTCCAAGACCACCGAGTCCCACCATTCCTCAGCACTGACAAGGGCACCACTAACCCATTTCCCCAAGTGACACATCCACACAGCTTTTTACCCCACCACCGCCCGGGGCAATCTGTGCCAGGGCTGGACAAACCTTCCCATGAAGAAATTTTTCCCAATTTTTCCTTCATTGGCGCTCACCCCCCTTCAGCAGAGCTGCCCCTTTAGGCATCTCTTTAGAGGCACGGACAAAGTGCATAGGTGGAAGGGGAAGGGAATGCCCCTCGTCCCTGTCTGCGCTGCACCGCTCTCACCCACAGTTCCCCCTGGTGTCAGCGGTTTGGAAAACGCTTCACCACACCGCGTCACCCATAAAGGTTTGTGGGAGCGCTGAAGCTCCCTAAAATACCTGGAGGGAAGCGGGAGGGCAGCACTTGCCTTGCGTGCCGACGATCTCCATGTGCAGGTGCGCCAGGCCGCTGGCCACGGACAGCGCCAGCCGGACCATGCCCTCCACGGTCACCGTGCCCCTGTTCAGGTAGTCAAACAGCGAGCCCTGCTCGTGGTACTCGGAGACCAGCCACAGCTGAGTCCACGTCCCGTTATCTAGCCAGAGGAAGCAGGAGTGTTAGAAATTGTGAAAACTGCATGTATTTTATGACTAGCTTTTTGCAAATATTAAAATGAACATTATATGTGTTGTCTTAGAAAGTAATGCTGCATTAATTCTCTTAAGTAGGGTGTTAAATATAGTCTTAGGTTATAAAAAAATGTTAAAATAGAAACTATGCTATGAAGGATGCTTTTTTTAAAGAAAGGACTTGCAGTGAGATAGCAGCCACAGGACACCTCAATCTTTCAGAGAAAAAGAATTTATTGCCTTCTTATCAGAAGAAATTAACTTCTTCCTGCCTCAAAGGCGCCGTCAGGATTCAGAGGAAGAAGTTGAGAATGACCAGACAGAATCCTGTGTTTGAATGGAATTTATGCATCATGTATGAAGTGTATGACTATGCAACAGGTTACTGGTTTTGTTAATCTTCTGTTAACAGGGGTCCTTTTTCGGGCTTGTGCTGTATCTGGACTGTCCATAACTCTTTGTCTCTGTTGTGTCATATTGTCCTAATTCAAATTGTCCAAATTAACATTAATTATATTGCTATTTTTATAACCATTTTATTACCATTAAACGTTTAAAATTTTAAAAACAAGTCATTGGCGTTTTTCACAGAAATGTTAGCTAGGGAAAGCCTTCCCCTTTTGGGGGAATGCCAGCAAGGAGGTGTGCCAGCTGTGGCCTGGGAAGAGCCCGGGCTGTGTTTCCTATGGAGCTGGGGCAGGCCAGGGCTGTGCTTCAGATGGAGCCCAGGGCAGCTCAGGGCTGTGTTTGCTACGGAGCTGGGGCAGCAGAAGCTGTGCTGGGACAGACACTGGGGATTCAGTGAGTGTCACCCCTGGCGCTGGGAGGCCCTCCAGCCCCACGAGGCCACCCCTGCCCAGGCCAGCACACGGAATCGGAGCTGTCAGGGCTGGCAGAGCCGTGCAGGAGGCAGCAGCCCTGGTGCTGCTCACCCTTGTTGTCAGCAGCGATGAAGCCCAGGATGTTCTCGTGCCTCAGCATCACTGTCTGGTAAATCTCTGCCTCCCGGAACCACGACCGCTCGTCCCTGGAGGAGAAGATCTTCACGGCCACGTCCTCCCCGCACCACTTGCCGTGCCACACCTCGCCAAAGCGCCCCTTGCCCACGATCTCCTGCAGCACGATGGTCCTGGCGATGGTTCTCTGCACCAGCAGCGGCAGCCCTGCAGGAAAGGACAGGAGGGTGCCTGTGAAATGGCTGGGCTGGGACCCCACAGCCCAGCACTGCCCTCTCCCAGCCAGCTGCACCCACGGCTCTGCTTCCCAACACTGCCCAGGGAAAGTCCTCTCCCAGCCAGCATCTCCTCAAACCTGACTTTTTGATGTTACTTCCCAGTGTCTGTACATAAAACCCCAGTAAAAATCCTAAAATTTGGCCCAAACTACTCCATTTGGTTTGATACAGACTGCAGCTGTCCTGCAATCAAATAGTTGCTCTACTCTGGCTGAAATTTCTGAAAATAAAAATAAATTATTATAGCAGCTCCACTGTGCTTTGCCAGCCACAAACCCCGCCTGGTTTGATTGATTCTGTGTTTGTTGGGGACTTAAAACAAGGATTTTTTAATTTATTTTTTTTTTAATAACTGCAACCTTGATTTTGGCTGAAATCAGAACAGATCACCCCGGTGCAAGGGGCTCTGGCTCTGCTCAAGTCCAGCCCTGTTCCTGTCTCAGGGATGGCTGGGAACAGTTAAAAACTTCAGCATAAATAATGCCAAAGTCTGCTCATTAGAGCTGTGAAAAGGCATTAGGGAAGAACAACAACTTAATCCTCAGAGGTATGCAGCTCATGGAAATAAATTAAATTAGGCACCATTTGTGCGTTTTCCATTTACAAATAAAAGCAAGCATAGTTTACATACTTTTCAATAAAAGCTCTCGTTAGGGAAAGCTGGGCTGTACATCACTGGTCAAATGAGGTGGAATTTGTGAATTCCCACCTCGTTTTTAGGTTTCTTTAGTTTAACAAGTTCTCAATAGCAATGGAGGCATCACAGTAGAAATGGGGGAAATGTTAAAAATATGAATGTTCTGCTCAAAACAAGAATTTGGAGGAACATTATTCTGCTACGAAACACCAAAAAAAAAAAAAAAATTGGGAAGCAGCATCCTAAGCCACTCAGGTGAGCTTAGCGCCTTCCTTTATCGGCCACGTTGCATCAGCCGGCAGCGCTGGGTTTCACACTGGGTTCTGATTCCCGAGTTCCCTTTTCTAAGGCCCCCATTCCGCCCGAGAGCCGAATGTGGGTGCTTGGGCGGAGGAGCCGCGGGCCGCACGTACCGGAGCCGGAGCCGGAGGTGGTCATGTCGGAGATGAGATCCTTGAGCGTGCGGCCCGCCAGGCTGCCCTCGCACGGCGGCTCCTCCACGCTGGGCGGGCGGCGCCGGCGGCCCCGCGCCGAGCGGGCGAGCAGCGCGGCCAGGAGCGCCAGCAGCGCCAGCGGCACCGCCACGGCGGCCAGCAGCGCCGCCCGCAGCCGCCCCGCGCCGCCCGCAGCCTCTGCCGCTGCTGCTGGGACAGACAGACAGACACAGTGACACACGGACCCAGCAGCGCCGCCCGCAGCCGCCCCGCGCCGCCCGCAGCCTCTGCCGCTGCTGCTGGGACAGACAGACAGACACAGTGACACACGGACCCAGCAGCGCCGCCCGCAGCCGCCCCGCGCCGCCCGCGGCCTCTGCCGCTGCTGCTGGGACAGACAGACAGACACAGTGACACACGGACCCAGCAGCGCCGCCCGCAGCCGCCCCGCGCCGCCCGCAGCCTCTGCCGCTGCTGCTGGGACAGACAGACAGACACAGTGACACACGGACCCAGCAGCGCCGCCCGCAGCCGCCCCGCGCCGCCCGCAGCTTCCCCTGCTGCTGCTGGGACAGACAGACAGACACAGTGACACACGGACCCAGCAGCGCCGCCCGCAGCCGCCCCGCGCCGCCCGCGGCCTCCCCTGCTGCTGCTGGGACAGACAGACAGACACAGTGACACACGGACCCAGCAGCGCCGCCCGCAGCCGCCCCGCGCCGCCCGCGGCCTCCCCTGCTGCTGCTGGGACAGACAGACAGACACAGTGACACAGGGGCTACAGGGACCCGCTGGGCTGGGACACCGCAGCCGTCACACAGTCATGGGTTCACACAGGATCACAGAATCACACAGGGTCACAGAATCACACAGGGTCACAGAATCACACAGGGTCACACAATCACACAGAGTCACACAATCACACAGGGTCACACAATCACACAGAGTCACACAATCAACAATCACAGAATCACACAGGGTCACACAATCACACAGAGTCACACAATCACACAGGGTCACTCAATCAACAATCACAGATTCACCCTGGTTCACACAACCACACAATATCACATAATCACAGATTCAAACAGAATCACACAGGATGACACAGAATCACAAGGAATCACACAGAATCACAGACTCCTACAGAATCACATAATCACTGAATCGTAGGTTCATACAGAATCACAGATTCACACAGTCACACAGGATCACAGAATCACAGAGAATCACAGATTCACGCAACCACACAGGATCTTCTGGGTTGGAAGAGACCTTCAAGACCATCGAGTCCAACCCAGCCCCAACCCCTGGCCCCCAGTGCCCCATCCAGGCTTTGTTAAACACACCCAGGGATGGGGACTCCACCACCTCCCTGGGCAGCCATTCCAGAACTTTACCACCCTTTCTGTAAAACACTTTTTCCTAATATCCAACCTATATTTCCCTTGGTGCAGCTTGAGGCTGTGACCTCTTGTCTGGCCTGGAGAAAGAGACCAATCCCCCCTGAGCAGAGCCACCTTTCAGGAGCTGCAGAGAGTGATGAGGGCAGCCCTGAGTCTCCTTTTCTCCACTCAGTGCTTTCCCACCATTGTCCTGGCCAGGAGACAGAACAGACCCCGTGTCTGTAAGGGATGGAGCCTTTCCCCCACACCTTCTGCTCTGGTCTCAGGCCAGCATTCCGACCACCCAAGGAGCTCAATATCCAGAAGCTCTAGGAAGGCACTGCTGAGGGATTCACTTGCACAGGAACACATACATGTTTCCTTTAATGTCCGCAAAATGCGAAATAAGTTTAAAAGAAAAATCAACCAGTGCTTTCCCCTCAAATGAAACAAACCATAAATATGAGCCATAAAAAAACCCCTCAACACTCAGAACTGTGTGTACAAATGAGATCTCAGAGCTGCAGCAGATGTAAGAATCACAAACTCCACCCCATGCCAGGTCACTCCTTCCCTTCAGGGAGAGTCTGGGCCTCAAGCACCCTAACCTGGAGTTTGAGAGTGACCACAGTGATGTGGGGTCTCAAAGGCAGCAGCAAACAGCCTCAGCACCCACTGCTTCCTCCCTGCAGTCAATACCACACATCTGCTCTCCAGAACTACCCCAAGCCTCCTGAACACAAAGCTGGTACATTTTGTGCACAGGTTTTCCCTTTGATGACTTGAAGAGGCTGCTCCAGGGGTGACCCAGGAAGTTTGTAAGAGGATTTATGAGCAGGATTCCTCCTTGGAACTGCTGCTTGTTAACTGACATGCCAGGATCTCCCAAACCCTTTTCATTCTGTTTCCACAGGGCTGAGGCTCCCTGAAACAGGGATGGAGAACAACACAGAGGGATCCCCTACCCCAGGAGCTCTGGCACCTCACTGACTGTGCAGGGGACACCGTGCAGGACAGCAGGGCTGGCTCTGTGCAGGACAGCACGACAGGCTCGCAGTGGGAACAGAGCACAGGGCATGAGCTGTCCCCTGGCTGTTCAGCACTTCCCCTGAGGCATCCAAGGCAGCCTCCTCCCTGCAGGGCTTGTCAGACTCATTCCCGGTGGGAATGAGGCTCATTCCTCCCTGGCTGAAGACAAACACACAGGAGATGCTGCCCACACCACGTCAGTGCTTCCCCCCAGCTGCTGGAAAACAACATGATGTTAACAAAACAGGAGTTTCTTGTTCTTGGGCCACCGCAGTAACAAAAACAGTAACAAAATGAAAATCATCAGGAGGTTTGAACGGTGAGAGCTGCTCTGTGGGAAGGGCCTGGGCAGGACATGCTGACAGAGTGGCCACAGGCTCAGTGCAGACCCCTGCCCCAGCAGCAGCTGCATCCCTGCCCTGGCTGCATGGCCAGCTGTGAGTGCATTCCCTGCCCTGGCTGCATGGCCAGCTGTGAGTGCATCCCTGCCCTGGCTGCAGATCCAGCAGTGAGTGCATCCCTGCCCTGGCTGCAGATCCAGCTGTGAGTGCATTCCCTGCCCTGGCTGCAGATCCAGCTGTGAGTGCATCCCTGCCCTGGCTGCAGATCCAGCTGTGAGTGCATTCCCTGCCCTGGCTGCATGGGCAGCAGCTGCAGCAGCAGTGAGGGTGCTGCATGCCCAGCACTCCTGCACACTGTGCAGTGCTGCACACCAGCACCCAGTGCTCTGCTCGTGGACTGACTGACCAGGAGCAGAGGCTGAGGCGTTGCCAGCTGTGACCCAAAAGCAGCACATCTGGCAGCACTCTGCACTTTCACAACGCAGTGCACTTATGGTCCAGCTTCTGTCAACAAAATAGTACTTGCAGGCAGCACAAAAAAATTATTTTTTTCCCTCCAATGGAAAAGACATTCTCACACACAGCATTTGCTTTTGACACTGCAAAGCTTCCGCTGCAAGGCTTCCAAAAGCCCCAGACTGTGTATGTTCACAGGCTACTCAGGGGACAAAATTACATATTCTTTCCAATGTAGTAAGAAAATCTATTGCATTCTATTAATGGGGAGGCTCTAGTCAGCTCTACGTAATACTTAAAACCACTTAAAAATATAGTTTGGCCTAGAGTCTAAAATTAAGTTTCTGCAGCTTCCACCATGACTTCAGACTCCACTCACCCTTGGGGGGGAGGCAGAGATCACAAACTCTGTCTCCCAGATCTCAAATATGGCCCAAAACTCCTGAGACACGAATCTACAGCTGGAAAAATCAAGGTCTGATTGGCAGCTGCTCAAGGCAGCCTGTTCCATGCTGAGGGCACGGCGGTGAGCTCTGCAGAGGAAACAAGGACGAGGGATGCACAGGGGTGACTGATCATGGGCAGCACAGAAACCTCCCGCACTGCCACAACTCCCACTGACACGGGTTCCCCTGAACCTTTGGAGCAAAGAGCTCAGGGTAACAATTCAGTCCTTTTTTATGGGACTGAAATATGAAAACAGAGGTTTTGCAAGGCTCAGCTCAAGTGCTGGAACAGCAGATGTGCCTCCACTGCTCCTCTAGAAACAGCAGCTTTCTTCCCAGCTTGGAAGAACCACCATGGCACTTTATTTCTAGAGCATGACCACAATTCTGTGTCCCTTCTGTGGCCAGCTGAAAGAAAAACAGTGTCCTAGGGTGACTTGATGATGCTTGTATTGCCAGCTGTCTGTGGGCATCCAAGCATCATACAAATTGTCCTTAGCACCAATTAACCAATCCTGATTCCTGCCCCATGGCACAGGTGAGGCTGTACCAGGGTTCAGCAGGAGGTGACAGTGCCCAAGGCTCCCCCATGGTCTGCCCAGCAACAGCCTTGCAAATTCCATTAAGAACTACATGATAGCTTCTTAAATTCAAGCTTTAATTTTAAATTGTGTGCTGATTTGCATCTTTCTTACCTGCAACTTATCTCGCTATTGTAAGTGTACAAAAAGCTATTATCTGATAAAATGGTGTATTTTACACCTTTTTTATTAAAAGCCTGGAATAAACAAAATTTGGATTTTCTTTCCAAATCTTGTGAAGAAGAAAAAAAAATTAAGCTAAAATTATGCTAAAAATAGTATAAATATTTATTTTTAGAAAGTACCAAATCAACTTCGTTACACAACTTTGAGCCTGGCAGCCTCACACACTGCACCAGCCGGGTGACACACGGGGCTCCTGGGAGTGCCAGCCTTTTTCCTCCCTCTCACTGGGACCAGGAATCTCACAGCTTCCTTCCCACCCATGTGGAGCAGGGCGCTGGTGGGACACTGGTGGGACACTGGTGGGACACTGGTGGGACACTGGTGGGACACTGGTGGGACACTGGTGTGGCGCCGGTGGGACACTGGTGTGGCACTGGTGTGGCTCTGGTGTGACACTGGTGTGACACTGGTGGGACACTGGTGTGGCGCCACAGACCCCTCAGGCTGCTCACATCAACCAGGGCCATCCCAGGCTCAGATTGCTGAAACTGCCTCGGCCAAAGAGGTCCCAGCGCTGCCTTGGGGTGCCCCACTGCTCTGCCCTAGGACAGTGCCCATGGGACATGGAGGCCAGCGCTGGGACACCCTTAGAAAGGCGAGAAACTGCAGCTTATGGCAGAGCTGTAGTTTATGGTTTCCTCTGTGAATGCAGCTGGGAGCAGCGTGCCCAGCCAGCCCCTAGCCCGGGACAGAGTGTGCCCAGTTCAGGACAGAGTGTGCCCCCCAGCCCGCAGTGTGCCCAGCCTGGTTCAGAGTGTGACCCCAGCCTGGTTCAGAGTGTGCCCCCCAGCCCACAGTGTGCCCCCCAGCCTGGTTCAGAGTGTGCCCCCCAGCCTGGTTCAGAGTGTGCCCCCAGCCCGCAGTGTGCCCCCCAGCCCACAGTGTGCCCCCCAGCCCACAGTGTGCCCAGCCTGGTTCAGAGTGTGCCCCCCAGCCCGCAGTGTGCCCCCCAGCCCACAGTGTGCCCCCCAGCCTGGTTCAGAGTGTGCCCCCAGCCTGCAGTGTGCCCCCCAGCCCACAGTGTGCCCCCCAGCCCGGTTCAGAGCGTGCCCCCAGCCCGGGCAGCCGTGGCACTCACCGAGCGGCAGGCGCAGCGTGATGTTGTTGCAGAAGTCGGTGTAGCAGCACTCGGTCCTGGTGATGTTCTTGGAGCTGTGGCAGAAGACCTGGGCGTGCAGCTCGGGCAGGGACACGCAGGACTTGACCACCTCCTCGCGCCCGTTGGTCAGCATCACCGAGGCCCAGCAGGCGCCCTCCGTGTGGCACGTGAAGTTGGTGTGCTCGCACAGCTGGCACACGCACTGCAGGCCTGCAAGCGGGGCACAGCTGGGCACAGCTGTCCGGGGGCACGCGGAGCCCAGCACCCCGTGCCAGCCGCCTGCCCAGGGCACCCCTGGAGCTCTGGCACAGGTTCAGTGCTGGGCACGGGGCGCTGGGCTGCAGCCGGCCCCAGGGCTCCCCAGCACCCACAGGTGACAAGGGTTTCAGTCTCGGTCCCAGGGGATTTTAGAGATGTCACCTGTCTTTTGTGGTGGAGAAGGCTGGCCAGCCCAAAAAGCAGCTCCCCTGAAAGCTGGCTCCCAAAACCACAGCAGCCCTTGCCCGTCCCATCACCTGCCCACGGCAGCCACCCCAGCCCAGCTGTGCCCGAGCTGAGTGGGTGACAGCCTAAGGCAGGTGAAGCACACACACAGCACCCCAGCACGGACACGGGCACAGGGACAGACTCCTCCTCCTCCTCCCCGTGGGTCCCGAGATGAGGCACCTTGTCCAGGCCACCCTGTCAGGGCCAGCTCCAGCTCTGCCAGTCTGAGCCCTGCTCTACTCAGGACAATCATTTCAGCCATAAATCTTTCTGATTCTTTTGGAATTGTGGGGGGGAGGGCCTTTCTTTTCTCTAAGGATAAGAGAGATTTGAAAAGTAAAACCTGGGCTAGTGGTGGGCTTGCCAGTGCTGGGGGCACAGCTGGGCTCGATGAGCTTAGAGGGCTTTCCAGCCTAAACCATTCCACAATTCTGCCATCCCAGAGTGCCAGAGGAGCACAGAAGTCCTGACAGACATCAGCACCAATCCGATTTCTGTCTCTGTGTCCCTCTTTGCTTCCCTTACAACAGTGCCCATGCTGTGCCGCCCTGCTGCAGCGACAGCTGGGCTGTTTATCTGCGCCTCGGGCACACAGAGAATGCCCCTGGCACAGCTGGGTGAGGCTGTGCCCCCAGAGCTCCTCAGCTCTCCCCCGGCACCAGAGCAGGCACCATCCATCACACACTGCACAACAGCCAAACATCCCCTAAAGACATCACCCTGCTCCTGCAACCGCTGCCAGGAGAAAGACTCATCAGACCCAAATAAATCAGAGATCTAGCAGAAGGAAAACAGACACATCATCACCACAACTGCAAAATAAAAGCATTATTGAGGAAATGACTCTAAGATTGTTGCGAGTGTCTTCGGGGCTTTAGACGCATCATTATTGGTGTTTTTCTCCCTTTCTCACAGCCTAAGAATAAAATGGAAAATGATCTTTTATTACGTCATCTGCAGTGGATGACTGACAGATTTATCCATGCTCTGTACTTGCAGGTTACTTGAGAGCAGAGCTGATCAAAACTGTCCCTGCACATCCCGAGCAGCCCCACAAACATGGGGTGAGTGCAGGATGGTTGGGGAGCTCTGTGCCCTCACCCTGACCGCACTGACAGAGCCATTGCCACAACCACAAGGGCTCTGCACCACCAAATCCTGCCCTCACACGGGGAAAATGGAAAACTGTGACTGAATCTGCTCATAGACATGATCAGAGTTGGAGTTGTGGGAAAGACAAGACACTTTCCTCACAGAAGACTTTCAGAGACTACTTTTAAATATAATTCTACAGAAGAAGAAGCCTCAGGTTGCTCAGATGCCTGCATGTGCTGCTGGCTGGCTTCTCATGCAGAAAAATGGACAGAAATCCCAAACCAGGTACAAATCCCTGACCCTGTTTCCAGAGCATTTGTGTCCATCCAGAGCCCTTTGTTAACAGAGCAGAAAGGCGATTGAATACAGCCACTAAAATACAGGCTTCTTGCACCTGGGCTACTTCAGCTGCCTCAGCTCTTGTGGAATCAGGGGAGCAGCCTGGGCCCTTCTGAGCATTCCCTTGGGAAGATCCAGGGGTGTCCCAGTGCCACCCTGCTGAACAGGGGGTGACAAACGCGGTGTCACAGCCCCGCTGTGCCCCTCAGAGCTCCTCCTGTGCACACACACCTGTGCCAGCGCTGCCGCTCCAGGGAGCCCGTGAGGGGTGACAAACGCGGTGTCACAGCTCTGCTGTGCCTCTCAGAGCTCCGCACACACCTGTGCCAGCGCTGCCGCTCCAGGGAGCCCCTGAGGGGTGACAAACGCAGTGTCACAGCCTCGCTGTGCCTCTCAGAGCTCCTCACCCACCTGTGCCAGCGCTGCCGCTCCAGGGAGCCCGTGAGGGGTGACAAACGCGGTGTCATGGCCCCGCTGTGCCTCTCAGAGCTCCTCACCCACCTGTGCCAGCGCTGCCACTCCAGGGAGCCCGTGAGGGGTGACAAACGCGGTGTCCCAGCCCCGCTGTGCCTCTCAGAGCTCCTCACCCACCTGTGCCAGCGCTGCCGCTCCAGGGAGCCCGTGAGGGGTGACAAACGCGGTGTCATGGCCCCGCTGTGCCTCTCAGAGCTCCTCCTGTGCACACACACCTGTGCACACCCACCTGTGCCAGCGCTGCCCATCCAGGGAGCCCGTGAGGGGTGACAAACGCGGTGTCACGGCCCCGCTGTGCCTCTCAGAGCTCCTCACCCACCTGTGCCAGCGCTGCCCATCCAGGGAGCCCGTGAGGGGGTGACAAACGTGGTGTCACAGCCCCGCTGTGCCTCTCAGAGCTCCGCACCCACCTGTGCCAGCTCTGCCGCTCCAGGGAGCCGCGTCCCAGCCCCGCTGGCACCCTCGGGGACACAGCACTCACCAGAGCTGTGCTTTATCTGCTCTGCTCCATCAGGAACGCCCCAGGGCTGCTCCTGGTCACTCACAGCAGCTCCTTCCACTGGAGAGACTTGCCCGGGTCAGCTCCAGAACCAGCCCATCTGCAACCAGTGGCGATGTGTCCCGAGTTTCACTCTACAGTCGGGATCCTTCCTGCTCGGATGTGCCCCCGTGCTGTCCCCAGGAGCCAGCGAGGCACCCCCTCAGCCTGCGGGCCCGAGGGGAGCAGCACAGGGATGGGAGAGCCTCCTCCTGCTGCCCAAGCCAGCGCCTCCTTCGAGCTGCTCCCCTCCCACAGAGGGGAAGAATCGGCAGCTACTGACTGAAACCCTGTACGCAGCCAGAAACGCTCCCTCCCTGCCCAAAGCCACCCCTGAGCACAGGCCTGCAATGCCACTGGGGATGCTCTGTCCCAGGGCAAAAGTCAGGACTCCCACCCCCCTGGAAACCAAGGAATGGAACAAGGTGACCGTCAAAGAGTCAAAGGATCAAAGAGGCGGGCAGAAAATGTGCCCCCAGACTTTCAAAATAAGGCACTCCTTAATCTGGTAGGGAACAGGACTCCTTTATTGACCCTAGCACAGCAATTCCCTTCAAACATTCCGTTCTCTGGTTGAGAAATCGGGAGAAAGTGAACGACTGAGGCTGCAGAGAGCACGGCTGGCACCCAGGCCTGGCCAGCAGCAGCGCCAGCCCCTGAGCAGGGAGCTCTGCAGCATCACCCCCAACGTGCCCTGAGGCTCCCCAGAGCCATCCTCACCCAGCAGGAGCTGGGCTGCCCCTCCAGGACTGGCTGCAGAGCTGGGCCAGGGCAGAGAGGGCAGCACAGGGACCCCACAGGCTCCCTCTGACAGGGACAGGAGCCACGGACACACCGAGGGACAGAGGGACCCTCCAGGGAGCCCAGCTGGCACCCACAGGGCCCCACAGCAGCCGGAGAACGCCAGCTGGCAGAGGGGCACGGGAGATGCCCACTCTGGCACACAAGGAAAGCAGATTTTGGGTACAGGATCTGGCAGAGGGGCACGGGAGATGCCCACCCTGGCACACAAGGAAAGCAGATTTTGGGTACAGGATCTGGCAGAGGGGCACGGGAGATGCCCACTCTGGCACAGGAGGAAAGCAGATTTTGGGTACACGATCTGGCAGAGGGGCACGGGAGATGCCCACTCTGGCACACAAGGAAAGCAGATTTTGGGTACACAAGCTGGCAGAGGGGCACGGGAGATGCCCACTCTGGCACAGGAGGAAAGCAGATTTTGGGTGCACACACCCCAGGAGCAGAGGTTTCCTGGGTCTGGTGTTTTTAACACGTTCATGGTTTTCAAGGACATTTTTCCTGCTGTTATTGCAGTAGGAACTGGGACTACACACCAGATTCTTGGATGAGTCCCACCATGCATCAAGAGCAGGATGACTTGGTCTCCAGAGAAGAAAATAATCTGCCTGACTGCCCCAAAAAGTGACGTTTCCTGCCATTTAGCTCTCAGTGCCACTGCCGGAAAGCGCTCAGGACAGGCAGACACGCCTGCAGCGAGCCCTGGAGCAGGAGGAGCAGGGCAGCCCTGGTGCCCCACACACAGGAGATGGTTTGTGGCCTCCACCACAGCAGCGAGTGCCAGCCTCCAGCACATGAACCACCAACAGCTGGGAGCCAGGGGGACACTGCTGGGAGCAGGGCATGGCAGAACAGGAGTGCCAACACCAGCTTGGTGAGGACAGCAAATAAACACATTGCTAGACAATGCAACTTGTAAAGTTAAATGGAAGGAACTGAACACTTAACACAAGCCCACATACCATGGGACTAACAGAAAACTAAAAACTAAAACTCTTTTTTAAACTAAAATCTCTGGGGGAGCAAAGCCCAGACCTGCCCTCTCTTATGAGCCACACAAGGTTCAATATCTCAGCACAGACTTTTTACTACACTACACAGATTAGCAGGGTATTAATCTTCCACAAAGTCATAATCCATCACTACTCACCACAGCTAGCAGCAGAGCATTTCAAAATTAAATTGGAAAGCAAAGACCTAAGTGTCCTGATGGGAGGAAATGCTGAATATCCAGAACGTTTCCATCTTTGATCATTTTTTATGGCCATTGTCTATTGTGCCCTTCTAGATACACTTTGCTTTTATTTCCAAGTAACAGACCTGGAGTTCCCGTGACTGTGGGCTCTCCACACGGGCTGGATCCCTGCCCCAGGCACAGACCCCAGCACCAGGACACAGCTGCCCCTGGCACTCCATCCCTGGGCAGGGATGCAGGTGTGTGTCCAGGACACACCTGGGCCTGACTGACCCGGCTCAGGAGGGGCCCGGCTGACAAAAGTTTCACTGTGGGACAAAGGGGCTCAAAGGAGAAATGACAGCCTGGCTGTTTGCCACGGTCCAGCCCCTGCTGGTGATGGAGCCAGGACAAGGGGTGCCAGTAAAGGCGCCGTGGGGAGGGCGTGGGTCTGGCACAGCCCTTGCTCTCCAGCTGCACAATCCCTGGGAATGAGCACGGCAGAGGAACTCTGCTGGAGAGAGGCTCAGCCTGCCGGGCTGTGGGACACAGGAGCTGCACAGGGGCAGGGGCAACGGGGGCTGCTGAAGGCACGAGTGGCACTGACTTCAGAGCATTGCAAAACAACTTCAGCACAGAATCACACAACTGTTTGGATTGGAAAGGCCTCTGAGACCGAGTCCAGCTGCTCCTCATCTCTGCTGAGGTCACTGCTGCCCCAAGTCCCCGAGTGCCACAGCCACGGGGTGTGGGTCCCTCCAGGGATGGAGACTCCAGCACTGCCCGTGCTGAGGCACCAACAGCCGGGGACAGCGACACCACTCAGCAAACAGCCAGGGGACAGAGACACCACACAGAGCAACCAGCCAGGGACACCACACAGCAAACAGCCAGGGACAGCGACACCACACAGAGCAACCAGCCAGGGACAGGGACACCACACAGAGCAACCAGCCAGGGACACCACACAGAGCAACCAGCCAGGGACAGCGACACCACACAGAGCAACCATCTCAGCTGTGCCCGAGCAGGACAGCCCAGCGTCACCCTCTGGGAACAGCGGCTGTGCCTCCCGGGCAGTGCTGCAGCTGCAGCCCGTGGGGAGAGCGGGAGACACCAGGAGAGGAGGCAGCCCAGCCCAGCCCTGCCCTGCCCTGCCCTGGGGATCGGACACCGCCACCCACCGCAGAACGGCACAGGAGGGGCAGGAAGAGCTCCAGGACACACAGCAGGGCATCAGGCATTCAGAAACTCAGCTGTCGTGTCAAAGGCAACTCTGGAGAGGTGTGAAGGTTCTATGAAGAGATCACAGATCACACCTAGAAGATGAATGGGGTCGGGTACTCAGCATTTCACAGGCGCTCAATAGCTCTGGGCAGCCAGGTGTCCCAGGCAGCACTCCCATGGAGCAGGAGGGAGCTGAGCTCTCCTCTCCTCTCCTCTCCTCTCCTCTCCTCTCCTCTCCTCTCCTCTCCTCTCCTCTCCTCTCCTCTCCTCTCCTCTCCTCTCCTCTCCTCTCCTCTCCTCTCCCTCTCCTCTCCTCTCCTCTCCCTCTCCTCTCCCTCTCCTCTCCCCTCCAGGCGCACCCAGCGAGCACAGCCCATCCCAGCCGTGCCCGGGGATCTCAGCATCTCCCAGCCCCGAGCCCCCCGTCCTCCCCTCCAGCCTCTGCTGCGGGCTGGGGGTGCCAAGGGACCCCCCGGCACAGCAGGGACAGATCCAGCCCGAGCCATGCAAGTGACAAATTTATTCTCTTGCAACACATTTCTTCAGAAGGCAAAACCAGAATTTTGAGCAATGACGGGTCTTAAAAAAAAAAAAAAAAAAAACAACAAACTTGCTTTTTGGACTATAATGAAAAATATGGAGAAGTTCCCTCCCTGGAGAGGGCTCTGAAAGAAAACAGTTGCAGGAAAAGCTCCCTATACAAATATACTGTAAGAAGGGCTGATACCAAACAGGACAAAAACTAGAAAGTTGTAGAAAAGAGAGGAAAAGTATTTGTCCTGGAACTGAGGAGAAAATGTCTTTGAATGAGAGACATCACAGAGTTCCAGAGTTTTGATTTCTTAAATAAACATCTGGGGAATGATTTTATAAATATTTGCAAGTATCATTATTTGGGAAGGAGGATACTGGATGCTCAAAATCCCCATTCTGGAAAAGCTCAGCGGCCAAGGCAAAACCCAGCAGGCAGGAGCTGGGTCCCGGCATTGAAATTAACATTAACAGGGCAGGGAAAGGGCTACAACAGCCAGGGAAATTACTTTTGGTGGCATAAGCTGCCAAAGGACATTTTTGGGAAGGTTTTAGGGGACACGAGTGCCACGGCAGAGCGCAGGGGTTGTGTCCTGCAGCTCGTGCAGAGCCGAACAAGAAGCTGCTGGTCCCAGCCCGTGGGGGCTGAGGGTCCAAACTCCAGGGGAGCAGCTGAGATAACCCGGGCTGGCCGCTCGGACCCACGGCGAGGCCGGGATTGCTCGCACAAGAGAGGCCCCAGCACCGAGCACTCCTGAAGGCACATCTGAGGGGTCTGACAAGGAATTTTCCACGCAGACAGTCACTGCCCGTCCCCTCTGCTGCCACATCTGCCTGTGCGCTCCGGGCCGGGCAGGAGGAGCGGACCCTGCGCTGCCCCTGCGGAGAGCGGAGCCCCGCAAGGTTTGATTCACGAACAAGCGAACCCAGCGCGGCCCCGCGGCGCTCGGGAGGCTCTCAGAGGGAGCTGCTCTCAGCCCCGGCGCTGCCGGGCTCGGCTTCACCCCGGGCACACCGGGGCCCTGGGGCACTCACTCCCTAACACAGCACAGCTCCAGGGAAACGGGGAGAAGAGCCCTTGCAGAGCAGGGTTTACACCCTGTGCAGGCGCCAGAGGTTACCAGATGCACCCAGGGGCACATGGCAGCCCCAGCCGGGCTCTGCCCCGGCTCCCGGCCCAAGCAGGGGCTCTGTGGGCAGCGGACGGGCCGCTGGGGGGGCACGGTCCTTCCCGGCCCTCTCTGCGACCGAGCCCCACACGGGCAAACCGCGCTGCTTAGAACGCGGGCGGAAAGGTAAACCCAGCAAACCGAACAGCAAAATGCAAAATGCTCTGTGCTGCGTGCCTGGCTTACCGCTGGTCCGCAGAGCGCTGCTGGCGAGCGCGGGTTCGGGCTGGAAAGGGCCCACTGAGGGCAGGGAGCGCTCCCAGCCCCGCCGCCCGAGAGAGGAGCCCGTGCGGGAGACCCCGGCCGCCTCCGCGGGTCCGGGCACCGCCGGGCACCGGGACGGAGCCTCCCGCCGGCACCGGGGCCGCTCCGCCCGCGGATCCGCCCGGGATGCCCAGGAAGCCCCGGGGATCAGGGATTCCGCTCCGGTAAGTCCCCGCTGACCCAGTTACCGGCACTCGCGGCCGGGAGTGGAGGCACCGAGAGCCCGAGCCCCCCGAATGGCGACGGGCGCACGGCCGGGATGGGTAAGCGGGGCTCTAGCGCAGCGCCCCGACCATCGCGCTCCCGGTGCCGCTCCCCGGCTCCCGGTGCCGCTCCCGGCTCCCGGTGCCGCCGTACCTGCGCAGAGGGACACGGCGGCGCCCAGCAGCGGCAGCGCCGCCCGCAGCGCGGAGCCGGGCGCGCCCCGCATGGCCCCGGGGCCGGAGCCGCTCCCGGAGCCGCTCCCGGTGCCGCTCCCCCGCCGGTGCCGCTCCCGGCCCCGCCGCCCGCGGCTTTAGCGGCTTTGGCGGGGAGGGGCCCGGGCCGGCCCCGCCCGGACCCCCGCCCCGCTCGGCCCCCGCTCCCCGGGCCGGGCAGCGCCGGGAGCGCAGCGGGGACCGGGCCGGAGCCCCGAACCCCCGCCCCGCCCGGCCCCGCTCGGCCCCGCTCCCGGGGCTGCCCCGCTCCGGCTCCGCCCGGCCCCGCTCCGCGCCGCCCTCGGGGCTCCTGCCCGCAGAGATGCGCAAAACCGGCCCCGGGACAAGGACGATTCTTAGTCTTGGGAGTTTTGCCAAATCCCCATCAGCGCCTTTTGGCACCTGCCCCGGGACTTCTCCACCGGGCTGCGCCGAATCACCCACGAACAGCAACGTGTTGAACAGTTTGCAGCGTTTCTGCAATATCTGAATGGGTTTGAACTGAAATTTAGATCAGATGTTAGGAAGAAAAGCCCTGGCACAGGCTGCCCAGAGAACCTGTGGCTGCTCCATCCCTGGAAGTGCTCCAGGGCAGGCTGGCCAGGGCTTGGAGCAGCCTGGCGCAGTGGGAAGTGTCCCTGCCCATGGCAGGGGGTGGCACTGGATGAGCTTTAAGGTCCCTGTCAACCCAAGCCATTCTAGGATTCTGTGATTACACCTTCATAAGCAAAAATCATCTCACTAAGTTCTTTTTGCAGGAAAACAAACTGCCCTCCACCACAGTACAGACCCAGCAGGGATGAAACCCAAGTATTGGGATCAAGTGGCTGTTAAGCAGCACCAGAAAAAGCCGCTCTTGTACTTTTTTCTTTTTAAAATTCTCATTCAAAGAGATCCCGAGAAGACACTCAGGACTTCCACGTCACCCCATCCTCAGTTAATTGTGATGGGAATTGCAACATCTTAGTGCAGCGAAGTCCGACAGCAATCCCTATGGGTTGATGTTCTATTGCACTGAAACACAGCACAGCAGAGGATTGCACACCTCACTGCTTGGGAAATACTGCAGGGGGGTTAGAAAATACCTGCCAGGATCTAATAAAATATGAAGGTTTGGGTGTCAGAGCAATAAAACAAGAGAGGAAAATCTGCCACTGTTTCCTTTCTGGAAGCCTGGAGCCGGCGGCTGCTCCCTGCCCAGGCTCCCCGTGTCCTGCACCTGCTCAGCCATCCATCACTTGCCACGTACCTGTTAAGCCATGTATTACTTTCCTGGAGATCCCAGCTGGCTCCGGGAGCACCAGGAAGGAACACTGGATCCTCAGCAGCAGCCAGGCACTGCTCACCCTGCTGTCAGAGCAGACCATGGCAGCACTGGCCCTGGCACATCCGTGTTCGCTCCCATTCCTTCCCAAGTCTTACAAACATGCACTTCATAGAAAATGGAAATACGACTCATTCAGACTCTGTTTTGGTTCACAGCATGGAATTATTCTGCTTTTCCATGTAAAGGAAGACATAAAAGCAGGAATTATGTAATTAGTTTTTCTTCAGTTTAAGAAAGCAAATGTACAGAACGTGTTTACTCACACTTTGCAGAAGCAATGAAAAGAGTATCTCCTGCACTTGTAAAGAAGATGAATCAAAGCTTTTATTAAATAAAACATATATGTATATATATGTGTGTATATATATATATATATATACACTCAGGGACCTGAAGGTTTGGGTCCTGGTTATCCATCATCACTGAGCCTTCACCTTCTGCCTGATCTTCCTCAGGCCTCTGACACAGCAAACACCAGCAGAAACCAAAACACAACAAGAACAACAAAGGGATGGGAGGGGGAAAAACCCCACCAGGCTCTGAGGCTGTTGTGAGACAGATGTGCTGCCCAGCTCGGCTGTTTGCATGGCATGGCTCACGGGGACAGGAACAGCCTGTCCTGGGGATTTAAGAGTCTTTGGAAATAGGTACCACCAGAGAAACTTCTGCTGACTGAAAGCACTTACAGAGTTGGCCAAAAGCCGAGAATTTTGTTTTGTAATTTGTTTTGCTCCACATCAGGGCAAAACCAAGATCTAGTGAAATTTTGTGCAAAAAAAACCCCAAAGGGAATCCACAAACTCCTCGGCATGGGCTGCAGGTCAGCAGTTACCCCTCCCCTTGGTCCTCTGCCTCCCACATCAGTGTCCTGGCTACAGAGCAGCCTTGCACTCCCTTAGTCACATTCTGCTGATCCAGAAATGCCAGAAAACCACCAAAAAATTCTGATCAGGATTATACATTCTGGCAAAAGCAATATATTGTTAGCTGTGGCAATTAGAACAAGAGGTGAAAGATTCCCAGGCTGTCCCAAGAAACATTTTATAATTCTGTAGTCACCCCCTCCCCAGATGCTGCTTCCTGTGGCTCTGCAATCGAACACACAGTAGCCCATCAATCTCCTGGAAAGGCCACGTTGCAGTGCGTGGGGCCTTTCTGATGAGGAGGAAATGGAGTAATGGAACTGCTTGGAGTATTTGAGCATCAGGCACAAGAAGTGTTCAAAGAGTGAATATTAGTGTAGTTACAAAGCTATTTCATCATGGAATGGGTTGGGCTGGAAGGACCTTAAAGCCCACCCTGTCCCCCCCCTGCCATGGCAGGGACACCTCCCACTGCCCCAGGGTGCTCCAGTGCCCAGCCCAGCCTGGGACACCGCCAGGGATCCAGGCCATTCTTTCTACCCAAGCCCAACCCACCATATTTCCAATGGGAAGTTTCCAGTGGCCCGGTTTGGAACCATCTCCCAGGGGAGTGAGAGGAGATTTGCCAGAAACAGCAACAGGGAAACCAAACCATCCACCTGGAATGGCCAAAGGCGCCAAACTGGAATAAGGGAGAGGGCCAGAGCCCTTCTCCTAAGGGTTTAATTTGAATTCAAGATCCTCATAAAACAGAGCAAAAGACACTTGAGAACATGGAATTGTGTCAAGTTTCTCATGCAAATTCTTTTTTTTCAGGTGCTTGCAGAGGAGACACAATTGCAGGTTCTCTCACTTCAGCAAACAGTTAGAAACAACAAAATACATTTTTTATGTACTGGTGTCAGTGTCCTTTCTCCCAGTGAAGAGGGGCTCTCACACGTTTTGGATGCCCACAGAATGGAGTCACAAGAGCCCCGACAGAGCGGCTGTGCCCAGGTGTGAGCGCGTTCTCAGGGACAGGGGAACAGCCGGGGCCCCTCTGGCCACAGCACCGCTCAGTGCCCGGCCTGGGGGCACTGCCAGCTCTGGGGGCTCCCACAGCCCCTGGCCAGCTCAGCCTCCTCAGCTCCCTGCCCTGCGCACGGGACACGGCCAAGCCAGCACCACCGCAGGCACTGAAGTGGGATCGCAGTTTAAGGCTCCAGGTTTCCCAGAACATTCCAAGAATGAAAAGAGAGCCATGTTGTGAATCTGAAATACCCATGAAACTTGGGAAAAGGATTTTTGGGTGGTGAAAATTGGAGAAAACTGCTGCAGAGACCCATGGGGGAGGAGATGGGGGCGATGCAAAGTCCTTGACTCCAGCTGGCAGCGCATTAAGGGTGTCATCATCTTTTAAGATCCAAAGAGCAAGCTGACTGCAAGTTCTAATGTCTTTAACCAAAAAATCCCTGGCCTTGCTAGGTATGATTTCCTTCTGGCACAGTTTTTCACAGTTGACACATGGCTTATCTCTGAGTTTGAACAGAAGAAGAACAATACACAGGGATGAGAGGAAGGTATCGTGGCCTTTTCCATGCTGTGAAAGCCACCAAAAAAACACCCAAAAAAAACTTTTAAAAAATCTCTCCACGATACCCACGGGAAGAAGAAAAATCCAGGTGTTGAAGCTGAACACAGCATCAGCTTTTCATTTTTTGAGAGGAAAATATTCTAGCACAGCAACCAAGACCTGGACTTGCTGACACTGATGCCAGTATCTGAATGCTGTTGATTTTAGGAGACCAGGGTAGTTTGGTGACAGAAGAAGTGGACAGTCACTGCACTGGAGGAGGTGGTCAGTGCTTGGGTGGGGGCTGCTGTTGGAGACAAATTAGTAATTACTGATGTTAGATAATTTTTAAATCCACCTCAGGCTGGATGTGAGCTGTGTCCAGCAGAGCTCAGCCCTCCCTGGCCGGCTCTGGCTCTGTCCTGGCACAGCCCCATGGGCCGGGCACTGAATTAGGGATTCTCCCTTCTAACTGGGAGTGCAAAGCCCAGGCGCTGTTCCCAGGTGAGAGCACCTGTCACAAGACTTCAGTAACTCGACACTGGATAAAACACTTACTTTTCTCGCACAAACCTTGACTTTTAAACGGATGCTGTGCTTGAGATTTTCTCTCTATAAATGGAACAGCACCTGGAATGTCTTTGCTTCCTTTCTCCAGTGCCAACCACTGCGCCAAGGCTCGGCATTCTGTACAGCAGACATTTTGCCTCACAGGGAAGAGAACTGTCCCTATCAAAACAGTTTAATTCAGGTAAAAAAATTTCTGGAAGGCTTCATCTGGATTTTTGATGGATAATTCTGGCCCAGAAGGCCCACAAGGGAAGTTCCAGCCAAGGGGGAGGGAGCCTTCAGTGACTTCCCTACAGCAACACTAACTGGAGTGCCAGGCCTCGGGCTGCTCCCAGCAGCTCTCCATCCCCAGGACACCCGGGAGTGCCCCATATTCCTGACCAGTAACAAACCTCCTGCATATGGAACCATGGAATCACAGCATGACTTGGGTTGGAAGGCCCATCCCATTCCCATGCCATGGCAGGGACACCTTCCACTATCCCAGGCTGTTCAAACCCCATTGAACCTGACCTTGGACACTTCCAGGGATCAAGGGGCAGCCACAGCCTCTCTGGGCAACAGAGAAATCCAAACAAAAATCTACATTTTCCATACCCCTCAAAATCAGACACAGCCCTGGTTCCATCCAGTCTCCCTGGTGTAGCTGCTGGGGATTGTCCCCACCAGCAGGACAGCTGAATCCACAGGCAGAGCTGCTCATTGGAGCCCTTTTTCAGGCAGGCTCTGATCCCAGCTCTGTCCTGGCTGGTGCAGTGCAAACCTGCCAGACACATGAATAATTCAGCTGCAGCAGGTTCTGCCTGTGCCATCGCCATAGTAATAAACGCAGCGACGCCCTCACTGCAGCAGATTATGTATAAGAATTCCAAATCTCTTTAGAAGATTAGATTTTTGTGGAGTACCAGGGGAACACTGATTAATGAACACGCTGGGAAGCCGCACGGGAGGCTGGGGTGTTCCCTTCACGGGAACCTCCCCCAGTGCCCAAGCCCTGACACCTCCGGGAAAAGCAGCAAGGGATGCTCCCCTGTGAGTGCCCAGCACCTGAGACGAGCTTAAACCACACGGGCAACACTTCCCTGGCTGTCACTGAGTTTTCCCTCCTCTGCCCCACTCCAGCTCCCAAGGGGAGCCCAGCTGTTCCTGCTGGCTTTGGGCAGCACAGACCCTGACTGTCCTCAGCAGTAGCTGCACACCAGGACAGCACAGTGGGGCACGACTTATCCCAACCAAGGGATCAGAACTTGCTAAGAAATAACTCCCAATGATTACTTTCCTCATCACTTTCTTGATTCACATTTGCCAAATAGCGACCCAATTCCAACACACACACAAGCTAACACTTCAAATAGTTCAGTCAATGCCTGGACCAAAAGTACTTCAGTAGCAGGGGTGAAAGTGAAAAATGTTTAAAATAAACCCTGGATGCTGTGCTGTGCAGAAGGCACTCCTCAGAGCAGCAGCAGTGACCATGACCTTGCCCAGCACAGCCAGGAGTGCCCAGGACTCCCAGCTCTGACAGACTCTCTTACCCTGCCAGTGGCTTTTCCAGATAATCTCCTTTACCTAACACAGCATAAAGAGTATTACGGGGGTGTTCCTATGGCTTGTGGTTTTATCCTTCTGTTGGTTATCCCCTGTGTGTTTAGAGAAGGGAATGGAGCCCCAGGAGCAGCTGAGGGAGCTGGGAAGGGGCTCAGCCTGGACAAAAGGAGGCTCAGGGGGGACCCTGTGGCTCTGCACAGCTCCTGACAGGGGATGGAGAGAGACCCGTGGTGTTCTTGCTGCAGACCCCGTATCCTGCAGCATCCCCAGCAGCCCCAGCACAGCTGACAGCCAGTGCCCAGCGCTGGGGCTGCAAACCCAAACCCAGCCCAGGCTGCTCCCAGCCCGCAGCCAGCGCTCTCCTAGGACACAGCACTCGGCAGAGGATGCTGCAGGGCAGAGAAGAGCTGGAGCAGGTATTTACCAGGATGCCCAGTAAGATGCTGTGACCCAGAGTGGCAGGGTTGGAGGGACACAGCCCAGCTTCCACCAGCACGGCCAGAGCTGTCACCAACCCTCAGCACAACAGGTTGCCTCTCTCCTCCAAGCCCTGCGCTGGAAAACACTGGAGGTGAAAAGCCCTGAGCACACCCCCCACACTCACACTGCGCTGCCACCTCTGCCTGTCCCCACTCTGCAGTGCCACGTCCTGCCACCCCGGCCTGGCCAGACACCCCTGCTGGCCTCCCCTGGCACCTCCACAAGAGCCTGCCTTGCTTCCCAGCGGGCTCCAGTCCTGCTGCCTGTTCCATGGGCTGTTAGAGAAAGGCAGCTGTCCCAGCAGGCACGGGCGCTGCAGAGCTGCGGGCAGTGCCCACTGCCAGCTCCCAGCATGGCTGCAGGGCAGCCTGACCCCCTGTGCCACTGCCAGCTCCCAGCACTGCAGCCTGACCCCCTGTGCCACGGCTGCAGGGCAGCCTGACCCCCTGTGCCACTGCTGCAGGGCAGCCTGACCCCCCTGTGCCACGGCTGCAGGGCAGCCTGACCCCCTGTGCCACTGCCAGCTCACAGCACTGCAGCCTGACCCCCTGTGCCACTGCCAGCTCCCAGCACTGCAGCCTGACCCCCTGTGCCACTGCTGCAGGGCAGCCTGATGCCCCTGTGCCACTGCCAGCCCGGCCCTGTACGTGCAGCCGTGTCCCAGCCAGCCCAGGCACAGCTCACACACACACCAACTTAAAGCAAACCAAAACACATCCAGGCATTCGAATTCCTGTTACAAACTAAGAGAAAAACTCACCGAATCCCACTTTCCCTGTTTTTTTCTCATCACATATAATTAGAGACCTGGCAGCTGGTGCCAGCTCAGGCTGCTCTGCAGAGCTGTCTCTCAGCCCCAGGCAGCACCTACCCCACACACTTGGCTCCTGCTGCTCCTCCTGCGCTGGGAATGAGGCATTGCACCCGCTGGAATGGGACAGGGAGGATGGGGCTGAGCAGGAAAAGTTACAGAGAGGCAGCAGAGCAGAACCTGGCAGACCTGAAGTGCTGAAGGGACCCTCAGGGAAGCGTTTTACCCCAGAGAGGAGGTGTGGAGAGGCTGATCCCTGCCCAGAGCCTTGGATCACCCGGGGCATCCCAAGCCTATGAATAAAAGGGCTCTTTCCAAGGGCCAGAGGGCACTCCTGGGCTCCTCCACGGGGTGCAGGGAAGGACAGGAGCGGATGCAGAGTCCAGGCAGAGGGAAGCCTTGGTGCCCACTGAGCCAACTGCCTCCCAGGGCTGGGGACCCTGACCACGGCACAGGGGACAGGGACATGGCCAGGGAGAGCCCAACAGCTGCTGCTGCCCCTCTGGGGACCCTGACCACGGAACAGGGGACAGGGACATGGCCCCCAGCACCTCCTGCTGCCCCTCTGGGGACCCTGACCACGGCACAGGGGACAGGGACATGGCAAGGGAGAGCCCAGCAGCTGCTGCTGCCCCTCTGGAGCCTCAGCCCCTCAGAGGGACACGAGCAGCCCCCAGGACCCTGCAGGTACAGCCCAGGGTCCCCACAGGGACACCTGATCACTGACAGGCAGTAACACAACTAAAACACTCCCACGTTTGACTTGAAAACATTCTATTTAATTTATACAAATAACTACTAAATAGAAAAAGTAGATTAAAACAAAATAGTTATTTTTCTGGCAGAGTTTAAATGCATATTATATAGCTTAGAAGAAATAAAATGCATTTTCCCCACAGCATTCATGACCTAATATTCTAGTCAACTCCTCCATTGCTTTCCTTTCCCAGATCAGTAAGATGCCAGACGCAAGGTCCTGTGGGAAATGGCTATATATACGTTCCATATTCCAACTGAAAATATGGTACAGACCACACACCTACAAATGTGAAGCACTTAAAATGTGACTATCAAGTTGTAATATGATAATACAGAAAACAATTCATGTTTCAGGTTATATTGTGTTACAAAAACATCTGTGTAAGAAATCATGAAAGAGGCCACATAAAAATAAGCTTTAACTTTATGCACTTATTTTACAGTTTAAAAAACTGGCAAGTGCACTAGTAATAAATAATTTGCAAGTTTTGGATAAACAAGAAATTCCTAATGTTCAGCATTATTGTAAACATCAGTACACATGTAAAATGCAGCTAAAGTCTGACAGTTACATTTTCAGTTTACCGAATTCTTTTCCTATTACTCAGGCATAGATCAATGCAGGATACAGCCAATCATATTTTTGGCAAGTCATGTCGTTAAAATTAACAGTGACAGTGCAAGTAAGGAATGCAAAGAATTCCTAGTGCAATAAAGAAGAGAAGCACAGGCAATATTGCTGATTAAAATTTACCACTTCCATGTGTTCACCTTGGGAGTGATTAGGAGAATTAAAATAAAATATTAAAAATAAAAAAAAAAAAGAAAAGGGAAAAAAAGAAACAAAAACAAAAAAGAAAAAAAAAAAAAAAAGAAAAAAGCTGTTCAAAGCCATTGTTTAATGCCCTGATCTTGTCTTAGGATTTCTCTGTCTTCCTTCAGGCCACTAGCTCAGCCACAGCCGAGTCCCCAGCGCCGCCCGGGGTCCCCAGCTGCTCCCCAGAGCTCCTGCTCCGAGCAGCCTCGGGGACCAGGGCTGGGAACTGCCTGGCCAGAGCCCTCCGGGCCAGCCAGGTGCCTTCCTGCCGGGAGAGCACCACGAGGAGAGGGTCAACAGTCAGCTTTCAGTTTGTCTAAGGAATTGTCAATTTTGGTCAAAGTCTTTTTGATGCGCAGGGCTGTCAGTCTGGCCGAGGGGTTCTGGTACCAGCACTCCTTCATCAGCTTGGCAAGGGACGTCAACGTCTGGGGAGGAACAGAAACCACACAGCACAGGGGTCACTCACAAATCACAAGCCAAGGAAGCACTGGCTGGGGCCAAGCACCCACAGAGAGGCTTTACTGCCTAATGAACACTCCATTTTCAGGGCTTCCCACTATTTATCAAATACAGAGCTTACATGTTTCGAAAAGCTCCTGAAGTCTGATAATTTGATTAAACCAAGAGCACAACTGGTTGGTGGGCTGACTGGAGTGACCAACTAGTGCAGCTTTAAACAACAGTGTTGGGGCTTTTTCTAATTAAGCAAACACTACCCAGAATTTCCTTTCAATGAAACCAACTCCTGCAGACCCAAGAAGGCAGTTGAGAAGGTACAGAAGTTCTGACTGTGATTTCATCATGCCCAGCAAGATTTTACTGGCTGGGCTCCCAGCACAGGGCACAGCTCCACACCCAAACCTCACAGATGGGCACTCTGCCTGCCCACCTCTACAGATTTCAAACTGACCTCCACAGCTCCAAGGGCAGCCTGGAGAAGCCAGACTGATACTGATGAAGAAAAATTAACCTGAGCATCAGTCTTTCAAAAAGAACAACAGCCCCTGTCTTGTAGGCAGGAAAGCCCAGCATTCTGTTGTGTGTGCTTGTAAGCCACAGAAAGCCCCAGACCAGCTTCTCTCCCCTTGACCTCCCTTCAGAGGGGGAACAGCCACTGGGAAAAGCAGCTGTAAGGTTTTTTGTAAATCCTGTTCCTAAAAGGCCAGTCTGTGAGTGGCTCAGGCCTGGCAGCTGTCAGTTTGCTCAGTGCTCCCCAGGCCAGGCCAGCACATCCCACCCTGCCCAGGTGACGCTGCTGACGAGGCCATCGAGATCCTCCCCAGGGAGTGACAGCTGGGAAAGCTCCCATGGCAATGTCAGAGACACCAGCACACACTGACCGGGTCTGAGAACCATCTGTTGGGAATGTTGGGCCTCTGCTGATCCACACAGACCACTTTCCTCATGTCTTCAAAACTGGGGTCGTTTGGAACCAAGTCATAAAAGGGCGGCTTGTAGTCTTCCACGATTCCTGGTGAGACAAAAACAGACATCACTCAACAACTGTGACAGTGAGCAGCACTTCTGCAGGGACAGAGGGAACACAAAACCCACCTTAGAGGCACAAAAATACTTCAGAACTCAACTCTAGAGCGTCATGCAGCCTCCGAACAACAGAACAGCCCTTGCTGCCCCAGGAACAGCTTTTTCTACTCAAAATGTTAATTAATTGGCCCATATTGCAAGCCCACAAAGTATGAGCTATACCCACTTTGCAGATGCTGAAGCTGAAAGGAGGAGAAGTAAATCCCTTGCCAAAAGGCCATGTTTTGTAATGCATGCAGCTTTCCTGCCTACCAAAAACTGGGATTTCTACGAGCAGATGGAAAAATGTAAGGTCTGCACTGGGGTTTCTAACAGGCTCAACACACACTTTGGTGCTTCTGTAATTCCTGAAAGAGTCCAATAAGCATGTCAGCATCCACAGACCCTCAAGCTGGTGCTTCAAAGCATCTCATTCCCTGCTGTGAAAACAGTAAAAACCCCAGGGTAACTGGCACGACATGCCATCACAAAACCAACTACCCAAGAGCCTGTGGCACTCAGGAGCTCAATGCATCTTCATAAAATCACAAACTGGTTTGGGTTGGAAGGACCCTCCAGCCCATCTCATCCCACCCCTGCCATGGGCAGGGACACCTTCCACCGTCCCAGGGTGCTCCAAGCCCTGTCCAGCCTGGCCTTGAAACCAACAACCTGGTCATGTCCTGGAGTTTGGCACTGAAACCAGAGCTCTGTGTGTGCTCCCCCAGCCCACCACCACCCACAGAACACTGCCAGGCTGGAGCCCCTCTGCCTGCTCCCCAGGACACATGTACAACTCTCTGCTTCCTCACTGGACCAGGCTCACCAACCATCTGCAGGGAGCCCAGCCTTCTCAGGAAGCCAATTTACAAACTGGTGTTCAAAGACAGGCATCTGGGTCAGCAGTGTGGAAAAAGCCAGAACTAATGAGGCCCTCTGTGTCCAGCAGGAACATCAAACAGCTACTACTGACAGAAATTCCACAGACTGAAATCTGCTGTCCCACAGCCTGACATGAAATCCAGGAGAATCTCTGCTGCTTTGGATACCCTGGAACTGAAAAGAGGTTCTCAATCTTTCCTACAGCAGTTGAATTCTAGTTTTCCTGTTCTATTGGAGATGAAGATCAAAGTCCCATAGACATTCTGTGCATACTCTGCAAAAATCCATAAACCCCTGTCTGCAAGGATTAGTCAAAAAGGGAAACAGGAGATTACAAGTGCCTTGGAGAACAGTAGGGTAATCTGGAGACCTGTCTACCCAAGCAAGTTCCCATCAGAAGCACCAGGCAGCCTGCAGTTTCCCTGCTGCTATTCCAACGTGGACACAGGACAAGTGACGTGCTGTGTAAAGCAGCATCACCCACTCTCCTGCTCAGAGCAGTTCCCAACTGCAGCTACCAAACATCACCTGCTGGGCTGAATTCCTATCTTAGCAATCCACTTTACTGTGAGACCTCATGAACACAACCCCTCTGTGTGCCCTTGCTGCCACACCTGTGCTGCAGGTAAGGCCAGGGCCTGGCACGAGACAAACACCCAAATCTGGCTGTCACAGAGCTCTGAGCACACTCCCAGGGCACGAGGACACCGCAGATGAACTTTCTCTCTCCTGGCTCTCACTCACTATTGTCATGTGCTCTTTCCCAAGCACAGGGCACACAACTGGCTGCTGCAAAGACGCGGTGCTGAGGACAAAGGAAGCAGGCTGGCCTTTCCTCCAGTGGTGCCTGCGGAGTCCCTGAGCTCTGCCCAGCCTGGCGGGAGCCCTCTCAACCTCTGTCCCACAGAGTGTCACTGCCCCGTGACACGCTGCCCTCGCCCGCTGCCGGGGACACCGGCAACCCAGCACAGCCACGGCCTGGGCACAGCCTGGGCACAGCCTGGGAACAGCCTGGGAACAGCCTGGGCACAGCCCGGGCACAGCCCACAGCCTGGGCACAGCCCACGGCACAGCCCAGGCACAGCCCACAGCCTGGGCACAGCCTGGGCACAGCCTGGGCACAGCCCACACAGCACAGCCTGGGCACAGCCTGGGCACAGCCTGGGCACAACCCACAGCACAGCCCACAGCACAGCCCACAGCACAGCCCACAGCACAGCCCACAGCCTGGGAACAGCCTGGGCACAGCCCGGGCACAGCCCGGGCACAGCCCGGGCACAGCCCACAGCCCGGGCACAGCCCACAGCCTGGGCACAGCCCACAGCCTGGGCACAGCCCACACGGCACAGACTGAGCACAGCCTGGGCACAGCCGGGGAACAGTCCACGGTACAGCCCGGGCACAGCCTGGGCACAGCCCACAGCCTGGGCACAGCCCACGGTACAGCCCACAGCACAGCCCACAGCACAGCCTGGGCACAGCCCGGGCACAGCCTGGGAACAGCCTGGGAACAGCCTGGGAACAGCCTGGGCTTCCTGCATAGCCTGGAGGTGGCTGCTGTCACCCCCAGCCCCCTCCTGCCCTCCTGGAGCCCCTTCAGGCCCTGCCAGGGGCTCTGAGCTCTGCCTGGAGCCTTCCCTTCTCCAGGTGGGCACCCCCAGCTCCCCAGCCTGGCTCCAGAGCAGAGGGGCTCCAGCCCACGGCCCTGAGCTGACTTTAAGCCCAGCTTGTCCCGTGCATGCACAAATCTCACTGCTGAACCCAACACAAAGCACAGCAGCAGCTCCAGCCTCGCACAGGGAACAACGCCCAGAGCTCCTCTGAGCAGGAGGAACACCTCTGAGCTTCTGGTGTCACTGCCACTGTGGAACAAGAGCACAGCCCTGGGAACAACCACGACAGCTCCCAAGGATGTGAGCTGTGAGCACCAGGCACCAGGTAAGTGCTGAACCAAGGGAGCACATTCCAAGAGCAAGGGACCCCCTCCAGGGAACCAGCACTGCTCCATTTGCAGAGAGGCAAACTCAGCTTTGGGGACTGAAACCACAGTCTGAGTACAGAGAAAATGCTGGCTGGCTCCTACTGCAGCACACAGACAACACACAAGTACTTCTATGTGCCAAAGGAGTTTCCTATCACATTGTCCTCCTCTTCTTAAATAAGAGAATACCAAGAACCACTGTGTCACCTGGAAGATCATTGGGTAAGTTTTTAAAAATAAAAAAAAATAAATTAGAATAAATAAATAAAAATGAAGAGCTACCAGACTTAGCAGTCATGTTAGAACAACTTCAAGGTCTCTGTGAGCTGAAGCACTAAATCAGGCTGAGTCACTGGAAGGCTGCCCACGAGCCCAGGAGAGCACAGAGAGCTGATGACTGCCTCTGGCCCCTCAAGACACCACCCTGCCTTGCTCCTGCAGGCTCACTCCCAATGCCAAAGTCTCACTGCAAAGCAAACAGGGCTATCACAGTGATCACCTGACCAGCAAGGATTCCCACTCAGAGGCCAGGGAAGATGTTTACTCCATCCCAACCAGTGCAAGGGCATGGAATTACTTACAGCAACAGCCAGGAGTACAGAGCAACTGGTTCTGTGCAATTAGTGTCACCAGCACCTGAAACTTCAGATGTCCTGATGTGACCAGTGCAGGGACAGGTCTGCACCACCTCAAGTGTGTCCATGGTGGCACAGAGCTCAGTCAGAATCAAATTCCCAGAGCATGCACCTATAAGCAGGTAGGTCTGCAGTCCCATCAGCTCCATACCAACCTGGTGAAGCTGCCAGCACCATCCATCCTTTCTTGTTCAAGAGCAACTCAGGTAAAGCCTCTGTGAGCTGCAGCAATACCTGTGCCCAGTACCAGAACTGTACCTGTGCACAGGCCAATGCTAATTTCCAGCTTGGTAAAGCAAAAGCAGTCCTGAATTCTGATACCTTCTGCACTGCCTTTCGTTCTGTCTTTTAGGGTTTGTCATGAGAAACAGACACCTACAAATATTCACTATGGTTTAATGACTCAAGAAAGAAGGACAGAGACTGACCTTGTGATCTACAATTTTAACTTGGCTATTTGATATGAATTATGTCTCACCAGGCCTTAGCAGGAGCAGGGGACTCTGTTCTCTGCCTTGACAGGAGTGGGCACAGGAACCATCACTGTACCCAGCACAGCAAGAGCTTGCCCAGGTTCAGGGTGGCAGCCCCGTGTGCCCAGCACAGCAAGAGCTTCCCCAGGTTCAGGGTGGCAGCCCCGTGTGCCCAGCACAGCAAGAGCTTCCCTGTGTTTCAGGGTGGCAGCCCCGTGTGCCCAGCACAGCAAGAGCTTCCCCAGGTTTCAGGGTGGCAGCCCCGTGTGCCCAGCACAGCAAGAGCTTCCCCACGTTTCAGGGTGGCAGCCCCGTGTGCCCAGCACAGCAAGAGCTTCCCCAGGTTCAGGGTGGCAGCCCCGTGTGCCCAGCACAGCAAGAGCTTCCCCAGGTTTCAGGGTGGCAGCCCCGTGTGCCCAGCACAGCAAGAGCTTGCCCACGTTTCAGGGTGGCAGCCCCGTGTGCCCAGCACAGCAAGAGCTTTCCCACGTTTCAGGGTGGCAGCCCCGTGTGCCCAGCACAGCAAGAGCTTCCCCAGGTTCAGGGTGGCAGCCCCGTGTGCCCAGCACAGCAAGAGCTTCCCCAGGTTTCAGGGTGGCAGCCCCGTGTGCCCAGCACAGCAAGAGCTTCCCCAGGTTCAGGGTGGCAGCCCCGTGTGCCCAGCACAGCAAGAGCCTCCCCAGGTTTCAGGGTGGCAGCCCCGTGTGCCCAGCACAGCAAGAGCTTGCCCAGGTTCAGGGTGGCAGCCCCGTGTGCCCAGCACAGCAAGAGCTTCCCCCACGTTTCAGGGTGGCAGCCCCGTGTGCCCAGCACAGCAAGAGCTTGCCCAGGTTCAGGGTGGCAGCCCCGTGTGCCCAGCACAGCAAGAGCTTGCCCAGGTTCAGGGTGGCAGCCCCGTGTGCCCAGCACAGCAAGAGCTTGCCCAGGTTCAGGGTGGCAGCCCCGTGTGCCCAGCCCGCTCTGGGGCAGCGCCTGGCCGCGCACTGTGCCCTGCCCCACGGTGAGCTCTCCCGGGCACGGGCAGCAGGCAGCACTCACCGTTGCTGACCATGCGCCGCGCCACCTCCCAGAGCACCAGCCCGAAGGCCCAGATGTCCACGCGCTTGTAGGAGTCGAAGCAGTCGGCCTGGATGGACTCGTCCAGCACCTCGGGAGCCATGTAGCGCTTGGTGCCCACGCGGGGGTTGTTGCCCACGTCCAGCTGGTTTGTGCTTTGGGAATGCATGACTGCGAGGCCTGAAGGACACAAACACAAGGCGCTGTTAGGTCCCCTTCAGCGGCAGCAGCACGCGCCCCAAGGCCCCGGAGCAGCGACCCCATCAGAGGGTTTGGGAAAGAGGGGTCGAGGGCCCGACTGTGCAAAGACCCACGGGGCCAGCTCCAAACCTGCCAGCAAAACCAGCCCCAGGGGCCACAGACTGGCCCATTATCTCCCGAGGGATTATCATCAAGCATTTTATTGCATTTTATTGCACTCTTGCAAAACACTGTCATGAAGTGTTTTGCAGCCACTGGATGTCCCCAGCACTCCGGGCACGGATACGCAGAGGCCAAACAGCTGCTGCTTAGAACAAAACAATTTTACACAGCATTCGAGTTTATTTATAGACCTTTTGGGTAGGTGGATACACCCGAACTGTGGGGAAAGGAGAAGAAAAACACTGCACGAAGGATACACACAAGTTAAAAAAATAAAGCTGGAAAACAAAAACACCGTATTTGCAGCAGCTTGAAAAATAAACATCCTCAAGCAGATCTAAAATGAGTCAGACAAAACCACTCTACCTGGTTTCTACTAATTACTAAACATTTAAGCAGAGAACATTATGTGAGGGACCAAATTACTGTAAATTTGGAAACGCACAGAGCACTCATTTGGCCACGGTAAACAGAGAGCACTGCAAATTGAGGAGCAGTGGGTGCATGGCAGAGCCAAGCAACAGAGAGGGCGACGCAAACTCTCCCTAATTTCCTCAACAAATCTTCTAAGAATGACATATACTATTTACATTTAACAGGAGTTTATTTTAGGTGAACCTTAAAAGGCTTTTTACCTCAGTCCCACAAAAACTAACCTATCACCAGATCATTCATTTGCCTTTCTTTCCAAAGAACAGTCTGTTCTTTAATGCAATAAAAATTTGAAAAATACTTTTCTACAATTCAAATGCACTTCAAGATATTTCAAGCTGATAAGAATATGCTTATGGCACCTCTAGAAAGATCACAGAATACTTTAGGTTGGAAGGGATCTTAAAGTTCATCCAGTTCTACCCTGTCATGGCAGGGACACCTTCCCCTGTCCCAGGTGCTCCCAGCCCTGTCCAGCCCGGCCTTGGGCACTGCCAGGGCTCCAGGGTCACCCACAGCTGCTCTGGGCACCTGTGCCAGGGCCTGCCCACCCCAGTGTAAAACACTTCTTACATTGAATGTTAATCGACCTTCTTTCAGTTTCAAACCACCTCTCCTTGGCCTATCACAACAAGCACTGCTGAAATGTTTGTCCCCACCCTTCTTAGGGACACCTTATGTACCATCTCATGACCCCAGACTGATGAGAAGAAGTCTGCTCCCAGATCCAAGTACTTCTGTCAAATGCTGACACACACATTTCTATGTGCTATTTTAAATTAATAATAGATTATATTATATAGTACGTATGGTTTATAAATTTTCCTTAAAAAAAGCTTGCAACAGCAAACAAAGGTCAGAAACCACATTTCCTGGCCAACTCTGAAAACATCAGGACCTCGGAGAACACTTTGATAAAAATCATAAAACCTCCCCCAAACTGAGCAAAACAGATTGCAGAGACTGACAGGTCAAGGTTTGCAGCTGAGGGAGGCCAGAGAGCACACACACAGCCCAGCCAAGCACGGGGCCAGGACAGGGTGCTGTGACATCCCAGGGCATCCCCCGTGTGGAGCAGGGCAGCGGATCCTGCCCAGCCTGAAGGGGTTAAACAGGAGCTGTGACAGGGCCAGCCCAAGCACGGGGCCAGGACAGGGAGCTGTGAGCATCCCAGGGCATCCTGCTGTGTGGAACGGGGCAGCAGATCCTGCCCAGCCCGGAGGGGCTCTCCAGGCCTGGGGGGCACCGAGCCCACGGCAGAGCAGCTCCCGCTGCCAGACCCCAGCTCCTAAACAGGAGCCCAGTGCTGGGACAGGGCCCTGGAGCGCCCAGCCCTGCTGTGGCACAGAGCTGCCCAGGCAGGCACCGGCACGGCCTGGAAGGACAAAGGCAGGACGCTCCCGGCTGGCACACCGAGCAGGAACGAGCGGCACCCAGCCTGGGCTCTGTCACACAGCACTCTGGGCCAGCCTCTGTGCTCCTGAGCCCGGGGAGCCACAGCAGCCCCCGGCTCCCAGTCCCCACAGGAAGGGACCAGGGGGTGGCGACAAGACAGAGCCTCACAGAAGAAAGGCAGGAACGCATGCCAGAGGCAACAAATTCTTTGGTGAGTTTCCCTTACAAAGGGGGAACATAGGAAAAATGTGACAGGTATATGTCTGAGGAGTTCACATTTTAAAAAATAGCTTTTTAACCACCGTAAAAACTAATCAGGAGGTGTTTACTGCTGTGCTCTCTTAGAAAAATCTCTCAGACCTCTGAAACCTCTAGATAAATAGTGTAATAGATTTCACTACACCAGTGCCATGTCAATCAACTCCTGGACATCCTGCACCTCCTCAGAGTGAACTACAAATTTATTTAAAAGCCGGTCTCTGACACTTTGTATTTTCAACTTACTGCTGCATTTGTTACTATTCCCACAGCAAACTTCCAGAGGCCCAAGTATGTGGCTTTCATGTTTTCCCTGTCTGTATCTCAAGTCGCTCAGGCACAAGTGACAAAAACTATGCAGTAGAATTATTATGTAAAAATTCCCATCTCCTGATACACTTTTTGCCTAGGCAATGGTGCCCCAATACAGTCCTACCACTATTTCCTCCCTTGTCTGCAGAGAAAAGCAAAAAAAAGTTACTGCCAGACATCCCTCCAAGGTGTGAACAAGCCACCCTGCTGTGACTGCTCCTCATCACCCGTGCATCGTGCTTCAGCTCAAACCAGCTGGTGCCGGCAGCTCGCTTCTGGGCGCACAGAAGGCTCGAGCTGACAGAGCCCCGGCACGGGGACAGCGAGCACACGGCTCAGCCTGTCTGCGGGAGCACAGCCGCTGCCGCAGAAACGCGGTCCCGGCCCGGCATCCCCGGGATGCGGCAGCGGCACCGAGCAGCGCCAACCGGGACACGGCCCCAGCGCCGCTGCGCTGCCGGCGCCACCTGGCGGCCGCGGCCGGCACTGCGGGGAGCGCCCGCGAGGGGCAGCGCCAGGAGACAGGACAGGGGACAGGACGGGACACGGACAGGGGACAGGACGGGACACGGACACTGCGGGGACAGGACAGGGGACACTGCGGGGACAGGACGGGACACGGACAGGGGACAGGACGGGACACGGACAGGGGACAGGATAGGGGACACTGCGGGGACAGGACAGGGGACAGGACGGGACACGGACAGGGGACAGGACAGGGGACACTGCGGGGACAGGATAGGGGACAGGACGGGGACAGGATGGGACACGGACAGGGGACACTGCGGGGACAGGACGGGACACGGACAGGGGACACTGCGGGGACAGGACAGGGGACAGGATGGGACATGGACAGGGCAGCGGACAGGGGACACTGCGGGGACAGGACAGGGGACAGGACGGGGACAGGACGGGGACAGGGGACACTGCGGGCACACGGACAGGGGGACACGGACTGGGGGACATTGCAGGTCACTGACGGGGTTATTGTGGGCACATGGACAGGGGTCACTGACAGGGGTCATTGCAGGCACACAGGGTCACAGACAGGGGTCCTTGCAGGTCACGGACAGTGTTCACAGACAGAGCTCATGGACAGGGCCCATGGACAGGGGTCACTGTGGCACAGGGGTCATGGACAGGGGACACCGTGGCACACGCACAGGGGTCACAGACAGGGGACACTGTGGGTCACGGATAGGGCCCATGGACAGGGGTCACTGTGGCACAGGGGTCATGGACAGGGGACACTGTGGCACACGCACAGGGGTCACAGACAGGGGACATTGAGGGTCACAGACAGGGTCATGGACAGGGGTCACTGTGGCACACAGGGGTCGCAGACAGGGGACATTGAGGGTCACAGACAGGGTCATGGACAGGGGTCACTGTGGCACACGCACAGGGCCCATGGACAGGGGTCACCGTGGCACACAGGCTCATGGACAGGGGTCACTGTGGCACAGGGGTCACAGACAGGGCTCACTACAGGCTCACGGACAGGGCCCATGGACAGGGGTCACTGTGGCACAGGGGTCACGGACAGGGGACACTGTGGGTCACGGACAGGGCCCATGGACAGGGGTCACTGTGGCACACAGGGGTCACAGAGAGGGGACACTGTGGGTCACGGACAGGGCCCATGGACAGGGGTCACTGTGGCACACGCACAGGGGTCACAGAGAGGGGACACTGTGGGTCACGGACAGGGCTCATGGACAGGGGTCACTGTGGCACACAGGGCTCATGGACAGGGGTCACCGTGGCACACGCACAGGGGTCACAGACAGGGCTCACTACAGGCTCACGGACACAGCCCGGGCCCACAGCAGCCCGGCTCGGCAGGAGAGGGCTGTGCTCACCCAGGTCGGCGATGCAGCACTGCCCGTTCTTCTTGACGAGGATGTTCTTGCTCTTGAGGTCGCGGTGGGAGATGGCCGGCTTGCCCTGCGTGCCGAAGATCTCGATGTGCAGGTGCGCCAGGCCGCTGGCGATGGACAGCACGATGCGCAGGCAGCTCACCGTGTCCAGCGTGGTCAGCTGCAGGTAGTCGTACAGAGAGCCCATCTCGTGGTAGTGTGTGATCAGCCACAGCTGCGTGCTCGAGTTCCTGGAAGTCATATCGGATGCAATAAAACCTAGAGAGAGGAAGAAGGAGAAACAAGACAATAAACTGACAGAGCTCCTTCAAGGCTCCCCGAGAAGAGCAGCTCAGCTGGGCAGAGCAGGTGCTGATAATGCCACAGTGGCGGGTGTGACCCCGTACAGCCCATCCACCCAGGGGCTGGACTCAAAGATCCCGGCAGGTCCCTTCCAGCTCTGAATATTCTGTGACAAGGTGAATCAGTGCTGCTGGCCCCTCTTGCAATGCACAGCTTGTTTAATTACAACTGCACTGCGGACAACTGCAGGCACCGCTGCGGTGAAAGCAAATGCTGGAACTCTAACACACATCTATTCACAAGAACCCATTTACATATTTGTCAGTCACATCAAAAAATTACTTGTTAGGACTACACACTTTAAAAATATTTTTATTTTTCCTTCTTTTTGAAGGACTTGGGGGCAGGGAAGTTCCCAGTCAAGCAGAAAGACCCCAAGTCTGTAGAACATTTGCTGCTGCCACTTGAGAGGGTCACACTGGAAAGCAGAAACACCTCAAACCTCAAGACAGGAATAACCATTTCCATTTCTAGAGTCCACAGACAGCTAGTGCAGGCTGCTGAGAAAAGGGTTAAATGTGTGGCCCAACCACAATGATCTTCTATGAAGAAACAGAGAAAATTTTCTGTTCAAAACTCATGAACCTCAAGAACTACCTTCAAAAATGTCATATCTTAAAACTGAACCCCAAATTCAGGGGAAGCCCCCTTCCTGTCACCTCTGCAAATATCCACACAGTGACCTCAACAGCTTTAGCTGGGAACAACAGAAGTTTTATTCCCAAGTCAAAGGAACAAATCATGCTTATGAAAAGATCACATACATTTGTCAGAAAGAACATCCACCACCTTCTCTCCTAAAGTCAGACTTGTGCTCAATGTGCCATTTCTGTAATCTGTGATATTGTTTAATATTGCATCTTAAAAAAGTCCCTAAAATAGCCAACAAATTTGACAGTCATCAAGAAAGACTAAACCCAGGCAGAGCACCAAGGAAAATATGCAATGCAATTTCAGCCAAGTCACTTGCTCTCTTGGGAAGGGAAGTTCAATAATTCACATTTCAGGAGGCCACCAAATTAATTTTGTAGTAACAAAGGAACTGCTTCAGGAAACACACAAATGTCTAGCAGAGTGAGCTAGAGAGCCAGGGAACGTTCTCTGACAGGAAGCAAGAATAAGGAGCCAAAGGAAAACTGATTGAAGACAGATTTTGGGTGAGGCAGCATCAGCACTCAATGTGCTGCTGCTTTTATCTGCAGAGGTGGCACACCAGTGACAGAAGGGCACATCTGTCAGGAATCACAGGGCTGCTTAAACCTCAGACATGGCTCAACACAACAAAGCCACTTTCCCAGTTCTCAGAACCAAGCACATGAGGTATGAGTGATGCACAAGGTTCATTAATTTTCCTATTTACAGGGAAAAAGATACAAAATGCAGCTATAACTGAAGAGTAAGTTCTTTTGGTGTTTAAACTCACCCTGAGCAGAGCAGTTAAACAGAAGAGAATACTGGATTCATATTACACTTTACTTAGCCATAAGGAAAAGTATGCAAATCCCTAAATCTCATTATTAACTCCTCCCCATCTCTTCTCCCTCCATTTCTGCAGGGAAACTGAGATTACAACCCAACACAGCTCCACCAGAGCTTCCAGAGCTGACACACTGGGCAGGACTCTGCCATGAGAGCTGCAGGAGCCTGTCCCTCCCACAGGGCTCTGTGGCACCTCCACTGCTTGCTGTGTGCTCAGCTGCCAGCACCTGGTTCATCTGGCTGATTAAGTGCTTCCTGCTGGAATACTGCAGGGCAGCAAGTCACAGCTGCTGGGACACATTCTCCACTTGGGACTCAGCCCCTCCTGCAAGTCTCTCCCTGAGAATTTCTCTCCAGCCATTCATCACAACACAAGAACGCAGAGACTGTGAGCTGCCTGGTGAGCGTGCAGTGCTCCACAGGTGACCTGGCCAGGTAACTCACCTTTGCACCAGACACACCAGGACACAGAGTGCGCTTGTCCTACTTACCTAAAATATTCTCGTGCCGCAGCAGTACAGTGTTGTACAGCTCAGTTTCCCTGAACCAGGACTTTTCATCCCTAGAAGAGAAGATCTTCACAGCAACATTTTCTCCTTGCCACTGACCCCTCCACACTTCTCCGTAACGGCCCTTTCCTGGTGGGGAAAAAACACAGGAGATGCTGTGAACCAACAAAGAGCCTTCAGCAGGCAGAACCCGACTGCCCTGAACCAAGTGCCACACCTGCTGCTCTGACCTCCCCTGTGTGCACATCTTACCACTGGAGCAGCTGCACTCCAGCATCCCTCATTTTCCCTGGCTGCTTTGCCTGCACGCCCTGTGAGTGTGGATCTCCCCTCCCTGCCCACCAGGGCAGCACAGAGGCTTGGAACTGGGAGGTGTCACCATTCACCACCAGCAATCAAAGTGCTTTTGCAGCTCAAGTGACTTAGGCAGCACATGGCAAGGTCAGTGTGCACAACACAGAGCTCTGAATTCTGCAGTAAGGATAAGGAAGGAAATGTAATGCTGGGATACAGTCCTTCCATTTCTATTCCATCATCACTCCTTGCAAAATGAAGATTTAAAGAAAACAAAAACCCAAACCCATCCACAAACAAAAAAAGGATTAAAAACCACCAGCCCCACCAAAACCAAGCCCTGTCCTGTGGAGACCAGGACATACAGTCTGCAAGCCAAGCTTTTTAGCCCAATAGCTTCCTCACCTCTTCAGTGCCTGCACAGCATCTTGGCTCAATGTCAATGCCTCCAGGTATGTTTGACCCAAATGACTCCTAAACTCAATTAACACTACTCAATTAATAAAAAAAAAAATGCTGAAGAAAAATGTAATGAATCCTTAAAACTAACAATAAGCCCTACAAACAACTAAAGAGCCAGAAGACACTGACCTACACACTCCACAAGTGTGATCTGGCGAGCCACCGTTCTTTGCACCAAGAAGGGAAGTCCAGAGCCACTTCCAGATGTGCAGGAATGGTCCAACAAATCCTGTTCAGAAGGAAAAGCAGAAGCTTAGGACCCATGAGAAACCCCATTTTTCCCTGTTTACACGCACCAAGGACGGGCCAGGTTAAAGCTCAGGGGTATCTCTGTGGCTCTGGGGATGCCATTTGGTCACTTGGGGTCAAAGAGCATTTGCTTAGTCAGCCATTATTTCTTTAATAAGTGTAATAAATATGTGACAACAGATATCTGTGCACTGCAAGCCCACTCCTGGCATACCAGCTATCCTCTGTCATGAGATTCTGCCCGTTTTCAGCATTTCACCCTTCTTTTACTTACTTTATGTCCTCTCAGCTCTGTTTCTGATACCTATTCCAGCTTGGTGCAGGTATTTAAAACCAAAACCAGTCTTCAAATAAATGAGGTGAAGGGATTTTCCAGCATCACCTACACAAGATTTGCCGTTGATACTCCAGAAAAACTTCTGTAACAAATCTTTCTGAAAAGCTTTATCAGTTTCTGGTATTTTTAGTGCATAGAAAGCAGACTTTGGGCTGTAAGCTTATAATAAACATGAGTGAGATCCTGATAGAATGTTAAAATCCCATTAGCCTTGTAAAATGCTAATGCCCACCTACTTTCACAGCCAGCAGTTTTGTATTAGTTCAAAGCATTAACAACTCTTGCTGGACTCTTTCTTTACAAAAGAAAATAGGATAAAAAAGCCTAAGTGTAATCAACTTCCTATTACTTCCAGAAAACTGCATTGCTGCACTTGGACCAGATATCCATGAAATCCCATTTCTTCTAAGAACCTTTTAACGAGTGCTCAAGAAAAAGAATCTGGGAGTGTCAGAGACTACCTTACTTTTAACCCAAACTAAGGGCTCATTTTCCTTCCTGCTTGCATCAGAGGCAAAACAAAAGCAAAGAAAACAAAAAACCATCCCCAAACTTATCTACAGCAACTGTAAAAACAAGATTTGAAGAGGCCAGAGCTCCTTCCACTAAGCAGCTTAGGGCTTAAAGCACTTGCTACACTGCAGAGACTAATCCTAAATGTAAACTTATCTAATGTGTGACAAAACCAGTGACTTAAAACACAATGGAGAAGAAAAAACTGGAATCTAGGAGACTTGCTGCTTAGATGAACGTTTGGGCACAGGAGCATCCAATTACATTTTGTGCATCAGCCACACTGGGAAGCAGAGCAGCAGCACTGGCTCAGAGGGCCTGACAGCTCCCAGCTCCTCCCAGCTCTTTGAAACACAATTTTGATTTTTTTCTTTGCAGGTTTTATCACCATTTCCAAGTATCATTAAATAACCAGAAGTACAAAAGGTCTGCAAATGGCTTGAAATGATCTTGCACAGATAAGACAGAGGAGCTGGTCAAAGCTGGAAGTCAGTGCTTAAGGACAAATCACCAGCTGCACACATGCCTGGGCCATGGTGGATACATCAAGACCGGCTGTTTCAAACCAGTAACATGGAATCAGGCTTTGTGGGCTCATTAAACAGAGCCAAAGGCATTACAAAAAAAAGGAAAAACAAATATTAACAGACACAGGGCACTCTTCAGCCTTGCAGTGAAAGCACATTATGGTGGGACAGCACCAAAATAGAAAATGCTTTCCAGCCTCTTAATGTTGGGGACATTTTATCTCAGCAATGCAAGGAGAAGAAAACTCTGCATTGATTCAGAAACACACTCCATGTGCCCAAAGCTTTACTTGCTCTGCTCAGCTAAAGGGAGGGACAGCTGCTGGGACATTTGTTATCTGGCCTCAGGGAAGGGGGAAGGACAGTCACCCTGCAGAAAGGGAACACTTCCCAGCTCACTGTATTTTCCACAGACCGCATGAGCAAGAGCATATTTTGAAAACTGAGCTTTGAGTAAGAATTGCACATTTCTTAGAACTCCCACTGCTCTCCATCAGCAAAATGTCACTGATATCCCAGCCATCCCAGAGTCCTGCGACTGAGATCATGGCAGTCAGGTCTGAAGGTTTTAAATGTCAAAATTATCTGTATTTTCTTTCTCACCTAGCACCACATCTTTTCCAACCCTTCAGGCTGTTGTATATCACACATGCAGTACAGTTCTCCACCTCTCCCATCACTTCAGGCCACCCAACAGCCAGGCACGCTGTTTTGATGTGCTGACACTGTTTCCAGGAACACGAACAGTGCAGAGCAATTCCCCAGATCAAAGGACCCACACTTGCCCAACCCATCTTTGGTTAAAATTCATCAATCCTACAGTTTTGGGAGCACAGGAACGGCACCACTCAAGTGCCGAGGCCAAGTGGCGTCCCCAGGCAGCAAAACATGCTCTTAGTGATGTGGCCACACAGGAGGAGGAGAGGGGAGTTTGGGAAAGAGGAAAACTCACACCCTGCACACAGGTGGGTCACTTACTGCCAGCGTGCTGTCCCCCACGTTCGAGGCAATGAGGCCCTCGATTGTGCCATACTCTGCATCCCTAGAATTGAGCCTCTCCATGTGGTTCTTCTGTATTCTCCGTATGATCAGCACAGCTACTGCAGAAAAAACTATCAACACTACCACAGGAGCCAGGATAACGATGATTAGTGTTTCCATGCTGTAACCTGCAGCTTCTCCTTGAAAGGTTTGCCCTTGGAAAAGACAGGAGAAGGGAAAAAGTGTGAAAAGAACAAAAAATAATTTTGCAGATTCCCAGAGAAAGTCTTTAAACCCATTAGCACTGACACTGACCCCAACCTCAGTGCCCATCCAGCATGTCAGAGAGGCTGTGCCACAGCCAGCTGTGAGCACACCTGCACGGAGGATGCACTTCACCCAGCTGTGAGCACACCTGCACGGAGGATGCACTTCACCCAGCTGGGAGCACACCTGCATGGAGGATGCACTCCCTGTGGAACAGCACAGCCCCCACCTGCACCAAGCCACTTCTCACAGGCAGTGCCTCCATCCTGACCCCAACCCCGCACCGCAACCCCCTCACGGCCCCAGCCCCACAGACCAGTCCACATCAGGTGTGTGCCAGCCGGCCCCAGGGTGGGAGCAGGGCACAGAGGCATCCTGTGCCTTCCCTCAGCCAGCACTGGAGCCATGTCTCTCCCAGCTGGGCAGATCAAAGCCAACCCCCCTCGTTTCTCAGCATGCACTCCTGCAGAACTCCGCTCTCACCTTTGGAAGAGGGCAGCTGGGCAGTGATGTTCATGTTGCACAGGTGCCCCTGGCAGCACTCCACGGCCTGGTTGGGGGACGGGGGTGTTTTGCAGGTCATTTTCCGTTGCTCATAGACCTGGAAGCAGCCCTTCTGGTAGACCTTGGCCCCGTCATTAATGCTCAGGGAAGCAAAGCAGCGCTGGCCTTGGCACCGATCCCCGTTCCCACAGGAGATGCCTTCACACACACATTCGTAGGGCACCATCTTGAGCTTCCGTTCATCATCTGCAAAAGGGAAGAGTCCAGGACATCATCCTGCTCTTAATAGCTTCAGTTAGAGGTAACGAAATCAAAAGACAATAAAATCTGCTTAAGGGAAGTGATATTGTTTTCAGGTAGCGCTGAAGAACCACTAAGTAGGAGGTAACGATTCTAATTCAGCTATTTCAGCATGACCAAGATATGCCACAGCAAACACAGAGATCTCTCTCAGGTAAGTTAAAATATAAAACTGAGAAAACCAAGTGACTCCCAGAAAGCCTTTACTCAATGTTTTCCAAAGGCTGTTTGTGAAGTGGCGAGTACACATCTTTCAGAGGCTCATCTCTCAGAACATCCAAGAGATCTTCAAATGAACCATTCCTTCCTTTCCATGGCAGTGGAAATACTATTCCCTTTTTCTGAGGCAAACCTTAAACACACTGCATGTCACAAAAGCTTCATGTGCACACAGCTGTGTAAACCAGTTACAGAAGTCACTTTCCAATGCCAATGGCTCACTGGAGCAATCGTGGAAGAGTCAGCAAACACCCCACACAACACTCACCTTGCCAGCTCGGAGATGGGAACGCCATCACCATCAGTACAGGGAGAATCATCACTCCATCAACCACCCTGGAGCTGCAGAAAGGAGAGACACGAGAGTTCTGTATGCTTCCACTGCTGTCTGAAAGTGCAACCACCCCAAAAGCAGTGTTTAGCTTTTCACCAGTTCCTTACACAAAACACAACCCAATGTTGATTGGACTGCTTTTTAACTCTGCCTTGTTTCCTAAATAATTCACTTATAAAATCCATGCATTTACTGCAATGTCTTTTTAGATTCACAGAGACATCACATGCAACTACCATGTAGGTACAGAAGCTTGTGGCAGGGAAATATGAACTCTCCAGTACCAAGCAGGCATGTAATATCACTGATACATTCTTTAAACCAGTTCCTAGATAGTTCAATTATTGTTAAACTGAGAAAATGCACTTTAAAACTGTATTATCTGGGCTTTGGGGGGAAAAAGAAAAGATCTCCACTCAGAATAACTTCTATTAACCAGCAAAAACCATTGCTGGATGGCAAGAAAAAGACTGAGATGTATTTAAGGCAGATGCTGCTCTCTGAAAAGCAATTTCCCAATTTAAGTTGCCTCTCCTAGGATTTTCCTTTCGATGGCCCAATTCCATTTCCCTGCTGCTGAAGACAGGTAACTACACCTTGTGCAACAGTCCTGGCTGATTCCAGCATAAAGCAGAGGCACATGCTCCCTCTAAAACTGGAAATAAAGGAGTGAATTTGCCTTTGTATTTCCAATCTTTGCCATGATACTTGGTCTTCACAAGAAAATACACACCACCCTTTACTCCACTTTTTACTGTGCAACAAGGCTTCTGAAAAGAAACTCTTGTGCAGTTTCTAAAGATTTAGCCCAACAGATAGGGCTGGTGACTCAGAATGGTTTGTCTGTCCTGTGCTGGTTGGCTCCTGCAAGGACTCTCTGGCCTAGTCACATGGAACAAAATGCTCCTTATGTGCAGGTATTTGTCTTCATTTTTCAGACTGAATTCTAATTGAAGCAGATGAAAATTGAAAATAAATCTGATATTGCCATTTTCCTTTCAGATCTCTTCTGTTGTGCCTTTTCAAATCATCAGCACTTCTTAAGTGCTCAGTGATGAAAGCCAAGCCATTACTTCTGTATTTATTTCCAGTAATTGATTTGTCATCAGTTAAAATGATCAGAGATTTCTGACCCAAGTGCTCAGTTTTCACCTTCACAGAAAGGCCCAGGCAGCGCTGACCACCTCACTGCCCAGAGCATCACTCTCCCTTCCAAAGACCCATTCCCCAAGGAAGCTTCCCCCACTTGTCCTGGATGCACCCAGCACCTGTAACCCCTGCTGACATGTGACCCTGCACAATGGTGCTGGTAGCACCATCAGGCCGAGCCAGACAGCAGGAGCAATCACAGAGGCAGTCTGAAGCAGAGGAGAGCTATCCCAAGGAACCATCAGTGCTCCAGATCAGCTCCAAGGGGTCGGTGCCCTGCTCCCAAGGCAGGGTGGTGTCGGGATCCCTGCTGGCCTCGGGCACAACAGCCTGGAGCAGCCTGGCCCTGTGCCTGCCCCACTCAGCAAGCGCAGACAGAGGTGGCTCCTGGCACCTGCCCTCCTCCTTTGCACACAGGGCGCTTCAAAGAGCCAAAGCAACCCCAGGGGCTGCACGGATGGGAGCAGGGGAGTGCTCCAGGGGATCCCAGCAGGGACAGCTCCCTCTGGAGAGCCCTTCGGACAGCAGGGACACCCAGCTCAAGGAAAAGGCGCTTTAAAAATACAAAACCTGAGCTCAGCACTGCTGGGCAGCTTCAGAGGTTAGCCAGCAGCACCGGCAGCTCTCCCAGGTAACTCAGGGCTGCAGCCCCTGGCCCAGGTAAACCAGCATGGGTTGTTTTGTGCCAGTGGGAGCTGCCCCACCTCTGGCACACGTGGGGCAGCCCCGAGACCCCCTCACCAGGGCATCCCCCGGCCGCTCCAGCCCCTCTCCTGGCAGAGCTGGCTGAGGGAGAGCAGCAGGGCCCTGCAAGAGCCCAGCTCTGCTCTCCAGGGAAGGAGGCTGAGCACACGGACGGCAGCTGGCCATGGGGTGGGACTGAAGCCACAGGAAGCACACACCAGACCAAACACTGGGAAAACTCTGTCAGCTGCATGGACTCACCTGGTGTCTCTTCAACCAGTTTATTGGAGTTACCAAAACCAAAGAAACAATTACACACAAGTACATTGGTACACATAAGCCCCTGTCCTGTATGTCTCAGAGGGAGGATGAGGATGGAAATCAGACCCACGCCCCCAAAGAGGCAAACAAACCATACTGGACTTTTACCAGATTTTATGCATTTCACACCATGCATGGTCCTCCCAAGGAAAAAAGCCCAATACTTCCATTTAAACCCTGCTTCTATGAAGCTGTTCTTCCAGCTGTTCATCTTCCCAAAATCCTCAAGGAGTATCTCACCTGCCTTGCTGAGAAGAGCTGCACACCTCTGCAGCAGCCTGTAACACCATGCCCCATGCCCTCACACCAAAGCAAGGCTGCAGCGTGTCTGCGCAGCCCGCGACACCCCGGGCTCTTGGCTCACAGCCCTGGCACAGCCCAGCCACCGCCGCTCAGCTGGGGTGTGAGACTGCAGGAGGGAAGGAGCTGGGAGGGAGACCCTGACCTTTACAAAACACTCATTTTCCCTCAAAAATTATTTGAGAGCATGAGTTCAAAGGTGTTGTTCTCACTGCTTAAAAAAAAATATTTTTTCAAAGCAATTAAGGGACGTACATAAGCACCAAAGTCTGGTTCTAATGACACCAGCAAGCACACCCCTTCCAGTTACTGCTTGCTTAGAGAGAAAGAAAATATACATTTTAATGTAAGGAACAGAACATTCTTTAGTAAATCCTCACAGAAAATTGCTATGGATTTAAAGAGAGATATCTAGTTACAATCCAGTACCTGAATTCACAAGAACTTTCTTCCCTGAGGGAAGAGTTGGGATTTAACCAGATAAATGAAGAGGAATTAACAAGCAAACAGCAAAAATACACAAAAGGTGTTTTCCTTTTGCCGTTTGGTTGGAGCTGCAGGCCGTGCCCTATGGAACAGCAGCACAGCGGCAAGAGCCACTAGAGGGCATTGGGAACATGGGCAGGGATCCCAGCGCTCGGGATGCGGGGATCCAGCCACCCCAGCGCTTGGGATGCGGGCATACAGAGACCCCAGCGCTCGGGATGCGGGGATACAGCCACCCCAGCGCTCGGGATGCGGGGATACAGCCACCCCAGCGCTCGGGATGCGGGGATACAGAGACCCCAGCGTTCGGGATGCGGGGATACAGCCACCCCAGCGCTCGGGATGCGGGGATACAGCCACCCCAGCGCTCGGGATGCGGGGATACAGCCACCCCAGCGCTCGGGATGCAGAGATACAGCCACCCCAGCGCCCGGGATGCGGGGATACAGAGACCCCAGCGCTTGGGATGCGGGGATACAGCCACCCCAGCGCTCGGGATGCGGGGATACAGAGACCCCAGCGCTCGGGATGCGGGCATACAGCCACCCCAGCGCTCGGGATGCGGGGATACAGAGACCCCAGCGTTCGGGATGCGGGGATACAGCCACCCCAGCGCTCGGGATGCGGGGATACAGAGACCCCAGCGCTCGGGATGCGGGGATACAGAGACCCCAGCGCTCGGGATGCGGGGATACAGAGACCCCAGCACTCGGGATGTGGGGATACAGCCACCCCAGCACTCGGGATGTGGGGATACAGAGACCCCAGCGCTCGGGATGCGGGCATACAGAGACCCCAGCGCTCGGGATGTGGGGATACAGAGACTCCAGCGCTCGGGATGCGGGGATACAGCCACCCCAGCGCTCGGGATGCGGGGATACAGCCACCCCAGCGCTGGGGATGCAGGGATACAGAGACTCCAGCGCTCGGGATGTGGGGATACAGCCACCCCAGCGCTCGGGATGCGGGGATACAGCCACCCCAGCGCTCGGGATGCGGGGATACAGAGACCCCAGCGCTCGGGATGTGGGGATACAGCCACCCCAGCGCTCGGGATGCGGGCATACAGAGACCCCAGCGCTCGGGATGCGGGGATACAGCCACCCCAGCGCTCGGGATGCGGGGATACAGCCACCCCAGCGCTCGGGATGCGGGGATACAGAGACCCCAGCGCTCGGGATGTGGGGATACAGCCACCCCAGCGCTCGGGATGCGGGGATACAGAGACCCCAGCGCTCGGGATGCGGGGATACAGCCACCCCAGCGCTCGGGATGCGGGGATACAGAGACCCCAGCGCTCGGGATGCGGGGATACAGAGACCCCAGCGCTCGGGATGTGGGGATACAGAGACTCCAGCGCTCGGGATGCGGGGATACAGAGACCCCAGCGCTCGGGATGCGGGGATACAGAGACTCCAGCGCTCGGGATGTGGGCATACAGCCACCCCAGCGCTCGGGATGCGGGGATACAGCCACCCCAGCGCTCGGGATGTGGGGATACAGCCACCCCAGTGCTCGGGATGTGGGGATACAGCCACCCCAGCGCTCGGGATGCGGGCATACAGCCACCCCAGCGCTCGGGATGTGGGGATACAGAGACCCCAGTGCTCGGGATGCGGGGATCCAGCCACCCCAGCGCTCGGGATGCAGGGATACAGAGACCCCAGTGCTCGGGATGCGGGCATACAGCCACCCCAGTGATCCCAGCACTCCACGGATGGAGCCAGCACTCCCTGACACACTCCACACAGGATGCAGGGATCCCAGTGTCCAGTGCCACACTCCATACCCACACAGGGATGCAGGGATTCCAGTGCCACACTCCATACCCACACAGGGATACCAGGGATCCCCCAGTGCCCTGTGCCCCACTCCATACCCACAGAGGGATGCAGGGATCCCAGTGCCACACCCCATACCCACAGAGGGATCCCAGTGCCCTGTACCCCATTCCATACCCACAGAGGGATGCAGGGACCCCAGTGCCACACCCCATACCCACAGAGGGATCCCAGTGCCCTGTGCCCCACTCCATACCCACAGAGGGATGCAGGGATTCCAGTGCCACACTCCATACCCACACAGGGATACCAGGGATCCCCCAGTGCCCTGTGCCCCACTCCATACCCACACAGGGATGCAGGGATCCCCCCGTGCCCTGTGCCCCACTCCATACCCACACACAGATGCAGGGACCCCAGTGCCCTGTACCCCATTCCATACCCACAGAGGGATGCAGGGATCCCAGCGTCCCATGCCACACTCCAGATGCAGCAGTACTGGACACCACAAGGCAGAGCTGGAGGCAGGACACTGTGTCTGAGCTTCAGCCACATACAGGGAAATGTGGATCATTTGGATTTAACCACCTCCTGCAAAAGCACATTGTTATTTGAAAACTAGAACTTGCTATTGATAGAAAAGTCTCTTTCAAAGTGGCAGCTCCCAGATTTCCAAACAAACCTGCCATGCAGTGCAGGCAAGGAAGGGACCCTGGCTCTTGGGCAGGCCATCATCTGCTCCAAGGCCAGCTTTGGATTCTGTAGAAGTCCTTTAAACTGGCTTTGCAAGCCCAAATGAACAATAAGCCAAGGGCAAGGCAGATCAGATGCTTGATGAAGACACCCAACATAAGACACACAACTGGTTCAGGTAACAGAGTTTATAAAATCCTTATGCTCTGTAGTTATAAAGTCCCAACACTGCAAAATCCACCCTGAAACCCCAATGCTCGTTCCACCTTCACAGCTAATATTGCTCTCTCCTTTCTTCCTAAGAAAACTGCATCCTGCCAAATCCTTCCTGTATGGCCTTACAGCAACGTGGGCTGAAGTTCTGCACTGGGACTGTCGGGACAGCAGCTGCAAGAAGCCAGAGGGGAGAGAAGAACCAGTCCAGACAAGCTGAAACACCACAAGGACCCCTGCAGGCACTGGCTGCTGGGAAGTGGCCCTGAGTCCCCAGAGCCAGCACAGAGCACAGACCACAGCAGACAGCGAGCCATTAGCGCAGGAACTTCAGGTTGCATTTCATCTCCATATGACACAGACATGGGAACATGAACATGAGAGCACTCAGACTTTCCAGATGAGATCAGAAGCACCCAGATATCGCTGACAGTCCCAGAGGCCCCCAGCCAAGAGCCCAAGGGCTGTACATATTTTGCATGTACCTCACCAGATTCCTATCAAAAGAAAACATCCATAATACTGGATCACGCTTGTGCCATCCACAACAGCCACACACAAGCTGAATTCAGCCACAGCTGTGTCTTCAGCAGGAGCAATGTGCATTTAAAGGCAATAATTCACAGCTTGCTCTTTAACTGAATCTCACACAAAGGAGGTGCAGCCCCCGAGCAGCCCCACAAAGGCATTCCTTGCGTCAGAGAGCGACAACCTTGGGCAGCCCTTTCTTACGGTCTAAACCTGGTTGCCAGAATTCAGAAGATGGAAACCAGCCACCAGCTCCGTTTGGTACCCACCTGCAAATGCACAAGGCACACATCCACACTCCACAGCTCCAAAAATGTGTCAAAGTGCACCCAGAAAGACCAAATGCCTCAGATTCAAGTGACCACAATACAGAAAGAGTGAAGGATGGGATACTGGCTCTTCTGTACTCGTGTACAAAGCAAAATCACAGCACTGCTGAGTAGGAATGAACACGCTACACAAAAGGCAACTACACAGTGTAAAGTGTCCTGGAAGTTTCTCCCAGTCGGTAACTCTGACACATTCACGAAGAGCCAATCCCTTGGTTCTTGTAAGAAAAAGAAAAGGTAGCAAAGCATGAGTGTCATATAAAAATAAAAACAGCCTGCTCCCAGGGAACAGGGACAGGACAAGAGAAATCAGCATCAAGCCGTACCAGCGGAGGATCAGGCTGCATACAGGGGGAAATTCCTTCACAGAAAGGGTTGTCCAGCCTTGGCACAGGCTGCCTGGCACTGTCCAGGGCAGTGGTGGAGTCCCCATCCCCGGAGGGATTTAAAAGTTGTGCAGATGTGGCACATTGGGTTAGCGGAGGCCTTGGCAATGCTGGAAGAATGATTTGACTTCATGATCTTAGAGGGCTTTTCCAACACAAACCATTCAGAGACTCCATGTGGGCAGCAGAACCTCCCTGTGGCTGCAGGAGGCAGAGGGCACTTGCCCCAGTGCAAAAGCTCGGGCTGTGTGCAGGTATTGCATCAGTACAGGGGTCTTAGGCAACCCACTGACAGGCGGCTTACTCAAACAATGAAGCAAGCACAGACACTTTTAAATTCATCTGCAACTTCCCAGTGCCTCTGAAGGCACATGTGTATCTTTCCATATCATTTGTTGCCTTGCGGGGTAAATAAATTCACCAGGAGGCAACTGCCAAGGATTAGCATCGCCCTGTGGAACAGCCTTGCCCAGCAGAGCCCGCGTTCAGCAGCATCGCTTAAAAACCTTCCTTCACCAAGTCCTGGCTGTGGCTCACTGATGGTGGCACCGCTGGGAGCACCTGCACAGCGAGGTGTGCAGTTCCACACGCGCAAGAGGCAGCACACAATGAACACAGGGGGCTGGCAGGCCCGTGAGCTGCTCAGGGGAGTGCTCAGGTTCAGTTTCACCTCACACGAACGAGGTGTGCACAGGTATCTGCTCAAGACACTCAGATGAATTACTGCGGCTTCTCACACATTTCACATACAAACAAAGGTGTTATTTTATTATGCTACACGTTTCCTTGCTGTACAGGTGCTCTTACATGGCACACAGACCGCTCCTACCAGAGGAGCTTTCTGTAACTACCAGGAAAAAGGTTCCATTGCACAGCTGCAAAGTTCCTCACACACTTTCCCTGTTAGACACAAGTCATAGCTATAGACAACTTTGAATACCACTCTGCCAAGGCCATTCTAGATGCCCACAAAGTGAGGAAAATCCCCCATCAGGGTCTGGTGACTTCATCTGTGCTGAGGCCTTGGGCTTAGGAGGCAAAGAAAGCACTCGTGCACATCCTGCTGACAGACTGCCACACCTTCCCCCTGGAATGGTCCTCTCCCCAAAGACAGTATACTCTCACATCTCAATACAAAACTGCCAGTGAAGATACAAACTGTCTCCAAACAGAACACCTGGCTTTATCCAGCAGCTGTGAGTAAGTCCCAAAGCACAAACATTTTCACATGAGAGATTATTGGGAACTGCCTGTGGAAGTTGTTTCTGAATAGTTTAGGTAAAAAAGATTAAATTACCACACAAACCCAAAACGCACCCAGTAACAGTGACTTACTCTGGACTTACTCGAAGCCCACGTCTCGGAGCCCTGGCCTGCTTTGCTGCAGCCAGCAGCGGCGTGTCTGTTCCAGGTGTTATCTGTGCTGCGTGTGACCAGGGAGCTCCTCGGGCAGGAGCACAGCTGCAGGCGCTGCGGGACTGCCCATGGCACAGCGCTGTACCCCGCTGTCCCGGCAGGGGAACACAGCAGCACGCTCCACGGGCACAGCCAGGGCACAGCCAGGGCACAGCCAGGGCACAGCCAGGGCACAGCTCCTGTCCCCACGGCCACCGGCCCGCAGAGAGAACCCCTGCTCTCCAAACAAACATCGCTCTGCCCCAGAGCTGCGCCACCATCTCTGCGAGAAATCACAGCCTCAGCCAGAGCACCGACTGCTAATCATGTTCAAATGCTTTTCAGTAACTAGTTAAATATTACAGAGCTCGCCTGTTCAGAGTTTCTGCAGAACACTCCAGCCAACCAAAACAAACATTTCCAAAAACAAATCTTTGGCTCGGTTATCACCAACAAGAGTCTTATTTTTCCCCTTTAAAAAAAAGGGGGGGGGGGGAGGCTGGGTTTTTTATCCTGTTTTTTCCAGTTTTTCTTTACAGAAATTTTAAAAACTCATTTCTTTATTCTGGGTTGCAGAGAAGCCTGGGTCTGATGATGTGCCCAGCTTTTAGAGACCATGTCTCAGTGGGGCACACCCTGCTGCAAGATAACAACGTGGTCTAGTACCTACAAATGCATTAATTAAGCAGCATCTCCCTACAGTCTCAGTGTTTTCACACATGCAGGGACCTAGAGAGGTGCAAATGCTTTTTATTCGCAGTCCCTGACGCTATCAGGCCAGATCATTCAGAGCCAAACTCTGACTGAGGCGAAGGCTCCCTCACTCTCCAGGTGATCCCTCAGCTGTGTTGATATTTCACTCCAGTGAGGACCCTCATTTGCACATCAATAATCTCAGCCAGATTTCGCAGATTTACCCTGGGTAAACCTGAACCTCCAGAGTTATTTTCACAAGGTCGTCACCACGAGAATATTCTACTTCTGCCCTTTAGCCCAAGCACCCTACCCTGAGTATAGTTTGGGGTATTTTAATAAAAATCAACCAAATATTTTTTTAAAAAATCCATTTCATTGTATTGACAGAATAATACAATGGTAGCATGACTCAGCAAACACATCCACTAGTTAACAAAGAACCATCAAAGCTGGACATACTATAAACATGTACATATTTTTATTTGTGTATATGCATCGATCTATAAACCTGAGCAGGGCAGGGGCAGGAGAGGCACAGATGAACACAGTACATGGCAGGGGTACCGAGGAGAGACAGGAGAGCCTGGCTTCACACCTCCAGCTCACTGCTGAGGGATTAAACTGGCATTAGAGCAGCATTCTTCAGGAGTGATGGGCTGCTACAAAGTCGGAAAGGTTAAGGGACATGGAAAAGTCAGGTGTTCATTCTGCACCCCACTTACAGCTTAACTGCTCCTAGCCTCAGCCAGTCAAAGAAAATTAACCAACATTTACAGAGCCATCGGACTGAGAACAGCAGCTCCTGACGCTCCATAGGCACATGCCATGAAACAGCATTTCCTCACAGCAGAGCATTTCATTAACCATTACTCTGGAGCCCAGAAAACTGAATGCAATTAGCAATCCCAAGAAGAAGGAAACACCCTGCTGCATAAGAAAGTCAAATCTTCAGAGATTATACCGGACCACCCCAGAATTTTAGCAGTACTGTTCTACAGTTGGGTCTTGCCTGTTTGGACAGGCCAGAACCACATTATTCTGTTCTTAAATCCAAGATACAAACAAAGCAGGTCCTGTTCTGGCCCTGGTGCTCCTCAGCCTCCCGTCCCACACCTATGCAGATGGACACTCAGGAGCAGGGGTGTACAGAGCCCATGAAATCCAGGAACAACAGTGAGGGGCACTCACCGTTACGGGGAATGCAACCCAAAGCTGACTTGAAGAAGACGGGAAGGTGAAGACCAGCTCAGGCTTTTCTCCATCTTGAACCTTCCAGTGGTATTTCTGTTCTTCCCACATCAGCAACATTAACCTCAGTATTGCACCTATTTAGCTGTATGTGTCAAACTCATACATCTCACACGGCCTTGCCAAACCTGACTGTACTTGCAGATCTTCTGAAAACCATTCCATAGATTCATACAGACTTTTGGTTTAATTGCTGCAGAAGCCAAAAGCAGCCAATCTCATCCCTATTTAACAGCTAAATTCCCATGGCTGACCTCACACACACTCAGCTGCAGATGTGAAGCACAATGAAAGCTAGAGCTCTCCTTTGGGACCAGTCTGGCTTTGGAGCTCTGCACAGACTGCCCGAGAGCACCACACCTATCAGCAGCTGGGAACAAGGCCCCACTCACCGTTCCAGGGAGCTTGTGACACATATCCAGTGGCTATTTCCAAGGTCCTACATCTCCACACAGAGCACCCAGCCATGACTGGGAATGTGACACACTGAGGACAGCGAGTCAAAGACCACCTTCACCACCTGCTCCTGAACACAGCAAGCACCCAAACATGCTTTGGGCCAACAGCCCTCCTCACATGGGCTGTGATGGAGGAAGGGATCATTCTGAATAGCACACAAGGCCGCACTTGCTCACACACAGCAGGTGACCATTCCACTCTTTTTCAAACAACTTTTTCATCAAGCCATTTTCCTCAGAGGAAAACTCAAGTTAAAGGAGTAAATGTACTTCCCGCAAATAACCTGCTATACAAACTGTTCCTACAAAGGGTCAAAAAGCACTAAAGCACTGTCAAAGGCATGAGGAAATAAATTTTGGATACTCTGGATAGTAACTGTCATCAACCTGTCAGCCAGATAATGCTGAAAGAAAGGACCAACAGTCAGTGCAAAAAGGTTTCCGTGTCCCTGCCACTCACTGCTCAGTGGAAATGGAAAGCCAGGTTGGTCAAGAAGGCCAGATCTGACTTCACAGAAACCTTCAGCATTTTCACTCATCTTCTGGCCACAGGACAGACTCTTCTGGGTTTCATGCTCTAAAGCTTTCCACTCAAAAAACAAAAAGCAGCACCAAAACTCTACCCCAGGTTCTCACCAGCGTAGCTCTAATTGTGAGTGCTCTGAAGTTAGCAGGAACGCAGCTGCAGAGAGAAAGCAGGAGCTGCCATGTCTGCCTGTGAGCATTCAGTTAGGCCAGGAACCATCTGAACTTCAGCTGGACTAGACACTAAGAAAACCACAATAAAATGGACTGAGGCATCCAAAATTATTCTCAGAAAATAGGCCAGACCAGGCATGAAAACATCTGGGCTTGGCTTGAGTCATGAACCACATGAGCAAGACACCCCACTGCTGCCTGCGGGCCCAAGTGAGGAATGTGAGCAGCACAAAGGTAGGCAGAGCAGTCTCCCACACCCAGATTCCCTTTCTGCATCTTCCTCCACTGAACATGCAACAGGCCCTTTATTCTGACATGTCTGGCACATCCCAGTCCAGTGGGATTTCTGAGGATGGCATTTCTGGGACATCAGGTAATGCATACACGACCACAGCTGGTCAGCCAGCCAGCTCCAGGCACGTATTCACACTTCTGAGATAAAAACAAGGCCCAAAAGGGTTAAACCATTCCAGTCCCGGCCTGTGCTGGCACACATGTCCAGCTGGCCAACACTGTACACGTTCCAAGGATCCCTTACTCTGCTACACCAACACACAGCAGCTCCCCCTGCTCCCTCCCACCCTCATTCCAGTAACTTACACAAACTGATGAGGACAAGTTTATCCCAGCTCTAAGCAGCAAACAGCCAAGCCCTCATACAGCAGGAGGACTGCAGCAGCTCGGCTCCTCTGTCCCTCAGCTGAGTCAGTGTCAGCACTATTCCCTTTTAGCTTTACAGCACTGAGGCAAGTGAAGTGAGCGTTCTCACCAGAACTGCTCTCTGAGGCCAGAAAGCCCCAAAGGACTCTACGCCACGGTGGGAAAAACAGGGATGGGCCATCGACCAGAAACTGTTACTGCCTAGACTCAGTAATGAAAGAGGGCAAAAAACAAAGATTAAGGAGGAAGTCAGCAGAACCTCAGCGATTAATTAAAAATAATCTGCTCGTACATTTTAGAAATAAGCCGGACAGGACAAACAGGTACAAAAGAGACACAGGACACAGTATATTCATGCATTTAATATACCACAGAAAATGGACAGACTATTATACATATAACCTATGGACTAATCCAGGAAGCCCCTTTCCTGGCCACCACATGTACTCCTAACATGCATTTCAGCACTCTTACTTCAGAGTGGATTGACCTGGGTCCCCTCACTGGAAGGTGCTACCACATATGGCTCCAAGCTGCCCAGCAGAGGCCGAGAGCTTGACGCCCACGTTTCAGGACAGAGCACATTTGCCATACACCAGGAACAGAGCTTGCAGCTTAGTCTCCTCCAGAAGAAACCCAGCATACACATGCCCAGACCACTCTGCAACTCACAATAAATGGAGCTCCTGGCAGGGACAAGCGTCAAAGAACCCAGTGGTGCTCCAAGACAGAGGCCCAATGCAGGTGAGAGCCACAGAGCCACCCGACCCCAAAAGCGTGTTTGACCAACAGCCCCTCAGCTCTGCATCCCCCCAAACCCAGAGGCAGCTGCTGAGGGCAAGCAGGATGCCAGGAGGGGTAAGAATGAACTTCTAACAGGAAAAGGGGGGGGGCACACCCGAAGCAAGCCCGCTGCCCCTGCTAAGTCAGAGCTCAGTGCCACAGCGGCGGCCCCACAGCTGCACTGGGCACTGCCAGCCCAGGACTGCTTTCCAGGGACAGCCCTGGCTCCTCAGCACTGCACACACCATTAACCAAGGGTTTATCTCTCCCTTTTCCTGTCAGCTCACATCCAGACAGGCTGACTCTGTTAACATTAGAATGCTTATTTTTCCCCTATCCACTATCTCCAAGCCAAAACAACATCTGGAACTTCAGCCTGCCGTACAGAGAGAGACAGATTATAACTGGAAAAAGCTACACATCAGCTTCCCAAGCTTTATGTGTTTCTGCTTTTATCTGAACTTCCCACATGTACCTTCCAAAGAGCTCCACAGGGAGAAGAACTGATTCCTTCATAGAGACTCCCAAACACAACGTAAGGCCCCTTCCATTTCAGAATAACCTCAAATGATTATCAGAAAAATAACAGGAGCAAAACTGATAGGAAAGTTTAGAGTAAGAATTTACCATCTGCTCCTCGCACAAAAGAGAGGTGACATACCAGTGACCTAGAAAAGGAAATTAAACAAAGAATATTACTTTTGTGTGTTACTTGATAAAGTAATGGAAGAAAAACCTGGCGCCATTTCAGACTACATAAAGGTCCTGCTTTAACAGACAGCTGTCTCCAGTGTCATTTAAGTGCGCTTTTTGCTTAGATCATGGTCAATGAATCATGAAAATCAATACAGATGGAAAACATAAAACCACGCTGCAGACAGGCTCAGCAGTGGAGCGTGTACCAACTAGCACCAGCCTCGGCTGGAGAGAGACGTGCCAAATAAACACAGACTAGTTTTTCCAACAACATTTATTTAACTCTTAGTAGTTAATTAACAGAAGTCATGACTACTGGTTATTTTCTAACCAGCCATGGCACTGCAGTTCCACACGCCCGGCTCACCAGCCGAGCCCTGCTCTGCCCACGGCTGCCGGCGCTCCGGCCTCACCCAGGGCTGCCCCAGCCTGGCAGGGTGCTCGGTGCTCGCAGGGCCAGGCCAGGGTGGCCAGGGTGCTCTCCAGAGCAGCCCAGCCCCGCTGTGCCCTCTCTGCTGGCCCGCAGCTCCGTGTCCCCAGCTGCCCGCCAAGGCCAGCCGGGCTGGGACAGCCCTGCCCCAGCCGCGCTGCTGCGCTGCCTGCCAGGCAACCAACGCTCTGGGAGCAGGAATCCCCATTTCCCAGCCCCCTGCTCCAGCTACCCCGCTGCTGGCCCGGGCTGCAGGAAGCTGCCCTGATGCTGCCAACCGCAGTATTATTTTCAGCTGACAGTCATGTAACACCAATCTGAATGGCCAAAGCAGAGCGAAGTGTATGTTTTCAGGAACAAACAAAACAAGTGTCATGGGTTTCTGTGCCTAGCATCAGAGTTTTAACATAACACAGAGTAGAACCCAATTAAAATAGTTCTCGTTGAACGGAATCGGCCGTGTTACAAGTGGAAGGACAGAGAGCCAACCTCACATTGTACCAATGCTTTGACAGTCTCATAGCAATGACCATCAGTTCAAACACACAGCTCATGCCAACTCCAGTGAAGCAACAGCAGCATAAGCTCAAAATGGTAATTTGCTGCTGAATACAGACAGAAACTCTGTGCAACACAGAAATTAGTCATGTTTTAGCAGATTTTTGCTTTGCACCCAGCTGTTGCTTGTTCACAAGGCACCTACTCACATATTAGCCATTTCCCCTCTGAAAAGCAGGATTAACTCACAGCAATAGTACTCAGCAGCAATGACACTTGGCCTGCCCAGCCCCTGTCCCCGTGGGTCCCCAGCCTGCCCTGCAGCAGCCAGGCACTCCAAAGGAAGCTGAGCAGTGCCAGCAAACAAGCAGATCTGAGCTGAATAAACAAATTCTCTATCAATGCTTTTAATACATTATTTTTCTGACAGTAGGCTGAAAAAAATTACTAAATCATCTCCAAAACCCCCAGAACTGACTGAATAATATGAACTCACTTGACAGTATGAGTTGGTAAAAACAGAAGTCACCCCTACTGATGTGCACAGACCTTTGGGAACATTCACACAAACATGGACAAGACTGAGCTCCTTTGTACCAGAGCTTTCCCACTGAGGGCTGATGGCAAGGACTTCCCATGTGTCCCTCTCATCATTTTCAGGACAGATCATCTAACACTCCCCATGGCTTCCCAGAGCAAAGATAATCACAACCTGGGCTAGCAGAGTTTGAAGCTAAAACCAGTGAATCGCCATTGTGTGAACTTGGTTATTGGTCGGGAATAATCTCATGAAGAGATATTTATGCAGTCAAGCAAAATCTGCTCTGCCTAGCATTTCCCTGAACCCCAAGAGCACTGCAGCAGCATTCTCCCAATACCCATTGCATGACCACGCAGGAAACTGAACTGCAGCTACCTACACAAGTTACACCACTGAACGACTTAACCAAGAAAAGCACTTTGATCTCGTCTCTTTTTCTGTTCCCATTCTTAACACCATGATCATTTCCATTCACTCCAAGCTCCTCAAAGTGATCATTTGGGGAAGACAAGGGTTGCTGGACACCAGTCAACACCGACCTACTGATACAAACACCCTGCTGCAAGAAACCCTACTACTAACAACTGAGCTTTAGCCAAGAACTCTGCTAAGAGATGACTCCTCTGCTGAGAGGAGCAGCTGCTCAGAGACGCCTATTTTTGGACTTGCAACTGTACATTGCCTCCTCCAGCAGCAATAAAGCCCACATGTCCCTGCAGCACTCAATGCTCTGCTCCCATGCTCTGGAGCCCTGCCACTGTCCCATCTCCATACACCCAGGGGCAGACAGGCTCCTCTCAGCACCACAGGGAAGCCTGGAGCACAAGGCAGGTCTTGTCTGCAAACTGCTGGGAACACGAATTCCAAGCAGAGGCTCTGCTCCATGGTCTGTATTTGAACAAACAACACAGCCTCAGCTCACCTGCCACCAGGTGAGGAGGAGAGGGCGAGAGATGTTTGAACAGCTCTGCTGTCACCCCTGCAAAGGCCTGAGATGTCACTGCACCATGACAGAGCCACCAGCAGCACCAGCTTGGAGCAGGCAGAACAAGCCACAGAAAAACCCCAAAAACACTGAGTTCCCACAGCAGGGCTACAAAGAAATCAAACAGCTTCAGAATAATTCTGTGGTAAACCTCCCAGGGGCAGAGTTGCCAAACTAGCAATTCTAGGGAGGGCTGGACAAGCCAGGGCTCTCTGCAGGTCTGCACGGCTCCCTGGGAGAAAGCAACCCCTGGCCACCCGAAAATCCAGCCAGGCTGCACAAGCTGCTCCAGCACGGAGCACCACACCGACTGACTTCAGCACTGCAAGGAGCACTGCACTCCCCTTGAGCAGGGATGTACTTGGGATGGAACTTTCTTTGGACTGCTACCAGGGAAAAAAACAGCTACAGAAATGAAAAATAAACCCAACTGAGTAATTGGGTGAGCATAATGATTCAAAACTCAAAGTTTAAAACAAACAAAACAAAAAAATTCCCCACAACCCACACACTCGGAATTCTACCTGGTTACCTGAAATTTTCAAAACAGCATTTTACATTGGTATGGGTGGAATATTCATTTCAGGTTTTGGTGTTTCCAAGTTGATCAAGGTGATTTAAGTCAGGAAGTTGAGAACAATTTAAATAACCAATTTTAGATCTGATTTTGTACCTATTTTTGTTCTTTTGTAAGAAGGGTTTAATTGTCGTTGAAGACAAATTAACATCTTGTTAAGACTAACTAAATAGTCTTTAAAGACCATTTCCCTCTCCATCGCTCTACTCCAACACCCAGAAACTCAGGTCCCCATTTTTTATGGAAAAGGATACATTTGTTTTGATTCTTCACTCTTATAAATACAATACTTTAATGTTTATTTTTAATTGGAGAACAGGCTTACAGTGCTAATTATGTAAGAAAAATTATCAAGTCCTTTTGCAAGTCAGGCCCCATTACTAGCGCAGGGACACAGGGCTGCAGCTGGCCTAAGGCAGCACGGTGACCCTGTCGGGGATCTGGGCAGGGCAGACAAGAGCACCCTGAGTCTCAGCTCCTGATCTGCTGTGCTGCCTTTGGGAGCCCCAGGCACAGCCCCCACCAGCCCACACACTGCCGTGACAGTGTGGAAGGTCTGAAACACCCTCTAAAAATCTCTGACCTGTTAGATGGGAGGGAGTGGTTAACCACCTTTAAACACTCCTCATGATGCAGCTGGGCTGAGCATTTAACAAACTTTATTTAGCATTTACTGTGGGGTTTTATGAAAAACAAGTACACAAAAATACAAATTAAAGTAAACCCAAAACAGTTCAGCCATTTAAAGTAATTTTAGCTTTTATACTCCAGACGCACAACCCCAAAGGTGCCGCCTGTTTCTGCATGACCTTCAGGGGAGAGTCAGCTCAGCAATGAAAATCTCATGAATTCCTCAAATCTTTCCAAAAAGACTTGTTCTAAGTCTAATTTAGTCTAAGTTTCAGCTTGCTGGTTCGTAATTCAGAATTAAATCAGATGGCATTTTTTTGCATGTTTTACATGGAAAATATTTACTATGTTTCTTTACTGTATTTAAACATCTTAAATTACTTTTAACAGAGAAGACATGCTCTTCGTGGGTTTTTTGTTTGTTTGTCTTGTAAGAAAGTAGCCTTTCAAGATCAGAGAATCAACAGAATCTCCCTTTAAGATCAGATACTCAAATATTTCCTTGGTGTCTAAGAAACTGACCAAGCATTACACCAGAAAACCCACCTCCATGCTCAGCTCTAACTCATACTGGCCATACAAGCCTCTGTCCTTTGGCCTTGGTTTGCTTCTTGACACAGTAGCTACTCAAGACCCGTAATTATCTCCCAAAAAGAAGGTAACACATTAAGCACTTTTTTCCTCCAGCTGTGGTCCTAAGAACAATTCGGGTAAAACCTGCAAGCTGCACCAAGCTGTCAGCTAACACACTCACAGGCGTCTTTCAAACAATGACATGCAAGTGCTTTTGGCTTGTCCAGCATTCATTTTTTAATTCATATGCCTTTATGAACTCAAGTTCAGAAGAATCCCTCTTTCATATACAACCAAACATACCTGTGGGACTGAAACAAGATCAATCATGTCAAAAAGCCCAAAGATTTTTGGCAGAATATTTCAGAACTTGGAGAAAAAGCCCCACATTTGGTATCCTTTCCCTCTGCTGGCACACCGACCCCTCAGACACTTCAGTTACAGCCTCTGGGTCACTGCTGTTTGTGGCTTTGGTCTGGGTTCACATCGCTGTCCAGAACTTCAGAACAAACCTCTTCTTGGCCCACTCAGGTTGGGCTGGGTGAGCCGTGCCCCTCTGGAGGAGCCCGAATCCCCCCAAGGAGGGTCCCAGCAGCGCAGGGACAAAGGGCTGTGCTCTCCAGCCCCGCGCCCGGGAGCGGAGCCCTGGCAGGGCCTACAAGGAACAGCTGTAAAAGCCACATCCCACCCTGGGAGACAGCGCAGGTGCCCCTGGGAACTGCTCAGGCAAGGCCATCCCAAGGCAGCCACAGCACGCAGCAATCCTCTGCCATCGCATTTCTCCTGACCTGCCAGCAAGGACCTTGCCACCACAGCGACAGTGAGCTGCGGTCACCAGAGCAAGGCAGCCCGCCCAAGGCCTCCCTGATGCGTTTCCAGCCACTGTCCCATCCACACTCCCAGGACAAGAAGCATGTGCAGAGGTGAACAGCACCAACGTCAGCTGACAGCAGTAACTTACTCTGCCAGAGACACTTGGCCACATGCCTGGCCCTCTGCCATTCCCTCCTCTGACGGAGTCCCACAAAGTGTCCCTGAGTGCCCCTCTTTCACACTGCACCCCTAGTTACTTTTACCTGTAATGGGGGCCAAACACCATCTTGGTTCTCCAGAACTCTCCTTTAGGAGACCCTACAGCAGAGACCACCTTCACTCCCAGCACAGGGGCTCTTCGCCCCATGAACCTTGCAGCCCCTGAGCCACGTTCAGCTCACAGGCATGTGAATTCCTAACAGGAGGCAGCCAAAAGCTTCATGTGAGGCTCCTTGCCTCCCCAGGAAAACAAGGATTTGCCAATTTGTTTTGCTCAGTCACCCTGTGGCACACACACCCCTGAAGAAGCACACATGCTCCTCTTTCCACATTTCCATCACAGGCAGGATAACTGTGAATCTCTGTCTTCAAGGAGGGGACCTGTTGATGTTTTCACTCAGGTCTCAAAAGGGCCATCAAGTACCAGGAGACAAACACGGCAGGCTTTCCAAAGCTGCCAGGAACGGTTCTCACTACTCCTCACAGGAGCAGTGCCCGCTGTCACGGGAAACTTGCCGGGGCCACACAGGACTGATGCTGCAGAGCAAGAGCAATGGTGACAGAACCCGTGCAGAGGAACAGCAGCCTCTGAACTGCACCTGCTTCACATCAGGCTCAAAATACAAGCGACTCTCAAAACGCCTTTCTTCTGCCTCCATCTGCTGCTGTGCTGTGGCTCTATGGACCCAGCCTTGCGGAACAGCTTCCAGTTAATTCACCTTTTCCATTTGCTTTAGTCCACTCCCCAGAGCTCCACATCCAGTAGATATTTATTTTAAAGCTAAGCCAAAACCATTCAAACGCTAACACTTCAGGGCCTTCAATACTCCTGTTGGACACAGCAGGGCCTCTTTTAGAATAAAGAGCATCCACTTTGGGAACTAAACCAACATAATTATAATTGGGCTGCATGTCAAAGTTTTACAAATCCCCAGACTGCAAAGAAAGTAGGTTTTACTCCTCACAGATCCTTTGTTACAGAAGGCATAAAACTGCACTGCAGCCTCAGGAACACCAATTCCTCACCAGAGATTCCAGGAACTGTGTAAGAAAACAGCTTCAAAATCCAGTTTGCTGTTCTGGCTCCTCACTGCATGGCATTCTGGCTTTCCTAACTGAGAAACAAGTCAAAGTTCCCTCAAAATCCTGGACAGTGTTCCACGTGAAAGTCCAATACATATTTTCTTTGAATGTCTAAACAATGTCCAGGATCAAATCCCAACCAAAAAGATGAAGTCAAGTCATTAAAACATGCCTTTTTGCATCAGGCATGGAAATACCACATTTCTTTCAGACTTCTGATAGTGTTGAGGTTTTTATTTCCATAATTTAGGAACAGCCATATTGACTTACTCATTCTTCAAAATATTACTTGTATCATAAGGAAGCTGTATGGAGGGAAGGGAATAAACAGGTTCAGATTTTAGAACAGGTTTTGCAGAACATCCATGCCCAGGTTTGCTTTAGGGGTATGACACGAGTCTTACAAATGTGTAAAATACCTACACCAAGACAGAAAAAACACCCAATTGTTTCGGCAAGCTGGGACATGTTACTCAGATTATTCTCCACTGGAGGTTGATGCAAACATGCCAGGTCCACAAACACACACAAAAGTGCCTACGTGGCATTTCTGGCACATTTGTAAAGGCCCAACTGACAACCAACTAATGTGGGAGAGCAAAAGCCATGCCAAGGAGCTGTTGAAGAGTTTAAGAAGTGCACAGGCTCAAGGGCAGGACCCATGACACAGACACGGCGGAGGCCAAGGAAGGCAGCAGGCACCTGCCAGCCACGCCGTCACAGCACACACCTGGGGACTTGAGCTGGGGCAGCACAGCCCACCTTGCTGAGCAGCCTCTTAGGCGCAGCTTTTCTTCTACCCCAGTGACTTGAAGTAACTTGAATGTTTCTTTCTGGACAGAGATGGGTTCAAATTATGCAAAGAAGCTGGAGGACAGCCAAGACTCAAAGGCTTTCACCTTGATCCCAACCACAAAGATGCGCCTCTGCTCTCACAGACGGCGTTTGCGAGCTGGTCTGGGCACAAAGCGCTGCCCAACTGAGCTAAAGGGAGAGGAACACAACATCAAAGCAAGAGCCTGCGCTACCTCTGGCAGGGAGGACAGCTCCCGAGCCAGAGATAAGCAGAGATGGCCCCACACCACATACACACCTAGTCACCCCTAGGAAGGAAAACGGGTGGAGTAAAAAGGTGCTTGCACGGCAATTTTCATCATCGTCATTTCATTTAGACTCAGGATCTAGACAGGTTTTGCAACTCAGTCCAAAAATAAAGGTCAAGTGGAATAAAAGTTACTTAGATTAATGCTCAGTCCGTAAGAATGTACATCCAGAAAAGAATTCCCTACGTTTTTCAAGTATTTATTGTTCTATTGTAATCACAATCCCAAAGAGAACACACCCCTCTGTTTTGTTGTGTTGTTTTTTTTTAATTCACAAGGATCAGTATTTTTTTCATGTGCTAGGGGTACATCTCAAATGCTCTTCCTTATCATTTAACTTGAGCCACTATTTAGAAGTCAAATTAAAAATAGCTTTTTTTTTAATGTACAACTTATTCCACTCCTAATTCCACTCCTAAGGAGATAGGAATTTGTTAGTTTAACACTCAGACTGGTGCACTACAAGTTGTACATGTTTTTGTTCTGACAACAGAAAATGAGGAGTAGAACACAGCATAATCCTACAAGATTGACTGCCACAAACTCCACTGCCAAATCATCCTCCTGATCCTGAAATCAGCTGGAATTGTCCTTTTTTTCTCGTTTTTCCCCCACTGGTTTCACTCACATTTATCATCCTGGGCACATACTTTTATATCTCTATCTTTATTGCTAGTTAGTCTTTAAGTTCCATTCAGCAATTTCTGGAGAATGGAAAGCTTTTATTCTCTGTGTTGTTTATCACTCCAGCCTGGGATTTGCCCAGCCCGTGCCATCAAAGTTGAAGTTTTAGCACACTGCTACCCACAACTGCAGCTGCAGCAAGCACTTTACTCTTCAGCAGCGAGGGCTGCAATTAAATGGATTAAAAATAAATAAATAAAATTACTCTTTATGAAGTCAAGAAGAGTTTTAATGTGCAGTATGGACCTGCAGCATGGACACAGCTCTTACCAATAACCAACCTGCAGCGTATCACCTATCTCTTCTCTAACATAAGAGTATTATAACATAATACAATACAATTGATGTTCTCTTAAACCAACCCATTACCTTTTCATTTTGTTTTCACCTTCAAAATTCATCCTTAAAATTACTTCAGTTGTTGCAGTCCTCCCACACAAAGACAAGAGACAAGTTTATTGCAATGGAGAGCCCTAAATAGCACAGTCTGGTTTAGGCTGACTAATACAAACACACATTTTGTTTAATTTTACATTTGTTCCTAGGGAGATCTCACTCTCATCTCCTGTACCTCGCGTTGCACAGCACCTGCCAGCACAGGACATCACCAGCCCCGGCGGGCTGAGCAGCGTGGGCAGCCCGGGGACAGGCTGGCCACTGCTGGCACCGTCCCGCAGAGAAGGGAGGGCAGGCGGGCACCTGGGACCGCCAAAAATGTGTGTGCCAGCACATCCTGGTCACGGCCAGAGGCAAGAGAAGCCAGCAGCAAGGAGACCTGCAGGGACTCTCCCTGGGGAGCGGAGCACAGCAGGTCCAAGGCACACCAAACACTCCCATGGTGCGCCCAAGCAAGGCGCCAGCCTTCAAAACACTCCGAGGCAGCTCACGGGCCTCTGCGTCTGCTCTGCATCTGCTCAGCCACTCACACCCTCAGAAATCCCTCCTTACCACCAGCACAAGAAAAATACCTGGGAATTAACCTGGGTTAGAAATAACCTGGCAGAGGCAGACTGAGTTTTAACCAAATGAATGCCTTATCCAGCGGCCTTATCACAAGGCCAGAGACGCCAGAACAGGACAAAGAAGAGCTCACGGAGAAGAAGCAGCACTACTTACTGCCCTGCCATTAGCAGCGGGCGCAAAGGTTTGCGCAAGCACGGCCCCAAGTGCCCTCAAACCACCGAGGCAGGAACCCCAAGCCATTCGGGGGGAGGGCTGGAGGGGCCGGCTGGGGCACACGGCTCCTGAACGCAGGGCTCAGCACCTTGCAGGACTTCAAAGGGAAGCCACTGCTAGGCTCAGAGCTACCCGCGCAGCCAAGGGCGGCTGGCGAGGCTGTCACAGGAGCCTCGCCAGGATCACAGCAGACCTGCAATTACAAGGGCTGCTTGTTGGCCTCTCCTCTGCAGCTCACTAGCTGAGGTAAGGTCTGCAGCCAGAAGAAGAAAGTCCCGACCTCCAGTGAGCACAGCTCACTAGGACTGCTCTGAAAGACAAGGAGCAGCTCCTCCTACCAGCTTCCATTCAGCAGGATGGCCAGCATCAGCGTGCTCAGAAGGAACATTCCAGGCACTCAGGACAGAAGGTTAAGTGCTGCAGCAACGCATCTTCTGTAAAAAGGCCCAGATAACAGCTTTTGGTGTTCCCCCTCACAATCTTCTATCTCCATCTTGGTTATTTCAGACAACAGAACTTACTCCAAAGGCAGCCTTGGACAATCACCAAAACGGAGGTGTTGGTTCCAATAAGCTTTTCTTAACAAAGCCAAAGCCTTCCTTTCCCTAAAGGAGACTGGAGTTACTCTACAGCAGGGTCCAGACACTTTCAGACCCATCTTTCCAGCAGCATCATAGGCAGGGAACAGTGACTTGGTCTGACCCTCCAGGAGTGTTTCAGAAGGGGGGATGCAGTGACAACAGGACTTCTGGGATGAGAGCCACTGAACTGCCTCTGCACACCAAAGGGAGGAACAATCCCCAGCACGCAGCCCTAACCAGCAACAAGCTGACTCCACAGGAGGCCAGGAGCAGATGCTCAGGAAAGAGCATGAGGACGCAGCATAAAAGGGTCATTCTTCCACGCTGCTCTCATTTCAAACCCACACCTCCCAGTCAAGGGTAAATTCCCAAGCCCAAAGCTGCACCTGAATCACAGTATTTTCTGGTCTCTCACAGGCCTACCAACAGATTCAACTGCTGCTCAAAAGAAGAATAAGGCTCCTGAATATCACACTGCAATCAGTCTATAGTTTAAACAGGCACCACACAAAAACTATTGGTTTTATTTTAAAGCTGTTGACAATTGATTACATCCAGTATTCCCCATTTCTTGCATAATAAGGAATTACCTAACACCATCCCTTCCCAATTACTCATATCAATTGTGACTTTAAGATCTCTATAGTATTTTCTTTCAAGCATTTCTCCCCTCAGCAAGTCAGTTTATTTACACACCACCTCACCCAGCCTTGCAAAACCAGGCTGAGCCAACGTCATGTAAAGCTAAAACAGGTCCCGAGCTTGAAGAAACTGCGGAGCTGAAGGATATTGATTATCCCAATTGCTTAGGGACTAACAGTGCCTTTGTAATCAAACAGAAGTCCACCCCTCGGGATAAGGGACCTTGATCTGGGGGGCTTGAGAGGCGTTCCGGAGCTGGTGGCACAGCAATTTGCAGGCACGAGGCAGGCAGGGCACGCTGCGAGCAGCGCTGGCAGAACCCTGTGTCCGAGAGGCCCCGGCCCCAGCACGGCGCCGGGCACGGCCAGCAAGGTGAGGCACTGCAGGAGGGACAGCAAAGAGGCACCTGCACTGCCTGCCACACTGACCAGCACCTGATGCCCAGTATTCAGGAGCAGATGGATCATGGCTCTGGCTTTCCAGGGGAACGGCAGCAGAATTCTGCTCTTCTCTGGCAGCAGAGAACATGGGTACTGGAACTGCAGAGCTGCTTTCTCCCACACAAAGGAAGAGCTGCGTACGTACAGCACTGGGAGCCTGGGCACACTCCTCACGCTCCTTCCAGGAAACAGCACCCATGCACTTCATGGCAAAGCTGTGCTCCAGTGCTGCTTCATAACTGCAGCTCACTCTCTGTGGATCTTCTCACCAGAGCAGAAACTTGGGAGTGTGTTCTGAACAACCTCAACCCACAGATCGCTCTGAAACAGGAACCTGCGAGCACTGTACACACGCAATTCCAGAGGACCACGTGCTAAGGAGGGGATTACCATCACCTGAGACTGGGTCCAGTGTAACACAGAAAACTACTGCACTACAACCACTTACTGTCACTGCACTGGACTTCTACGCTTTTGAAAGTATTACTCCAAAACCATGTTTTGGCTGCAAACATAGTGGGGAAAAAAGGAATTCCTTGAAAGCATTTCCATGGAATTCCATACATTTTGTAGCCAACAACATTTGATAAATTCATGATCCCAGAACAGTTTTCAAACACATGTGAATCCAGCTTTCCAACATTGCTAGAAAACACCATCATTCCTGATTTTTTTTAATGTACAGGATAGAAATGCCTTACACTCACAACATGTGGCCACAGAACTTGTCCACAGCAGTGCTTAAAAGGTGAGGATCTTGATAGCACCTGGTATCTCTGTACCTAAGATGCTCTTAAACTCTCAGAGTTGACTACCCTCAGGCCCTAAAGTAACTAATCCATCCCCTGAGCCACGAGCACACCCTGGCTGAGGCCAGCCTGTCACCCAGCTCTGTGACATCCCTGAATCCTCACACACAGAGGCCCCCACAATCACCCATGTCCCACACCACCACAGAAATCTGCTGCAGCTCCTGGCAGCTGCACAGGTGAGTGGGACAAGTCTTCAACCTGTTTATACACACTAGAGCAGGTACCACGATGCCCATTTGAGAGTTCCAATACCAAGAATTTAAATTAATTCAAGTAGCTTTTTTTTGGCAGGGACAAGAAGGGCTGAACGGGTGCCTAATTATTTCACAACGGCTGTCCCTAGATCCTATTTTAGCATCGGGCTTTCATTAAATTTAAGCATGACTTCAGAGTACCAGCTGGCTGGAAAAAACAAAAACCACAAACACAACCCACTCACAACACCCCACGGGTGTTCTTTCCCCCGCCCATGTTCTCTTCCTACCCTCACCGAGGGCTTGGAAGACTCCGGTTCCATTTGGAAAGCCAGCCTCAAAAGCAGATAAGTTCTGCAGGAAATGGCTATATTTAGCCCTCCCCTTTCACCTCAGCTCCTCCACACACTTGCATTCTCCTGCAAAAGGATCTTTCTACTCAGTGATAGAGGTGATCTTTATCAGGTCACCTCAGCAGAAAGAATGCAACCAACTTCATACGTGTTAAGAGAAGAGGGTAACAACCACCAGAAAATCAAATATTCAGCTACTAAGGCATACAATAAAATTCTCACATCTCAAAGCGCGTTGAATTGCAAGCTCCAGGAACGCAATATGCCCAAAATCACTTTCTGAGTCGTGCCCATGGAGGGCAAGGCTGAACCTCTGCACACGCTATCCTGGTTTTCACCTATTTTGTCAGGAACTAACACTAACAGCCATCCTATTCTCTACAGAACATAAACATGAGGCAACAAACTTGACAGCTCTGCAACTAAGATATTTTTCTAATAAATAATTTTCTAAATTTGTTTCCTAATAAATAATAAAAAAAGTTAACAGTGGTTCCTGGGCAGTGAATATCAGCAACACCTCTGGAAACATCATCAGCACCAGGTCAGTAGGATTTCCCTTTCCCAGTTTGAAACTTTGAAACACATTATAAAACTTAAAGCATATAAAGGGGCTTTTTCTTCCCTCAAGTTGTTTTGTTTAAGTAACAGCTTCACCTGATATAATTCTGTCCTAACCATGATTTAGGCCCGTAAGAGCTGATTATTTACAAACTGAGGAGGTTGAGGCGTGAACTAAGTCACATCAAGAGACCTTAAAGTTTGTCCCAAAACGAAGACAGAACAAAACACACCTCTCACTCAGCGTGCGGAGACAAAGAGGCAAAGGGTTTCAGTCAGGAACCACTCCCAGGTCCCGTGCCACTGGGCAAGGAGCACACATGGCCCCCTGAAACAGAGGAATGCAGGTCTTATCCCAGTAAACAAATCCCGAGGGAACGCAAACCTCCGAAACCACTGCACACACTTAACACCTCCTGGGGAGAGCACAGGGCATGCGGGAACTTTTTGTTCCCTTAAAACAGATCTCTAACACCTCCTCCTCAAAAAAAAAAACGGTTTCGGCCATCAAAGGGCCCAGCCGTGCACTTGAGAGCTCTCCACAGCCAGGACTCCAGCTTTCCCATTTCAATTGCAAGGCACCCCAGCACTCTTCAAACAGCTCCAGCCTTCAAGGACAGGGCTCCGAGAGCATTTGCAAAGTGCCTGCTGCATTCCAGGTCGCCACCGTCCCTCTGAAGAGTACAAGGATCACAGCAAAGATCGTATTACAGGAAACAAAAGAAAAGTGAAAGTTTAAAAATAGACTTGTCATTGCCCACAGCTAACTGCTATAGCCACAGGAGTCTTCTTCAAGGAGAGGCTGGGCTTCAATGCAAACCATAAAAACACACGAGATTTAGAAAAAGAATCTGTTCTCTTTTGCGAAGTTAATGCATCGCTGTAAAACGTGGTTTTGTACAAACGTGCCAGTTCTGCAGCTCAGTCCATAACCTGGAAGTTCCCACCAGTAACACCATCCTGAGGCACCGGTGCCTCCAGCACACCTACATGAGCCCCAGCTCTTGGAGAACCTGATGGAGCTGAGCTGCTCTCTCAATTACTGGAAAACAAAGTGGCTTCGTTTCAATTTATGTAAAAATACTGCGAGAAACTAAAGTTCTTTTAGCACTTTTAATGGACAGAGTTGGAAAGACTGTCTGGGCAGCTTCCCCTCCTAGACTCACGGCCCAGATTGCACAGAGCAGCGTGCGGGTTCAGAGCCGCCAGGTCAGCACGCACACCTGAGCGGGCGGAGAGCGGCCGTGCTCCCCGGGCAGGCAGAGTCCCGGAGGGAGCCATGCTCTCCTGTCCCTCGTGTCCCCGGGCGGGCTGAGAGCGGCCGTGTGCCCCGGGCCGTGCTCCCCGGGCAGGCAGTCCCGACAGGAGCCATGCTCTCCTGCCCCTCGTGTCCCCGGGCCCGGGCGGGCTGGCTGCGGCCCCGGGCTCAGGACCCGCTCCGGCGGCTCTGGCCGCGGCAGCAGCCCCGTCAGCAATGACCGGCACCAGGGACTTTGGCCTGAGCCTCTGCTATGCCCATCAAACCTCGGGCTTCCAGCGCACCGCCGTGGGCAGCGGCAGCGCACCCGCGGGGAGCTCGCTGCGCTCCGCGCCGCCCACCCGGGAAGCTCCCGCAGCCGCACGGCAGCCGCGGCCAGGGAGATCAACTCTGCCCGGCCAAAACACCGCGCGTTAACGAGAGCGGCGAGAAGGGAAGCCGCAGCCCTGCCCGCCGCGAGGCACCGCGGCGATGCTGCGCCCCCCGTGCGCGGCCGCGGCGCCGCGGGGCCTTTGTGCGCCCCCCGCCCGGACCGGGACCCCGCGGCGCCGCCCCCGCCAACCCTCCCGGCGGCGGGACCGACCCGCTCCGGCGGCACGGACTCACCCGCTGGGCCGGCGCGACGGGACGGGACGGAGCCGCAGGGAGCTGGCGGCGCGGGCCGTGCTGCGGCGCTGCCCCGCTCGGGCCGGCGGGGCCGGGGGCGGCCGCGGGCGGCGGCGGCTCCGCTGACAAAGGAGCGCGGGCGGGGCAGCGCCCGCACCGGCAATGGCCGAGCGTCACTTCCGCCCGCCGCCCGCCCGGCGCCCCCTGCCGGCGCCGCGGGGACACGGCGGGCTCGGGCTCGGGCTCGGGCTCCGGTTCGGGCTCGGGTTCGGGCTCCGGTTCGGGCTCGGGCTCCGGTTCGGGCTCGGGCTCGGGTTCGGGCTCGGGCTCGGGCTCGGGTTCGGGTTCGGGCTCAGGCTCGGGTTCGGGCTCCGGTTCGGGTTCGGGCTCGGGGTCCTGTTCCGGTTCGGGCTCGGGGTCCTGTTCCGGTTCGGGCTCGGGCTCCGGCTCGGGCTCGGGCTCGGGCTCGGGTTCGGGTTCGGGCTCCGGTTCGGGCTCCGGTTCGGGCTCGGGCTCCGGTTCGGGCTCGGGCTCGGGCTCGGGCTCGGGTTCGGGCTCAGGCTCCGGTTCGGGCTCGGGCTCGGGTTCGGGCTCCGGTTCGGGCTCGGGCTCGGGTTCCGGCTCGGGGGAACGGAAAGCCGGTCCCGAGCAGCGGAACGAGGCACAGAAGCATCCAGGCATGGTGGGCGGCCCTCAGGGCCTGGTCCCGGCTGGGCCGGCAGAGCCCATGGGGTCAGCGGTGCCGCTCCCGAGCTCGGGGCACAGCAGTGTCCGGGCTGTGTCCGGCTGGCTCTGGGATGGCCCCGGGAGGAGGCTCCAGCCCTCCCCGGGCTCTGCTCGGGGCAGGAGCTCCTGGGCTCAGCCCTGCCCGCGGCTCCGGGGCCATCGCTGGGCCCAGAGCGGAGCCTGGGCCTGCCCTGACCCCCCTGCACACGGGGACACACGGACACACAGGGACAGACGGACACAGGGGAACAGCCAGGGACACCCAGAGCTGAGGCCCCTCTCTCTCCCTGGGGCTCCTCTCCAGGCTGAGCAGCCCCAGCTCCCTCAGCCTCTCCTGGGCACGGAGCTGCTCCAGGCCCTTGCTCAGCTCCAGGAGCTCCTGTCCCTGCTGTGCTGAGGAGCCAGAGCTGGACACAGCACCCAGAGGAGCCTCCAGGGCTGAGCCAGACTGCAAATATCCCGGTACAAGACTGATGTGCTAAATTTTGTTTAAAAAACAATCTGACTCTGATTTTCACACCAAATTAATCATAAAGTAGTTATTGTCACATCATAATTGTTAAGGTTGAAGGTGTCCTCTTCCATCTTGAAGTTTTAACCCTCCCTCATCCACCTGAATTAATTCCCCAATACCATCTATGCTTCCAAGCATGGCACTTCAATCATCCTGCAAGTCCCAGGATCCCAGAGCGGTTTGGGTTGGGAGGGATCTTAGAGCCTGTCTTGTTCCACCCCCTGCCGTGGGCAGGGACACCTTCTGGCACGTTAAGGTCGCCGTGATGCCAACACGCTGACTTGGGGTGGAACCAGTGTCCCTGTGCCAGCTGCACCACGCCAGCCTCACTGAGGTTCCTGGAAAGGCACAGGATTCTTCCTGAGCAGAAGAAGGATGCAGATTTCCAGAATAACTGCATCTAATTACTGACAACAGAGCTCTTACATTATGACATGATGGATCAAGAACATGACACCCTACATTTTAAATAAGTCCGAATGATCCTGAACAGGCCAAGTTCCCAAATATGATTGACCTGATGCTCCACGTATGTTCTGCCCAGCCCCGTGGCCCAGGGTGTGTGCCCCAGTGCTGCTCTGTGCCTCCCCAGGGCTGTGGGGGATGCCAGAGCCCCGGGAGGCACTGGGAGGCACTGGGGAGGTTCTGTGAGGTACTGGGAGGCTCAGGGAGGCTCAGGGAGGCACTGGGGAGGCTCTGTGAGGTACTGGGAGGCACTGGGAGGCACTGGGGAGGCACTGGGGAGACACTGGGGAGGCATTTGGGAAGCACTGGGAGGCACTGGGAGGCATTGGGAAGCACTGGGAGGCACTGGGGAGGCAATGGGGAGGCACTGGGGAGGCTCTGTGAGGTACTGGGAGGCTCAGGGAGGCACTGGGAGGCACTGGGAGGCTCAGGGAGGCACTGGGGAGGCAATGGGAGACACCGGGGAGGCTCTGGGAGGCTCTGGGAGGTACTGGGAGGCACTGGGGAGGCTCAGGGAGGCTCTGGGAGGCTCTGTGAGGTACTGGGAGGCACTGGGGAGGCTCAGGGAGGCATTGGGAGGCACTGGGAGGCTCGGGGAGGCTCTGGGAAGTCCCAGAGCCCAGCAGTCGGGCTGGGTGGCCCCATTCTCCCAGCTGTTCCGTTCCCTCAGTCAGCCGGCGCTGCCCTCACGGTCCCTGAGGCTGCCCCTGCCCGTGCCCCAGGCCAGGCCGTGTCTGTTCCCGGGCTCTGCTGCAGCGCTGCTCTGCTGCACGCTCCCGAGGCCAGCACAGGCCTCCTCCGGCCAGGCACCAGGGCTGTGCCAGGCATGGCAGCGAGCCCCGAGGCTGCCCCAACCACCTCGTGCAGCTGGGGAGGCCCAGGCACGCGTGTCCTTAGGAGAGACCACTCCAAAGTCTTTTGGATGTTGGCAGGGGCTGCCCAGGTTTGGAGTCCCATCCCTGGAGGTGCTCCATGCATGGCTGGACGTGGCACTCAGTGCTCTGGTCGCAGTGACAAGGTGGGCATCGGGCACAGGTCGGGCTCGATGGTCTCAGAGGTCTTTTCCAACCTGGTTCTGCTTCCATGTCCCAAGGGGGACATGTGCTTTTCCTCCACGCAGGCAGTGCTTCCCAAGCAGCAGAATGAGATCTGCAAGGCAGGAGGTGAGGAGCTCAGAGGGGTGGAACAGGAGCCCTGGAGCCGTGGCACAGCCAGGCTGGGACAGCACGGGTGCAAGCACAGCGCTGCTGCCCGGGCAGGAGGTGAATGCTCCTTCCCTTGGGAAAAGGCAGGTGGACAGAGGCTTTGGAAAGCGCTCCCAATGAAGCTCCTTTGTGCATACAGCCCATTTATGCACAGCCCTCCAAACGGGGCCAGGATTTGACTCACTATGAGTAATAGGAATGTTTTAAACAGAGAAAAGAATACTAATTCCCTTAAAAATACAAATAGGTCTACATTTGGCTCAACAGCACAAGGCCAGTGATTTTCCACAGTGTACTGCCAAGTAGCTGAATGTGACATTCAAGTAGCTCAAGTGTAGGTGTTCCTCGGGAGAAAATACGGCACTAACGAGGACCATTTTCCAAAAGAGAAGACTAAAGATTGGGTATCTAATACAGCTTTTCAAAATTTAACCAAACAGCTACATTTCCAGAAGGGCCAAGTTTCCCTTGAGGCCCCACAGGTGGTCTTGGCAGCCAACACTTCTGAACACCCACCTGCTTATTTGCAGCCTAAAGCACTTTTGACATTGGTAGCCCATGTGCTTATCGGAGCTCCCAGGAAAGGGTGACACTTCTGGGCTGAGAGCCACCCCTCACTACAGCCTGCGCGGCTCCCAGGAGACACGAGGAGCCACATGGGTTAGGAGCACTTTGCATGGAAAAGTTTCTGCTTTACATCTGGTAGAAGAATATGAATTTTGGAACCTGTCATTGAGTAACCCACGCATGGCTCACCAAGGGACAGCTGTTGCTAAGTGCTCATTCACAGCCACGAGGGGAACCAGGGCTGGGAACTGGAATTAGGCAGCTCCTGCCCACAGCCTCCTGTAGCTGGATCACGTACAGTTTACATGCCACTGATTTCTAATTAATAGTGAAGCAGAGGGAATAATTAAGTTACTGAAGTAATCTCAGCATCATCTATAAACAGGGCTATTTTTCTGTTCTTTTGAATGCCACTTCTTATTTATCATCATAAGCATCCTTACAAATAAATTTGCTTTTACAAACACTGCAGGGTTTTTTCAATTATCTTTTTTATAGGTAACATGATTGTTGATAGGAAAATCCAGCTGTAAGTAGAATTTTATCTGTAATAACGTGATTTGGGGAGAAAACCAAGGCTGCAGTCTGAGAGGGATATCATGACAAAGTGTTTGGGTTAGCGGCTGGCAGTGAGAGTCACAAGTGCCAGTTCTGAGATGTGGGGAGGATCACGGGGCTGTCTCTGCGCCTCAGACGCCGTGCTGGCACAGTGAGGGTGGTAAAGCATCTGGCTTGTCAGGTATTTGACAGTCCCCCAAGGAAAGGGGGAGTGGATCTGATGGGGGTATTCATACACAGCTGACTGCACAGCTTTGCAAGGAGTAGAGTGTATTAAACTTGGGGTCTTCCATTTCCCAGTAGGAGAACCTCATGTGGCTTTTTCCATGCTGGGGAACAGTCTGGAACTTCTTCCTGGACAATGTTTGCATTAATTGGGTGTAATAATGACATGTCCGTGTGAAAGGAGCACTGTGGGCACAAATTGCCACCCACAGACATCAGAATAAACACATTAATGTCATGCAAATACCGTGGTCTTCGGAAGTCCGTGGGCCCCAGAACACAGTGCACACAGAGCACACCTTGAGCTATGGGGCAGGTTCACCCTGCCATCCTTCCACACAGAAAACACTCCCAAGACAGCAAGTATAGCAAAATCAGGCTTCTTTGTTTTGAAACAATTTCCATGGTAACTTGAACTGCCTTGGTTCTTCATAAATTCTGCCTCTCTCTGGAGCAGCTGGGATTTCAAGTCAGACCACTTTGCAATGCTCTGGGAGTGTAGAAACAGCTCACGCAGCTGAAAGATGCCATAGAGGAAATGTTTCAAAGAGGGGGCTGCTGGACTCCAGTCCAGGCCCCTCATTTGGTAAAACCATCTCGCTCTGGCCTGCCTTCTCAGCTCTGCTGAGCAGTGAGCACTGCCCCAGACCAACAGAGGCAGGGCTGGCGGCCAGCCCAGGCCAGCTACACCACACCTGGGGACAGACGGAGCCCAACGGCAAAAAAACACCTCTAACAATACTATTATTCCTTCTAAAATACACGGTAAAATACAATTTAGTTGCAGTACACAAAATGAGGCTGTGCATGACAAAGCCAGCCTGATAATTGCCTTCAGAGCTGCTAAGGTTTTTAACTCTTTAGCATTATTAACATCAGCACATAAAGACTTTGCTTATATGCTTGAGGTGAGCTGTGGTACAGAAATAATAATCCAGGTGACCTTCCAAGTTGCTGCTTGTCATGAATTATTTTCTTCTGCCTTGAGGAAATTTCTAAATATATATCTGTATATATGCATGCAAACAAGCAAACCTGGCAGTTGCAGCGTAGAGAAGTTGCATCACCGCCCCTCCCAGCACAGCAACTGGCCCGAGCACAGCTGCAGAGAAAACCCCAGGAAGCACTCGGGTTTGAAATTAAAGAGCTTGTTCTAATATTTAGCTGTGATGAATGTGACTGGGAGTGCATGTATTTCATCAGGCGTCTGTGAGTCAGGCATGTGAGTCACAGACGGAGCCGCGCTGGGGCTGCCGGAGCAGCCGGTGAGGCCTGTCCCAACAGCTCCACGGCATGCACGGCTCCCACGGACTCCCCCAGGACACTCCGGGAGTGTGAGGACAGCACCGGGACATGCCTGCTGGCCCAGCAGCTCTGGAGAGGGCCTCAGCCCAAGTACCTTCCACAGTTCTCCTTTTTCAGGTCTTTACCTCGTGTGCGTCTTTACATCACAAACCCCATGGACTTGGGGGCATTGGGGAGCCAGGTGCAATTCAGCACAGCGAGGAGAATCCAGCTCCAAGCAATTAACAATAATGCATAATTGCTACCAATTTGGTTTTACACAAATTACACAGTATTATTAAATTAAGCGGACCATGTTCTTGCATCTGAGCATTAGCAGCATAACTCATTTTCATGCCATTTTTTAAAATAGCACTGGTAATTAGTCCTGTGCTTTCCAAGCCCATCACATGCAGCGCTTTGTTTTCAGCAAAACACCCACCAAAAAGCGCTTAAGTTCTCTAATTGCAAAGATTCACTTCACAAGGCCGCACAGTTCCTTTCTGCTCTGGGTGTTATTCAGGAACAGCCAACTGGAATTTATTGAAATTACACTGAAACATAAACGATGAAAACTACTCCTCAGCTGAGGGGGGAGCCTTTGCAGGCAAGGCTCTGCCCATGGGAACTTTCACGCCAGAGTCACTGGGCGCGGGGATCAGTGCTGGCAAGCTCGTTTCCACGTCCCACGCCAAATGCAGGACCGGAGGAGCTGTGCCCTGGGCCGCCGTGGCGGCTCCCGCGGACCTCGGCTGCCGTGGCTCCCCTGGGCGCCGGCTGCCCCAGCTCGGCGCCCCTCTCGGTGCCCTGCCCGGTGCCCTGCCCGGTGCCCTGCCCGGCGCCCCTCTCGGTGTCCTGCCCGGTGCCCTGCCCGGTGCCCTGCCCACCACGCTGAGCACTGCCCCGCAGTCCCTTTCCGTCGAGGCACGGCAGCCGGGCTGCCCCCGCGCCCTCTCCTGCCCCAGCTCGGCGCCCCTCTCGGTGCCCCTCTCGGTGCCCTGCCCGGTGCCCTGCCCGGCGCCCTGCCCACCACGCTGGGCACTGCCCCGCAGTCCCTTTCCGCCGAGGCACGACAGCCGGGCTGCCCCCGCGCCCTGTCCTGCCCCAGCTCGGCGCCCCTCTCGGTGCCCTGCCCGGTGCCCTGCCCGGTGCCCTGCGCACCACGCAGAGCACTGCCCCGCAGTCCTTTCCGCCGAGGCACGGCAGCCGGGCTGCCCCCGTGCCCTCTCCTGCCCCAGCGGGCGGCCCCAGCGCCAGCCCCGTGTCCCGCCGGCCCCGGCGGCGCGGTCGCCCCCTCTCCTTCTGCTTGGCTGGGAAGGAGCTTTTTTTGGCCTCTGCTTCTGTCATCCGGCATTTAAATGTAACGAGAGCTCTCGTTGCTAACATTTATAGCAACAAAATATTTAAGTTCCAGGGCTTGTACCGCATGTTGTTCGCGTCCCCTTGCCAGGCCCAGCTGCAGGCTCCCAAAGCCTTCCCTGGCTCGTTCGGGGCCGTCCCCGGCTGGGCGGCAGCGGGCGAGCAGGAGCTCGGGGGTGGCCGGCAGCGGCGCCGGCACCGGCAGCGGCACCGGGACCGGCAGCGGCACCGGCAGCGGCACCGGCAGCGGCACCGGCAGCGGCACCGGCAGCGGCAGCGGCGCCGGCACCGGCAGCGGCACCGGGACCGGCACCGGCAGCGGCACCGGCAGCGGCGCATCCCGCTGGGCTCCGGGAGGGCTCCCGGCGCTGGCTGCACCCAGAGTGCCGGCACTCCAAGGGCCCTGGAGAGTTTGTCGAACTGGCCCCTGTGGTGGAGAGCAGGAAAGAGAAGGACAGGGCTCAGTCACCCGCCTGCCCCGGCTCCGGCCGCCGGCAGCAGCTGAGGGCGGCTCCAAGCGCCCGCTTCAGTCCCGCCTGTGCCGGGGCGTGCGTTTGGACGCTCCTGCCGCTGCCTCCGCCGCCCCGGCTGCCGGCCCACAAAACCGGCCCGAGAGGAGAGGTGGAGAGCAAGCGGAGCCCACCGTGCCCACGTGGAGCCGCACGGGCCCGTCCCCCGCCGCCTCCTCGGGGCCCGCGGTGCCCCGGTGCTCCTGCTCCCAGCAGGGAGAAGGGCGAGAGGACTCGGGAGCAGAACGCCCCTGCCCCACAGCTATCCAATAAAGATGTTCCTGGCTTTTGAGGGAGCCTAAAGCACCTTCAGCTGTTACCAAGGAGTCTCTTCCTCCTGCTGCAGTTCTATCTGCCCTTTGCCGGGGTAACCTCAGAGGGCTGGTTTGATCCACCTTCACCAGGACACAGCAGGAGGACAGCAGCGGCTCCCAGCCTGGCCCCAGTGGCTTAGGGTCATCCCAACGCCATAGGTCCTGGACACACTGGACACCTCAGGGGCTGTGGAGAACAAGAAGAGACGCTTCTGACCCTTAGGGCCACAGCAAGCAGCCCGAGATGCTGACACCAAAGGCTCAGTCAGACAATGCAGAAAAAAATCCCATTTTTTAACCTGCAGATTTTTGAGCCAGTCTTCAGATCTCTCTTCCTGGGGTTGAACTGAGGGAGCCCTCACCTCTGCAGGAGCAAAGCAGGGGCCAGCAGCCATCTCAGCCACCAGCATCTTCTTCTCCCACTTGTCTCTCAAGACTCCCCATCTCATGTGGGCTCAGGAGGGTCTCACCCCTGCACCTCTCTGTGACAGGCTGCTTCTGCTTGGAGACAGGGGCCAGGTTCTGAGCTGAAAAACCATACCGAGTACTTTGGGGCAGCCTTGACATGTGCTCTTCCATCCTGAGAGCAGACACAGGGGAAGGGAGGGGGCTGCAGCCCCAGGAGGGAGGTGCTGGATGTGTGGTCTCAGCCTGAAACCTTCCAGCAGAGACCAGGACTGATGCCTCCACAGCACAAGGAGTGGGGTCAGAACAGCAAGGGACAGGGCCTGAGCAGCTGATAGGGAGGACAGGCTGAGGACAGCAGCCATAGTGAGGTCAGTTCTCAGCATTTTGTTCTCCTAAAGCCAGGCATCAAGTTTATTTTCCTCTCCAATAGCGATTAAGAGGCTGGTTAGGGTAAGACAAGTATTTCATCGTCTGACTTGAGACAGGGAACCGAAGACTGCTCACTGTGATGCTTCTGGACAGCTGGAAAGGGACAGGGGGAGAATGTCTGTCCGTACTGGAAGTGACCGAAATAACGCGGGAGCGTATCAGAGGGCAGACAGCCCAGCACAGCCAGAGTGTGCCATGAGATGCTGTTGTATTTAAATAAACCCTTTGGGAGGGCCCAGATCTCTTCAGCTCTTCTGAGACTGGCACAGCTGAAGGTACAGCCTGACTCGTGTCCTCCTCCCTGGGTGAGCCCAGTGCGATCCAGCTGGCTGCTGACCTGCAGGTCCTTTCTGGGAGCAGAGCTCTCCTGTGGGAAAAGCTGTGGCTGGAATGTGGTGTGGCACATAGCAGGGTGCTGCTGCCACAGCTCAGCTCCAGAGCACAGGGAGAGCTGGGCCAGGGGATGGGAAGCAGGGACAAACTTCTGTGTAAACATTTCCAGGAATGGGGCAGCCACAGCTTCTCTGGGCACCCTATGCCAGGGCCTCCCCACCCTCCGAGCCAAGAACTTCTTCCTAATCTCTAATCTGAATCTCTCTCCTCTTTCAGTTTACACCTTGTCCTATCACAACAGGCTCTGCTAAAAAGTTTGTCCCCAGCTCTCTTGAAGCCCCTTTGGGCCCTGCCAGGGTCTCTGAGGTCTCCCTGGAGCCTTCTCTTCTCCAGGGGAACATTCCCAGCTCTCCCAGCCTGGCTCCAGAGGGGCTCCAGCCCTGGAACAGCTCCTGGCTCCTCTGGGCTCTCTCCAGCAGCTCCAGGTCCCTCTGACGTGGGAGCCCAGGGCTGGGGCAGCTCTGCAGGTGGGGTCTCACCTGGGCACAGGGGCAGGGGGCAGAATCCCCCCCTCGCCTGCTGCCCACACTGGGATCAGCCCAGGACACCGGGGGTCTCTGGGTGCCAGCGCACGTGTGCAGGCTCCGGCAGCCCCTCCCGTTCCTCGGGGTTTCACTGGCTGTACCTGGGCGAGCAGCGTCCTCTGGCACCGCCCTGCGAGGGCCCCGAGCTGCCGTGTGCCTTTGAACAGCTGGCAGGGGCTGCTCGGGGGCGGGGGCGCCCTGCCTCTGGGAGGAGCTTGCAATGACGCCACCAAAAAGAAACGGGAAAAGGAATTCTGTCTGTGCCCGCCGCTTGGAGAAACGTTTCCACACAAGGTGGCACCTGTCTCCTTCCTTCCAGTCTCAGCCGGAGACGCTCAAAGGCGCCTGGAAATATTCTCTTAAAATTAACTCCCGGTAATCGGGATGCAGAATCCGTCATTAATTCCCTCGTTAGCCATCGCTTTTCGCTGGGCACTTAGTCAGGCACCGCAGGAATTGCTGCCAGTCAGCACTGGGGCTGGGCAGCAGGGAACGGGCAGGAGGGATGGGGTGACAGCAGCTGCCCCCACTCCGAGTGCCCGGCTCTGGGACACACAGACATCCACCCCGAGCCCCCCGGCTCCGGGACACACAGACATCCACCCCGAGCCCCCCGGCTCTGGGACACACAGACATCCACCCCGAGCCCCCCGGCACCGGGACACACAGACATCCACCCCGAGCCCCCCGGCTCTGGGACACACAGACATCCACCCCGAGCCCCCCGGCTCTGGGACACACAGACATCCACCCCGAGCCCCCCGGCTCTGGGACACACAGACATCCACCCCGAGCCCCCCGGCTCTGGGACACACAGACATCCACCCCGAGCCCCCCGGCTCTGGGACACACAGACATCCACCCCGAGCCCCCCGGCTCTGGGACTCACAGACATCCACCCGAGCCCCCGGCTCTGGGACACACAGACATCCACCCGAGCCCCCCGGCACCGGGACACACAGACATCCACCCCGAGCCCCCCGGCTCTGGGACACACAGACACCCACCCCGAGCCCCCCGGCTCTGGGACACACAGACATCCACCCGAGCCCCCGGCTCTGGGACACACAGACACCCACCCCGAGCCCCCCGGCTCTGGGACACACAGACATCCACCCGAGCCCCCGGCTCTGGGACACACAGACATCCACCCCGAGCCCCCCGGCACCGGGACACACAGACATCCACCCCGAGCCCCCCGGCTCTGGGACACACAGACATCCACCCCGAGCCCCCCGGCTCCGGGACACACAGACATCCACTCCGAGTGCCCGGCTCTGGGACACACAGACATCCACCCCGAGCCCCCCGGCTCTGGGACTCACAGACATCCACCCCGAGCCCCCCGGCACTGGGACACACAGACATCCATCCACCCCGAGCCCCCCGGCTCTGGGACTCACAGACATCCACCCGAGCCCCCCGGCTCTGGGACACACAGACATCCACCCGAGCCCCCCGGCTCTGGGACACACAGACATCCACCCCGAGCCCCCCGGCTCCGGGACACACAGACATCCACTCCGAGTGCCCGGCTCTGGGACACACAGACATCCACCCCGAGCCCCCCGGCTCTGGGACACACAGACATCCACCCCGAGCCCCCCGGCTCTGGGACACACAGACATCCACCCCGAGCCCCCGGCACCGGGACACACAGACATCCACCCGAGCCCCCCGGCTCTGGGACTCACAGACATCCACCCCGAGCCCCCCGGCTCTGGGACACACAGACACCCACCCCGAGCCCCCCGGCACCGGGAGGGGCCTGGGAGCTGAAGGGGATCCCTGCCCAGCCCCACGGGCAGGACTGCACATCCCACTGCAGATGGGCAGAGGTTATGTGCTCCAGATCGGACAGAGATTAATGCTCTGTGCCTGTAATTTAAATCACAATTCAGGTATTTTAGAATATCTCTTCCTACACTCCGCAGACCAGTGCAAGCATTGCTGACATGAAGTGGTTTTGCATTCCCATGCAGGACGCTGGAGAGGCCTGCCTTCCACTGCAGGGCTTTGCTTCTGATCCTGACCTTTCCACACTAAGAGAACAATGCACATTATTATTGTCTATTAGAAATGCAGCATACTAGAGCAGCTGTGGCATCGAGCAGTGAGGCAGTAGCAGCACTCGCAGGCTAGGGAAGGAGCTGGGCTGTCCTGCACAGAGCCCACCGGGCACCCACAGGAGCCCTCAGCCCAGCAAGGGGCCTGGCACAGAGAGGCTCCTGCTGAGCATCTCCTCTGGCAGCACAGCCAGCAGTGCCATCCCACCCAGCCCTGCCCCACGGTGTGCACACCTGAGCACGGTGGTTTTAAACCTTAAAAACCTGGTGAAGCATGGAGGTGCCAGATCCCTTATTGCATCAAGCTCCTTGGTCCTCAGAGCTGCAGAGAAAGGCAGGGATCTGTCTTGAAGGCTGCAAGAGACCACTTTGATTTTCATGTGATTGTTTTTAATCCCTATCATGCTTCTCCCACCTGTCTCCAGCTCCATGGTCTCTGCCTGCCCTGTGCTGGCCCAGTGCCCGGGGCTCAGTCTCCCATGTTGGTAGAGCATGACAGCAGGTCAGGGAGGGGTGCAGAGCAAACTCTCCCTCTCCAGCCTTCCTGGAGGAGAAGAAAGGACACGGGAACAAAAAAATATGATAATCACAGGGAAAAGGAAAGGAATCATTTGAAAAAAGAAAAAAACCCCAGACTTCAAGCCTTCTTGGTTTACCTAGGTGCAGGGAAGAGGGAGGAAAGGCAGGGATGGTTTTGCTGGGGTCTTCCATGTATCTCCACAGGGCATTGAAATGCAGAGCCAGCACCAGCAGAACTAAGTGCCTCCTCTGGAACCAGCATTTTTTCCCTTTAGCTGTTTCCATCGCAATAAAGTTGGATAAAGTAGGGTCTGGATGCTTCATTTTGACATGGTGGGGCCAGTGTAAGTCTGCCCTTGCATGGAAGCCCCTGATACCCCATGGAGTGCAGGACAGTGTCTGAACAGCCATGCTCAGCGAGCTCAGATCCTGGCAAATCCAGCACGTGAGGTGATGCAGCAGCTGCCACCGACACCACCACACTGCCAGGGCTGAGGACCACGTCCTGCCATGCTCCAGCCCTGCACCGGCTGTGGGCACTCCATCCATGTGGGGCACACGGGAAGGAGGGCAGCTTGGGGGGCACAGCGCTGGGGCTCAGACACCCAAGCCTCCACATGTTTCCTGATGGGAAATTGTTCCTTGTCCTGTTTCTGAGACGTGATTGGGCTTGACAAGCAGCATGGCTTCATGAACTGTGCACGGGCCTTGCATCACTTGCCTTATTGTGGCCGAAATCTCCTCCCAGCCCTCCCTCCTGCCTGCACCCACAGGCGCCAGCGGCTGCAACAGGCACCCACAAGCCCAAAGAGTGAAAGACAAAAGGATAAAACTACCCTTGCAAGAAAAATAAAAGAAAAAGGAAGAAAATACCCCAGGCACCATCTGGAGAGCAGAGAAGCACTGGGCAGGAAGGGAGCAAGCAGAAAGGTTCTGATTCCATGTCTGCTCGCAGCACAGCCAGTCTCTGGAGCCACACCCCTGCTCTGTCACAGCAAACTGGGCATTTACACAAACCTCTGTGGGTACTCCCAGCAGGCAGTAGCTCACCCATCCCTGTGGGTGGGAAGGGCTGAGCAGCTCACCCACCCCTGCAGTGTGAAGGGAATAAAAGCCAGCATGGAGGAAGGCAAGGGGGAACCTACCTCAGAGCGGATGAGAGGCCCCTGTTGCCAAACAGCCCCACGGTTCATTTTCCTTCTCACCAATTTCATCCTGTCTGAAAGGAACTCAGCCTTGGGAGAAGCAAGATGCCAGAAGCAACATTTCCTGCTGAAGCTGGATCCATGTGGGGCCAGGGGAGGTGTCTGTCCAGGATGGGCAGCAGCAATCCATGTGGAGCCAGGCAGAGCCAGGACAGGACCCCTGCTCCTGCAGCAAGTCAGCAGCAAGCCAGCACCAATCCCAGCCAGAAACTGGGTTTAAACCTAAGCAGAACCCTTTTCCCAAGGCGTGTGCGGGACCAGCCTGGTGCTCCTTGAACCTGCAAGGGCAGACGTGTGTGACACCCTAGTGTCCCACCTCCGGGGCAGCCCAGCAGGGCAGGGTGCCCAGAGCGTGGGCACAGCCCCCCAGCTGCCCTGGGGCAGGGCAGGCAAATCCCTGCCTGTTCCCAGGGTGAATCCCACCTGCCGTGGCAAGGCTGCAGAGAGGGAATGGTGGGAAGAGTGACTTGTCCCCAACTCTAAGGAACATTCCTGCAGCGGAGCAGCAGCACTCTCAGCCCCTCCTGTGGAGTGACATGGACTGGCAGATCAGCAGCTCCTGAATAAATCCTGAAGAGTGACACAGGTCAGGCAGCTGATTTCTGCCTGAAATAAATGGCTTTGCGGTAGCGCCTGCCCTCAGGGGAAACATGTCCTGACAAGCTGCAGTTACTCTAGTGCCCCGAGGGCTTGTGGAGCCCGGTTCCTTTGGGGAATGTTTTACTGTCTGCTCCCAATGCCAAGAGCAGCTTTATACCAATAATAAACAAGGCAAAACATGGAGCCAGAGCAAACAGCTGATAAAAATGAACATTTTGCTTTCCTGGCTCCACAGAACAGGCCAGGTAAGGAAATCTTTGTGCTGCTGGCACATGGCCTTCCTCCTGTCAGGTAAAACACTCCACGGTGCTTCTGCTGCTCCCTCATGCCGAGCGCCAGCACTCATCGCTAGAGGAACGCACAAGACATCTCTCGGACCGTGAATGTTCCTCAGCTCCCGGCCATTGCAGCAGAACTCTGAGGCTCTGTGAGGCTCACACGCCCTGCCGGGGTGGCGGTGGAGGAGCTCACTCCTGCGACGGGCACCGCCTGCTCCTCCTGCCCAGCTGGCCCGGCGGCCCCAGGCAGGGCTGAGCTCCACGCTGCTGGAATATCTCACCAGCAGCAGCAGCAGCAGCACGGCAGGAGGAAGGCAGGGACGAGCCGAGCGGAGAAGGAGCCGCCGGGGCTCGCAGGGAGCAAGGCTGCAGAGCCGGGCAGGACACGGCGGGTGCGAGCTCCCTGCCGCGCACAGGCTGCCATCGCTGTCTGTTCTAAAATAGCATTTTACATGACGAGAGGTGTCGGATGGGCGCGGGGAGCGCTGGCTCTCCCCATCTCTTCCCTTGCCGAGAGCCTGTCTACGCTGCCATATGTTATTCTGCCGTACACTTCATCGTGCTTTATTTGTCATCCTCTAGCACATATGGTAACAGCTCCACTGCCTGGCACTTGGAGAGGCTGGATTTAGCTCTGAATCAGGCACAAACAAACACTCACTTGGGGCAGTGCTCTTTGCTTCTCACCATCCCCACCTCCCCACCACAGGAAGAGAAACAGGCAGGCAGCTGAGCTAGATCAGCACTGCAGATATCTTTCAACTGAAAGCATTTTATTTTAGTATTTTATCTTATCCTAGTCCACTATTCTATTCTATTCTATTCTATTCTATTCTATTCTATTCTATTCTATTCTATTCTATTCTATTCTATTCCATTCCATTCCATTCCATTCCATTCCATTCCATCCCATTCCATTCCATTCTGTATGAAGCCTCTGCCATGGTAAGCAGGAGAGGTAGGAAAAGAACATCCATGCTTCAGTTTGGGATTTACTGAAAGCCATCCCAAAAAAGAACAACCATGGGAAAAATAATCACGGACACAGGAACCAAAGGTGAGGGACTGCTCATACTGGCCAGGCAGGGAGCTGACCTGAGCCAGACAGGCCCTGAAACTTGAATGGCCATGGTGATGGCTGCTGTCCCTTCTCTTAAACGTCACTTCTGGGAAGTCAAAAGCACAATCCAACCATTTCCCTTGGTGCAATCATGTTTACTTAAACAGAACACACTGGCTCCTTTTACCTTGGGCACAGCAGGGACAAACACCACAGGAACATTGCTTGCCCACCAGTTCTCAGCCTGACATTCCAGACAGAGCTGTGGCTCCAGGGGACTCTGTCCCTGCTCACTCAGCAGGAACACTCTCCAAAATCTAGCCCCTTTTGCCAGCACAGGGGAGGTTCCTGCCTGGGACCGAGCACACCAGGGGCAGAGGCTGCAGCAGGGCAGGGCAGGGGCTCTGCTGACCACCAGGCAGGGATGTCCAAGCTGGTTGTGCTGGAACACTATTTTTCATAAGAAAATATTTAAGAAGTTGTCCATGTGCTTGGGAAAACTGTTTTGTCATGGGATGGTTTGAACCATGCAAGTGTGGACCCTTCCAGGTATGCCCAGAAATACTCTGCCATGGAAGGCAGGCAGAGAAAGGGGAGAGATGGAAGCACTGCCTTTACCAGCCCAGGCAGCATGTGGGAACCCTCACGCCCTGCCACAGAGTCACTCAGGTGTCCAGCTGTCTGTCCATCTGTCCACACATCCATCCACCACTTGCTGAACCCTTTCATCCCTGATGAAAGCCCTTCCCAGCCATGCTGGCGGTGGTGGCAGGGCCAGGGCCTCACGTTCCTCCAACCAAATAGGACCACAGAAGGAGGAGAATCCACAGGAAGCCTCAGCCTGTTCCCACCTCCCCCAGGGCACTACCAGCCGCCTCTGGCAAACAGCGGCAAACCTTCTGCTTGTTTCCCAGATCAGGTAACTCTCACTGGACACAACTGGAAGCTCTGCATGGAGCCCACTGCACAATCTGCTGTGCACCTGAAACCACAGCAATCACACCAAGTGACTTCAGCAGGCAGAAAGTGTGTGCAGCCCCAAGGAAACTTTTTCTGTGCCCCTCACAGAAATCTGGTGCTTTCTGAAAGGGAGAAGAGTCTCCAGATCCTCATTCTTCAGGAGTGCTTTGGAGCGTCAGTAATAAGTCATTTTTGGCAGGCATATGTGAACAGCATCCAGGGAGGGAGAACTTCATCAGAGCAGAGAAATCCTTCCAGCCTGCCTTGGTATGACTCCAGCAAGCCTGAAATATCCCTGAGAGCTCTGTTCCTTCCCCTTCTCAGAGCTATCCTGACCCTATCTTGGGCAAGGTACCCAATTTGCATGTTCCCGGGCCACTGGCTTGCAGTGTTTGCTTATTTTTATCCAGGGTTTTGCAATTTAAAGTAAATTTGGGTAGCAAAATGGGCATTTGCTCAGGGAAAGACTTCCTCAGTTACAACAATTCTGTCCCTCCCCATCAGGAAAGCAGGACCCCGTCACTGCCTGAATGCAGGGTGCAACTGAGCCCCACACAATGTGCTTTCACCCAATAATTACCTATCACTTCTCTAATTATCAGAGCTTCCATTGACAACTCCCAGAGGCCAACAGCAAATGCCAGATTCTGCCCCTCCAGCAGCTGCCTGAAATATCTTCCAGGGCAGTGTCTCCGCTTGCTGGGACAGGAAGCAGGACCAGTATCTCCAGTCTCCTCCTGCTCCTGCAGGAGCATCACCCGCTCATCCCGCAGTCCCACGAGCACTCTGGCTGCCCTGGACTGCCCTGTCCCGGGCAGCTGTGCAGGGCTGTCCCTGGCACACAGAGCACTGTTCTGACGGGCTCCTGGGCTGAGACGGGGCTGGGTGGACCATGAGAGCCAACAGTGAGTGCTGTCTGGGCACTGCTGAGAGTGAAAGTAGCCTCCCAGGCCAGCCTGGTGGTCCAGGAGCTGTTCTGAGCAGGGCTGGAAGTCGGCTACAGCCCAAATTCTGGTTTTGTGCACCCCAGACAAATGCAGGGACGTTTTGGATTTGCACCTGCTGGGGCCAGAGAATGGCTCAGCTGGCAGAAGCGTCCAGGCCAGCAGCAGTAGCCAGGCTGTCAGCGTCCCTCAGTCCCCAGGGCCAAGGAAACACAGCCCGAGGTGGGAGCATGGCAACCTCCAGCTCGGACAAACCATCTCCCCAGGGTGCACATGTGCAGCCACGTGCCTGGTGCCCTTCTCACCAGCCAGAGGGCACAGCGTCACCAGAGGGCCAGCAGGTCACTGGCCCCGGCCCCAGGGCCACCAGTCAAGGTTATTGGTGACGCACCTGCCCAAAAAGCCAGTCTGGGAGGAAGCACGCCAGCCCAGGAGGAACCCTGGCACGCAGGAGCGGGCGGTGGGGCGGGACAGCTGGCCACTGTTGGCCTTGGGAGCTGCACAAAGCACAGGAGCTATTTAACCCCCCGCAGAGCCCCTTGAAACCTCTTCTGAGCTCTAAACCTCGACAGCTGAGAACACAGGCAGTGTTTTCCTTACCTTTTTACAGGCAGGGTATCGCTTTCAGCTGACTCTGGCGGAGCCGCTATGACCGAAACAACAGGTTACTCGGGGTGAGTAACGGGAACATCTGAATCTGTTTTAATAAGAGAAGAAAAATGTTCTCCGGGTCTCATTTAAGCCTCATTTATAAGAGTAACTGGCACTGTTAGTTGCTTCCCATCTCTTACAGCAAGTGGAAAGGGACAGCAAGCTGGCCTCTGGCTGCCTGCAGTGTCTGCACTCACCCTGCCAGGCAGTTATTTGGGACAAGTGTGAAATCCTGATTTGCTAAGAGCTTAATGAACTTTCACACAGAAAATAGCACAGTATATCACCCCTGGGCATGGCTGGCAAAACCCTATGAAGGAAAGAGCTAAGGTAGCCATTGAAAAAAATCGATAAATACTGAGACATACTTTTTGCCAAATACATAGATATAATAACAGACATGTCAAAGAGGTTACCTGGAGCAGAAAGACAGCTGGTCCAAACACCACACACAACTGGCTTGTCCCTTGTCCAACACCAGGGCTGTGGAGCTTCCAGGCTGCCCTGTGCCCCACTTCTGCCTGTCCCCCTCTCTGTGGGCATTGCCTGGTTCCCCAACCTATCTCCTTGTTGCCTCCCTACAGGAGTGGGCTTGTCCTTGTTAAAAACCCACATCTGGACCTGATGGAAGAGGATGTCCTGTACCACTTGGACTTGGGAACGAAGACGCACAACCTGCCAGCAATGTTTGGGGACATAAAGGTAAAGAGCAGGTGCCAAAGCGAGGCAGCAGCTACCCCCTGCACAGGCTCTGCAGCTGTGCATCCCACAGTGCTGCCGGCCCATGCTGGTCTCCACCGCTGCCAAAGCTCCCGTGGGGAGGGTCTGGCTGCTCAGCTAAGGGACTCCGCAGCCAAGCCAGCCTGGGCAAGGAGGTTGTCTGTCCTTGTTTGTTTTGGGCAGACACCACAACAGAGAATTATCTTTTTAAAAACCTGTAGCTCTGTAAAACCTGATTTAATATTGGCCCCATCTTGGAGGACAGACAGAAGAGGCATTTGTCCAAAGAATCTTGATCATCATCTACTGGAGATAAGGGAAAGAGAATGTCATATCAGTTTTGGTTGAGACCTGCTGTCAAAACTGATTTGTCACGATGGCATCCTCTTTAATTCCAAACCAGAGTCTTTCCCTAGTTGTGGGGGAAGAGTCTCAGTGCCCAGGGCTGGAGCAGCCTTGACAGCACATTGTGGGCTCCTGTGCCCTGCACCCTGGCAGCAGGATCAGCACTGCCCTGGCAGCTGCACTCTCACCCTCCTCCTACCCTCAGCGAGCATATTTTCCTTTAATATGTAAAATTTGTCCTTTTTACTCCCTGACTTTATGGCCTCTGTGCCATCAGCAGCGCTCACTAAATGCAGTCAGCGTTGTTCATAGAATAAATTAACCAATGAGCTCCTCCAACATCTGGGTTTGCTTTGCTATCAGTGGTGATACTACCAGCTCAAATTGGTGAAATTATTTTAGATTTTCTTGCCTAGGACTGATACCCAAGTATGTGCAGCTGTATGTCTGCCCAGACCCAGGGTAGTCGCCACCCTGCCAGAGTGACAGCCTGGGTTTTGTGACCCTCAGGTGTTCCAATGTCCTTTGACTGATGGTGAGGAAGCGGCACGCTGCTGCTTTCTCTGGGCAGATGCGCCTGGCACAGCCAGCACCGCCGCATTCAGGCTGACAGGGGGTACTCGTTCTAGCTAAGTACCAACACGCTGGTGTTTGATTGCAGTTCGTCTGCGTCGGCGGCAGCCCCAACAGGATGCGGGCGTTCGCGCAGTTCATGCAGCGGGAGCTGGGGCTGGCCGCGGAGGACGTGGCTGACATCTGCGCGGGCTCGGACCGCTACGCCATGTACCGGGCAGGGCCCGTGCTCTCCATCAGCGTGAGTTCCGCGCCGCGCTACCGGGGCTGCTGCCCGCAGGCTGCCCCGGCACAGGGACCGGGCTGGCACGACCTCTCCCTCGCATGCCCTCACCTCCCCCGGCACCCACCAGCAGAGCTTTTTCCTCTTTCCGCTGTTCAGCCACTGCCACCAGGGCAACCTCAGCCATGGCAAAGCTGCTCCTGTTTCAATAGCACTCCCCAGCACCTGCACTCTCCATTTGGAAAGGCCCGCATTAACAACAGACATGCACATGTTCTGCTCGGCTCAGTTTGGGAGGCAAAACCACTTCTCACCACACATGAACTATGAAATGCTGCTGGGAATATTACATTGATACCAGCTCTAAAAGAAAAAGCTGGCCTTATTACTAATTATGCTTTTAGAGCAGGATTTTTGGCACTGAACAAAGGAAAAAGCAAACACAGGCTGTGCTGGGGAGCACTCACACCCAAAAGTTTGGTCCTGACACCATTTCTTCAGGCACAAGATTAGTCTGAAGTGTGATTCACAGCAGATGGAATCACTCACACAACAGAGCTTGTGTTTCGTCCCTCTGAAAAAACCGAACCAATCCTGACCAAGGGAGTCAATCTGAGACGATCCAAGGGAGAGAACTGCCACAAGATTTGCTGTTACCCAGCCTGGCAGCAGCAGTGACACGGCCAGAAGCAAACCCTCCCTGAGCTCGTGGCCATGCACCAGCTCTGGCCAGTGCAGAAGGGGACACGGGGCAGAGCACATGGCCGCCCTGAGAAGCATCATGCAGAGCTGCTGCCAACATCACATTTCTGCAAGTTGCTTAGAAACACAACTGAGCTCAAACATACAGGGGCAGGAACACAGATTCCAGCTCTGAATATTTACAATGAGAATTAATTTTTTAGGCATCGGCGAATAAGCCAGGCTGATGTTCCAGAATAACAGCATGCAAAAATGTTTCATATTTAAAACATGATACAAGGCAAACAGCATTGGTCTCATAGCAAAGAGAAAGGAGACAAAGCAACACAAAACCAGGCTGTGTACCTTAATCAGTGGAGCTTCCATACATGCTTCCTTCAGGTTTTTGAAGATGATAGCAAAACCAAAAAAATGTGAGGCACTTTCAAGAGGAAAAACCAAGCTCCACAGCACCAAACACTTTTTGTACTTAAAAGTAAAGCTAAGAAGAGGATGTTGGCCTAGCAATGGAGTAGAAGACAGATGACCAAGTAACAAGCACTGGGCAGATGCAGCAGAAGCCCCAGCAGCTCCAGGCCTGCAGAACATCTGCCAGCTCTGGGGAGGAGCAGCAGAGATGGGAGTGGGGCAGCACTGTCCGTGGAGGATGGAAACAAGCCGGGGCCAGCAGTGGGGAGCTGGTAACCAGGCAGGGGCTGGGGACAGAAGGGCAGCAGGGCAGGGAATGTCAGCCAGGAAGAAGCACAGGCAGCCTGCAAGGCACACAGCAAACATCAGACTCTGAAGCCTGTCCTCAGTGAGGGCCACAAACCATTCCATTGTCCATTGTGCCCAGCAATGTTGCAGAGATGCTCCAGTGCGGGGTGAGGACAGTCTGGAAGGCACACGGAGAAGTGAAGGCTCAGGTCGCTTTCACTAAAATCCACCACTCCCAAACCACGAGCAGGGCACAACAAAGTGCGAGTCAGCACATGGTGTAAGCATTGGCAAGGCATGGGGAAGGTCTGGGAGCATTCAGATGTTGGGATGTATTTGGGGACCTCCCTTGAGGACAGGCACCATCTGTGTGCCCACACAGGGTACCCAGGGATGAACACCAGCTCACTAACCTGAAGAACCTTTAAAGCATCGACGGGAGGAGAAGAGGTTAGACACCTCACCGGGACAGACTAAAAAGACCCCAAGATGTCTCTTCTTCCCCCTCAAAAAAATTGCTGTTGGTATCATCAGCAGAAGAGGCCACAGCATAACCCTGAGCTTGTGGCAGTCATGTACCTGTCACCTGCCACAGCCTTGTGGGGACTGATGTTTCTATTTTCTCTCCTTCCAACAGCATGGAATGGGCATCCCTTCCATTTCCATTATGCTTCATGAGCTGATCAAACTGCTGCACCACGCAAAATGCCGGGATGTTACTATTATACGCATCGGTACTTCTGGGGGCTTGGGTAAGCAATTCATGGTCTTTCTTCAGAGCAAAACAGCTATTACCAAAAAGAACTCTCAGCAATAGGTCATGCAGCTCTGAACTTTAGCATTTTTCCAGGTCTCTAAATATCCATCATGGTATTTTGTTTTGGGTCAAACCCAGAGAACTGGTAGCGACCGGTTTGGCAGAGTGCACATCCTCAGAGTGTGCAAAGGCCTTGATTCCATTACAGCAATGCGTCACTTTCCAAACAGAAATCATGGATTAGAGGTGACCCAAATGAATCCGTGTCTCCTGGCTGAGGCGGTGGTGCTGCCCATCCCTGCACAAGCTGGTAGGGGGTACAGGATCCCTGCAAGTCAGAAGCAGCTAAACTCCTGTCACTCAGCACATTCTCACAATCACTTACCTGGGGCTGATTCTGTACATTTTACTTGTACATCCGTGCTACTTCATGAATTTCAATTATTCTCTGACATCTTCTTTACTCACTGAAAAGAGCCCTGCAAGCACAAAGATGTATTGAGATTTTCCTATTGTGCTGAGGTTTGGCAGCAGGACACAGGTGTTATGAGCTCTGGCAAGCTCAGCTTCCATTTCCACAGGGATCGAGGCTGGGTCTGTTGTGATCACTGACACGGCCGTGGACTCCTCCTTCCAGCCACGTTTTGAGCAGGTGGTGCTGGACGATGTGGTGGTGCGGAGCACCGAGCTGGACAAGGACCTTGCGGAGGAGCTGCTCGCCTGCAGCAGGGACATTCCCGACTTCCCCACGCTCATTGGCCACACCATGTGCACCTATGACTTCTACGAAGGTAAAACCAGCTTTGTCTGTCCTTCCTCACCACACGTAATGCCAAGGCTTTCTACTCCTCCATGGACAAAGCTATCCAGGGAACCCAGGCCCCGGAAGGGCTGCAGGCAGAGACCCACGTGGTGCTGGGGGGCCAGGCAGAGCAGGAGGCACCCTCAGAGCACACAGTACTGCTGCTTGCACCTTGCTGAGTTTGCCACAAGCTGCTCCCCTACAGCAAGACTGTCACTTCAGAACTACCAAACACTAGGAAAACATTAGGTTGCCTGTGAGATTTCCATAAACAAACTTTGGTTACTCTGGAACCATTTCCTTTGCAAAATTAAATGCTGATCGCAGAGTAGATGAAACGTAATAAATGAAGAATTAATAATCTGAGCACTATTTATAAACCTTTAGATCTGCTTGCAGATGCAGCCATCTGTGTATTGCTCAAGTCCATATTTTATTTAAACAAAAAGCCATTTGAGAGGATTAAAGTAGGAGCAGAAATAAACTGAAGGACGGCCCAGGCTGGCCAGCCACAGGTAAGCATTTGCCTGCCCCAGGGCCTTCAGACAGTGCAAGAGGAGGAGCTGCACAGGGCACAGGTCTGCTCTGAGCACTCAGCAGGACAGCCAGAGCCCCCGCAGGGGTTAGAGGAGAGGGTCGGGATGGCTGCCCTCACTGAACAGTGTCAGTCCTGCCTGCAGCGGTACCTGGAGCTGCAGCAGGGGAGCACCAGTGTCCTGGGACCAACCCCCCACCACACCAGTGCTGCCTGCACCAGGAATGCCTCTGCAAGCAGCTCCAGCTTCCATCCACAGCAGCCCCTGCAGAAAAACTAAACCCACATTGAAGGGGTTTCCTCTCCTCAGTGTTCCCATTCTGCACAGCTTGCTGCACCTCTCCTGCAGCCAGTTGGCACTTTTGGGGTTTAACCTGGCAGACCTTCACAGCTGATATACAGCAATGGCCTGTCCCCACAGAGCACAGCATCCACTGGTACCTCCCACCTGAGGGCCAACTCGACCTTTTACCAGTGTTGAAACCTGTGTCATTCTTTCCCCTACACAGAGACATCTCGCTGGCTTTAACAATGAGGGGAATACGAATTAACCAGATGCTCACAGGAAAACTTTGTGGCCTCAGACAGAATGTGGGCGCTGCTGGACTTCCCATTTGCAACTGTGCTCCACGATGCCATGCAAGGCCAACAGTGACAGTTCTCTGCTTCCTTTCCAGGTCAGGGGAGATTAGATGGTGCATTATGCTCTTTTTCCAGTGAAAAAAAGTTGGAGTACTTAAAGAGGGCTTATGAGGCTGGTGTGAGGAATATTGAGATGGAGTCCACTGCATTCGCTGCCCTATGTGGACTGTGTGGCCTCAAAGGTAAGTCTTGTCCCTTCCACCTCCTCCCCACACATGGACTAAACCCCCTCTAAGGGTCCTGTTCTGTGCCAGAGGGCCAAACACACATCCTTAACAATTTTATCTAGAAAAGAACACTAAAGCAAATTTGATAGTTCAGTAAAACCCAAGTGTGCATTAGGAGACCTGAGTGCGCGCTGGACAAACCAGCGGCTTGCTCCCTCCACGCCCGTCGGGGCCCCGTCCGGCCGTGCTGCTGCAGCCCCTGAGGGCGCGGGGGGCAGCGGGGCCGCGGCTCCGGCCGTGAGGGCCGGGCGGGAAGGGCCGTGAGGGCCCGGCGGGGCCGAGCCGGGCCGGGAGCTGACCGCGCTCCGTCCCCCCGCAGCCGCCGTCGTGTGCGTGGCGCTCCTGGACCGGCTGGAGGGGGACCAGATCCGGGCGTCCCACGAGGTGCTGTGGGAGTACCAGCAGCGGCCGCAGCGCCTGATCGCCGCCTTCATCCGCAAGCGCCTGGGGCTCACCCGCGCGGACTGAGGCGGCGGCACCAGCACGGGGCCCGGCCCGGCCCACGGAGCCCGCTCCGGAACGGGAGAGCTGCGGGCCCAGGGTGCCCGGAGCCAGCGGACACCGCGGCGCGGCTGGGACCGCCTGACACCGCCCGGCCGCCCTCTGCGCTGGCGGCACGCTCAGGCCCTGGAACAGAGCTGCAGGCTCCGCAAAGGACTGTCCTGTTAGAGTGACTCCTGTCCACAGCGATCTTCCGGGAAGGAGATCCCTTTGCTTTGGGCTTAGAGACAAAACCTAAGTAAATAACATGAAAATTCATCCATATTTGTGACCAGCCAAGGGGTCTGCAGAGCTCTCCTGGCATGAGCAGCCTTGGTAGTGCTGTGTGAAACACCCTTTTACTGCCCTGCATGTTCTCCATGCTCCACTATTTTGTGAACCCCCCCCCCCCCCCCCCCCCCCAAAATCCTCATTCTGGCCTCACTGTATCACTAAAGGCCCCGATTTACCATTGCACTTCTATAGACTTCTATAGATTACTCAGTCTCTACCCTGAGATATTGCAGGCATGAAAACAACCACAAGTCTCAGCCTAAAAATCTGTGCCCACTATTTCAAAACCAGTGTTTGTTCCCTTTAAACTTTCTTTTTCATTAACATCTTGGTATTTACAAAATATGACAACTATAATCTCAATTTCAGTGGTGCAAATTTTTTTATCTTGTAGATCTGCTTTTAAAGGCAAGAGGGAAAAAAATCAACTGCCTAGGTTTGGGATGATGCCTTTCTGGGAATTGTCTCACAGCCAGTCTGTTCCCCACAGCAGAGTGCTGCTGGTCTCCCCACAGGAATATCCAGGGAATATCCCCACAGGAATAGCCAGCTGTGAGGTGGCCAAGTGTGTTTTAAAAATAACAAGTTACCCCAAAGGAGATACCAAAATAAAAAGCACAAATAGTCATAGAATTGTAATTTTAGCACAAGCACACCAAGGCTGAGTCCAGAAGAACATCACTCCCCCAAGCTCAGGGGCAGGCTCTGCAGCATTTCCCCTCTAAACTCAGCTGCAACACTGGGATTATGCTGCTCCTGGGCTGACCCTGTGCTCACTCTCAGAAGTCTGTCACACCAGAAAATAAAGAAATAAAGATCCCAGCTCTATTTATAATTTATACTGAAAAACTAATCTGCAATATGACATTGAATTAATGCTTTGCAGTAAATATGATGCAGCAAGTCGCCTTCTAAATATAGACAAAGGTTTAAGTTTCATCTTATAATAATCAAGGAATATTAGAAACATTCACAGCAATGAAGATTTTATAACTAAAAAAATAAAATTCTCAAGAAACCTGGAAAGAAAATTGTGGTATTTATTCATGTAACATAATAAAATCTAAAGTAACTGCTGTGCTATGCTATTTTGGACTTCTGCTGCCAATTAAATCCCAGTAATTCCTACTCAAGGCACTGCACATCAGATGGGTCTGGGCTATGTGCAGGAGTCCTTGAGCACAGCGTCCCAGCTTGCAGTCAAAGGGACACGGGCAATCTCATGAGCAGCACAGCCCAGCCTCTCCAGACCCACAGCAGGCAGGTGGAACGTGGTGCTCCCAGCTCAGACAGGCTGGGAGTGCTTTAGAATGGCTGCACACTCAGGGAACTGAGCAGTTCCAGGACAGCCAAAGAGAATTTAGGGCTTGCATATCGTGGGCCAGACCAGAGTCCCGGTGCTGCTCTGCCCCTCAGACGAGACGTGCTCTACATTTTAAAAGCTGTAGATTCCATGTCTCTTCTTGGAAGCTTTGGTGGTGGAAGTTTTGACAAAACCTCTCTTGCATAAAGTGTTTTATGCAGTCCAGCTTCTCGGAGAGCGAGCTCGACGCGGAGCCTGGGGTCAGAAATGACCTGTTAAAAATACCACAGCAATGATCAATAGAAGCCAAAAAGCTCCCTGAGGAGCTGCTGCCTTTCCCCATGTCCCCATGCTCTCCATGCACACAGCTCCAAGTGCAGCACAGACTCCAATCTCCTCCTGGCGGTTCCTGCAGAACCCGAGTGCTTCAAATGCCTTTATGATTTTTCTCACGGTGTCGCCTTGTGCTTACGTGGCAGTCAATGCCACTTCCATTTGTCAGAAAAACAATTAATCTGAGGGAAATTACTTCTGGAATTTGTCAGAAGTTTATCTGACAAAATTTGTAAGCCTCTTTCCAATCCCTGTGGCATGATGTGCAGCGGGACTGCACTGGAAGTACAAGGAAGAGCAACACATTGCTCCAGTTCCAGCATCACCTCCCCAGTGCCCAGAGCTGCTGGACATGATCCACAGCCCCTGCAGCACTGGGAAGGAGCACAGGGATGTGCTGGGTGGGCATCACATACTACAGCCCGAGCAGCACCAAACCTGTCTGGAGTTGAAACAGAGAGAGCATGCTGAGAATTAAGACATAGGACCCAAGTATACATGTTCAAAGCATCTTTAAGTTTTGTCAGGACCTTGTACATTGGTCAGATTTGGGGAATTTTAATAACCAAACAAAACCCACATCTTTCCATTACCAAACTAAGAAGCTTTAAAATGTCTTAAATTGGGCAGTGCTGGACAACTTTAGCTATAGACAATGAATTTCACCTTATTCAGTGTCAAAATAAAGCTTTTACACTGCAGAATTGTACCATAGCTCTTCTCTTTTCATAAATAATTTTCAAATTCCAGAGTGGGAATAATTGTAGACACATTGACTGAGCAGATAGGGAACAGCGAGGGAATTTAAAGATATCAAGGTGTTCCTTGAGTTCATTTGAAACTGAGGGAGCAGCCTCCTCAGCAACCTGAGTGCCCTGAAACACGAGTGCAGCCCCTTCAGTTCCCGATTCATTTTCACATCACGATTGCAGCCCCTTACCTGCTCCTCACTGTAGGTGTGCAACCTGAACAGGGGCTGCTGCAGCTCAAATTCCTCGTTGGCTCCAATGCCCATCCGAGCTTTTGACGCCACCGTGTCAGCCACTGCTCTGGCTGGGTCTAATTTTGCAACAATGGCAACCTAAGGACACAGTATGAAAGTCACAATTACTGTGTCTGTGTAGAGCTAAGGCGAGAGCAGGTCACTGTCAGGAGCACACCCTTTGAGAGCACCTTCATTCACTGTCTCTGCAGTGACCCTGTAGCAGCGGCACAGAGACAGCCTGGGCACAACAAGGGTGTGTGAGGGAGAAGCAACGGCACCCTGAGCTCTCCAGCAGACGCTGGCATGAGCTCCAGTGCACAACCCGGTCTCCAAGGATCCAGCAGCCTCAAAATTCTGCAATACCCACAATTCCTGGAAGTCCAGACTTTCTTCTTTTTCTTTCTTTGGAAACAAATGTGTTCAGGGTGATAACTCACAATTTTACAGAGTCACGGGCAACAGCATTGAGTTATATGCCCCAAATAATACAACTCTGTTTTTTTCTGAAGTGCATCTGCTTTAACTGTGTAATTTCCTGTGGCTAGATCAATATCAAAGACTCCCAGACACTGTATTGTGCCAGAGTTAATATTTTTCATTGCTTACTTTCTTTGTGTTAAAATATTCAGATACAGACTAATACTACTTTGGAAAAATACAGAAAGATGCACGAGCAAAATAGCTAAAGTCAGAAGCCCTTATGAAGAATGGCTAAACCCAGAAAAAATACTTTAAATTGTGTGCAATAATTTTTTTCATCCATCTCTTTAATAAAATATCACCTTTGTATTTACAGGCTGCTCAAATCTAGAGGCCAAATGACTTGAGTAAAGATCTCTCCCCCCCCTCCCCATACAAACATTGTACATACTTTATGAAGCAGCATTTCGTTAGTGTGAAACAAAGAATAGATGTTGATCAGAGAAGTATAATGAACATCAACATCCAGGCAAAGGCCCCTCTAGAAGCATTTTCTACTCTGGCAAGAGAATTGACTCAGTGGGAAGAGCTCAACAGATCATGACTACCAACCAGTCTCTTTGGATGAAAAAATAAGGAGATTACATACAAAAATGTAAATTAAGACAAAATTACTCTTTCAAAAGTCAGCTGTATAAAAAAAATAACCCTAGCACTACTTTTACTATGACCTTACAAGCATTAGTAAGCATTTTGCTTACTAAAATAAGTGTGTCTTTTTAAAAGTAATGTGCAAAAGTTTCAGAGACTCAAACATCTCTGAAGAAAAGTCATCCAAGGTGTGCAAGTTTCCAAAATTTAAAAAGAATATAAATTACTCATAAATCTTGCCTTAGACTCAAGGCAGACTTAAGGTTATTAAAACAAACAAAACCCCCAAAAAAATCACAGAAGAAAAATCACATCCAACCTGGAAAAAAACCGTCTCTATCTCCTCTCAGATATCAGCAGCTCCTACAGTACAATTTAATGTCATAATGTTCCTGTTGTCAGAACTACAAAGGACACAGGATTTATAACAGGAGAGAATTACTATTGGTCAGCCCTCAAGTGCCTTTTAGCTTGTTCCCTGATTTGCTTTTGAGAGATTGTTCTTTTCTCTCCGCCTGCCCTGGCAGCCAGCGCAGCCAGGGCCAGCCCACCTGCTGCCGGAGCGCTTCCAGGCGCTTCTCCTTCTCCTGCTGCTGCCGGGCCTGGAGCAGGGCCAGCTCCTTCTTGTGCAGCAGCCGCTCCTGCAGCACGGCTCGTCGGAACTGCACCCTGCAGCACAGGGAGACAAACCTGGGCAGTGACACCGCCGCCTTCTGCGCTGCCCTTCCGCTCGCAACCTGCCCCAGCCTCTCCGGACACACCTGCTGAGGCCGTGGTGCTGCATCAAAGCACCTCGGGAACACGAGGGTGCCTTTTTCATTCCAATGCACTCTTTTTGTTGGAGTTCTTTGGTTTGGGTTCTTTGGGCAAGGGGAGTCTGGGGAGTTCTGCTTTTTGATTTGTTTCTCGGTGGGTTTTGGCTGGTCAGTTGTTCTTTTAAACAACTTGGCTAACCTTTCAGATTCCATGTCTAGACCACAGATTTTCTCTAGCCTGCTTTATATAGCCCTGGTACTCTTTCTTCTCCCCCATTTTCTTTGCCAAGAAGAAATGTTCTCTCACATCTGTGTATGGCAGAAGAAATCCTTCCTATAACCCTTTCCATTAAAAGAAACACCTCACTCCCAGTCTTGTCACTGGAAAAAGGAAAAGATACTTGAGACTTGCACCCTTCTTTCAAAGGAAAAAGCTGGAGGTTCACACCAGTAACTCCAGAACTTTACCCACAGCACTACTGTGCTGCTTCAACTTTCACTGCAGGCATTTTTAGACTATTGTGCAGAGTCTGTTCCTTATGGAGCTATAGATTTTGGTGGGATGGCACTTTTAGTCCTTATACAGGAGTTGCCAATGCCATGCTTTGAATTTGGAGAATTACCCTCCTTTTGCCCTTCAAATCTGAACTTGCCTTTAGAGAAATTGAGACAAGATAGCTGCTTCAACTACAATAAAATATGTATTGTTATTTTTTTAGTCTCCAAATTTTAGTAAGCTCAAAGGAGTATAAAACTTGTGCTATAAACTGCAACAATCAGAACTAAACCTATAGTTCTGCTGGTGGCTAGTGAAGACCTCTGTGTCATTAACCCAATCACAATTAGCAGGACAAACAGGTTTATTCCAAGAATGTGGTACAAGTCTGCCTGAGGGTACCCCAGAGAGGCTTCCAGTTTCTCAGAGTGTCCAGTGTAGTTTAGGCAGAGAAATGCCACAGCAGCAGTGCTCAGTGGTCATTCTATGCCAGGGAAAAAGCCTAATCTTCTTTTTATATGAAGAAAATTTAATAAAAAGCAGATCTTCTTTTTTTTTTTTTATGACAAAATATATATACTGAAATCCTTTCACTCTGCTTGCACTGACTGTTGTGATACATGTTTTAAAATGCTCTGGAGTTATCAAACATAAAATTAAATACTCTGGAAGCTTCTGTGCCAAGCCAAGAAGGAAGACTGGGGGGCACTTGGCCAGGCCTAAGGTCAAACACTTGGTGTGCCTCTGGCAGGTTTCCTGCCCAGGGGAATACAAAGCAGTGCTAAAGTGAAGCATCCTGAGGCCTTTCTGCGCCCAGTTTGAACCAGCCCAGGTGATCCCGACTGATTGCAGACAGGGAGCAGCCAGGGAGCAGCCAGGGCACAGGGGCACCACCAGGCTCCTGTTCTGAGGCTGTGCTGTCATCCTCCACAGGCTGCAGAGAGCACAGCCAGCATTATCAAAGATGGAGTTCATTGTCAGCAGACAATGGCACAGCAATGAAATCCACACCCAGGGAAGGCAGACACCTTGGAAAGACATCCTCAACTGCACATCGTGTTCCTAAGCTGGAACACCCTTCCAATACTTTTTTATACTTGGCTTTTATACTTGGTTTCAGGTGCCTTTAATCCCTTACTTTGACCTGGTCAGAGCCCTGGCTATTGCAATTACAAACTAAGACCTGAATAAACAGAACACCATAGTGACTCTGTGATAATAGCTTTCTTTTTCATAAACAAACCAAATTAGTTAATTTTAAATTAATTTAGTTTGATCAAAAGCAATTCAGGATAATAGCAGAGTTTTTAAAAATATTTTAATGTATTAGAAATTCTATGCACTATCCAGACCATCTCCTGTACTTGGAGTAGTCAGTCAGCCCATTTTTCCTTTTCCAAAGGACCCTGAAAACGTGTTGGATCAGAACCATGGTACCAGCCTGTGCCATGTTTCATGGGTGTTCTGCAAAGACTCAAGCCCAGTTTCTGTGCTCTGGCAGGTGGCACATACCAGGACACTGTCAGTTTTGCAGCACTGCACTGGACATGACAATGCCACATGTGCACCTGAGCCTGGACAGTGAAATGTTTCATTTTGTACACTAGGTCAGTTCTGAGTGACAGAATGCACAACATTTACTGACTTCTCATTCACAGTAGCCTGAAGGGGTGATTATTTCCTTTCAGTAATTCAAATACACGTGTTCCTTCTCCTACAAGCTAAAACCAGTACAGGCATGTTTAAGGAAAGGTAGATATGTATGTACCATAAGGACACAGATATTTAAATTAAGTTGTCAGAAAGGTGTCCTAACAAAGTAATACTCAAGTAGTGTTTGCCACAGAATCCTTACAACCAAATTTAATATTCTAATGCCAATGGCACATTAATCCTATTTTAATTGCACTTTTGGTCCACGCAACTTTGTGGCTTCCTCTATGTAAAAGCAGTCAGCCTATGCTTTGAGAGCAGTTATAACCAGACTACATGCAGGGGTTTTATGTTCCTCTGACAGAGGAATTCCTCTGTGAAATCCAGTATTTCTTCAACAGGCTGTGAAAGGTCATATTGTGCAACAAAGACTTGGCAATTCAAGCCTGAGCAGGCTCAAGTCCTAAATCCCATCAAACAGGTGAAGAGCATCTACAACTAGATGAGCAATTTAGGACTCCCTAAGATAACAATAAATATCTTTGAGTTTGTTAACGTGCTCCTTGCACTTGCCCCTCAAACAAACCAAACCAGATTATAAATCATTATGCAAAGGGAAATATAGAAGATCTTATTACTCAGCTACATTTTATGACAGTTTAGTGCTTACAATGGTCTGAAATTTTGATGGATGTTAATTAATCAATTCAAACTGAAATAAATTGCATCTAGGATACAGTCACCTAGGATGCAACCTTACTAGATGGTTTGAAGCGTTTGCCAAACAGGAAGGAAAAAATATATTATCCTCAATTTATTCTAAAATAGAAAGTCAGGAGATCAAAGCAAATTAGATTATAAGAAGATCCTATTGTTACTAAAGGTATTCACATTTAATTTCTTTTACCTTTCTCTGTCTTTGGCTGCTTGTTCAGCCATTAATTTTCTCAATTCCTCCAGTTGTCGCAGATCTCTCTCCTCCTGTTCTTGCCACTTGAGCTCTTTCTCAGCCCAGTATTTTTTCAGCTAGGGTTTGACAAAATACCACAAACAAAATAACACTCATTCCAAAGCCCAGACAGTGAGAACAAAGCAAGTAAGAGAAGCATTAAGTTAGAGATTCCAATTTTGATCCTTTTAGAATAAAATCTCTACTTTAGAGCACTACAAGCTAACAGAATATTTACTAGGAGAGCAATAGGGTGTGGAGCTCCCACAACAAAAGCAGTAAAATCAGACTCTGAACACTAATTTGAATATATTTTTCCACCACAATTTGAAGACCACCACTTCCATTCTGCTCACGTTCCCCAGAAAAGCAGCTGCAGTACAAAGTTATCAGCCTTTTTAAGGATCTAGGATGTAAAATACTCCAATGAAACATATGACTGCTGACCCCAAACAGCTGCTATTCCATCTGAGCATAGGCAGAGGGCTGTTCTATCTAGACATTACACACAGCAAGAGAAAAGTTTGCACAACCAGAATATTTACAGATAAAATGAATATTGGTGGTAGTTGGGTCAGCAGTGGCTCCCTAAATCTCTTCCTTCCCTGTGGTTTCAGACCCACCTGCCACTACGAACACCATGTGTACAAAGGCAAATACACAGAACGAGCTGGAGCACAAAGAGAAGCAGCAGCAAAGCTCCTCATGCCCTAAGCAGCAACCCTCACTAAATGTCCCTCTCTGTGCCCCTGGACTCAGAGGTAAAAGCTCAGTGAAACAACCACACGAGTTTCTGCCCTATCGCTTAGGGAAAAAGGCCAACCCAAATGCTTGTGACACAGCTTGATTTCCTAAAGCATTACATTCACTACAGTGCATTTCTGGGTTTCTGTTACGGCGCATCCAAGCCGTTTCCCAAGGAGCCAGCACACAAGCCCTGGGAGCTCTGTCCCCCAGGGTGCCCCTGCAGCTGTGCTGCGCTGCAGGTGCGGTGCTGCCGGGCTCCCCTGCTGCATTGCAGCGCACAGCTGCAGCACCGGCAGCTTCCCGGGGCTGCTCAAAGCACACACCTGTGCAGGCAGGCTGCCCTGCCTCTGTGCTTCTTCTGTGACACGGACACTGACTTGCTGAGCCTTTTTTCCTAAGAAATGCATAGAGTAACGTAACTGGTGTGCCAGATCAGGCAGCTTTAGAGCTGAAATGGACAGGAGAAAGACCTGACTAATCATTTGCTCGTCTTTACATCAATACATAATACTTTACAAGAGTACATGTGCTATGAGATCAGCTATAGATTTTAGAAACAATGGTACACATTAATATATGCAAAAATGTATCAAAGTTGCTCATACTTTCTCTTTATCCTGAGCTCTGCGGATGGTTTCCTGTTCTCTCTGTAGCCTCTCTCTCTCATCTTCCTTTTCTTTTCTTCTGGCAGCTACAGCAGCTTCTAGTTTAGCAGCTTCTTCCTGCTGTGCTTTCCACTGTAGAACCTGGAAGAAACAGTTGAAGAGAGAGTCCTGCAGCAGACTGTGTAACACTGATCCTGCCAAGCTGAGACTGGGAAGGAAACTCATGTAATCCTCTTATAAAGTTTTATAATCTTATCAGCAACACAACCGTTTAGCAAGCACCACCTTTCTGCATGTTCATGTGCAGCTCCCAGCTGATAGCATAATATGCAGTAAAGTCACACATGAAAAGGTTTTAGGCAAAATTGCTAAAGCCATCTCAGTAATTCGCATCGGCCTTCAGCACTTAGAACCTGTGAAGGGATGGAGACCAAGAGTCAGAGAGCAGAGTGCAATTGCAGCCCTTAGCACGGGCACTCCTGTAACAGCTCCCTGCTCGCACCAGGGCTCACTGCAGGGACAGGGACCTCGCCTCTGTCAGCACAGACGGTGCAGCCCCGGCCGGGAGCCCTGTACCCCCTCCTCTGCGGGAAGAGAGGCAGTGCTGCCCGGCACAGCAGGACAGGGCCGCGCTCCCTGTGCCCCTTGTGCAGGGCCTGCCGCACTTCTGAGCCAAACTTACGGGGGTGGCACGGAGCACCCAGCCCAGTGTGCCAGCAATCCACTCCTGACACAGTCCTGGCTGGGCTGCTTGAAGGACACGGCTTGTCCCCATACCTGGCCATGGGCAGGGACTCATCTGCAGTGTCCCCACCAGCGTGGCCCTGTCCACCTCGGGGCTGTCACAAGCAGTTGTGTGCTCATCTGCTTTCTACAGGATCAATGATGTCGCCTTTTTGTTGGCTTGCCAGCTCCTTTTGTAATGGATTTGTCAAGCACTAAAGGAACTTTGCTTTCCTCTAAGGAGCAAGCATTGCAGCCATTTTTCAGCTGGTTTTCTACACTACAGCATTTTAATACAAAGATATGAAAATGCTTATAATTTTCCACTTTTACTGCATTTCACTGGCTGTGTGTGCAGATTATTAATTCTTCTGGTTTGTGCTTATAAAAGATGTGCTGTTTAGAAATCCAGCACTCCCGTGGTCCAAGGTTCTCAGAGAGCTGCATCTCTGAACAATGCCATGCTTGCCCTGCTTCTTGCTAAAATAACAATTATACTTTTTTCTTTGCAATACACTGAGTGTATTGCATGGAGTGCAGGCAAAGTGATAACATGAAAATAACCTAAAAATGCAGAGGGTGCAAAGAGGATAGAGCCAGGCTCTTCCAGAGGTGCCCAGTGACAGGGGGGAAAACAACAGGCACAGACTGAAACACCTGAAATTCCAATGCATTCATCACTTCCCTGCTGAGAGGCTGGGTGAACACTAGAACATGCTGGCCAGGGAGGCTGTGGAGCTGTTTAAACTGGATTCCACACGGTCACCAGCTGTACCTGACCCTGCTTGGCCAGGGGTGACCTCGGGGTCTGGAGAGGTCCCTTCAGCCTCTGCTGCAACACCCAGATCAAGCTTCCCACACACCTGAAACTTGTGACACCAGGGCTGTCGAAATTGAAATCTTCATGTAGCAATTTTGCCAGCAGCCTGCTCGTGCAGTTTAGAGCTTTAAAAATCTAAAATAAAATGCTAAATTGTTTCAGTTACCCTTCACTTGCCACACTAATAAACTCAAAAAGAAATGCTTTGAAAATGAGTCAGATGAACATGCAATCCTTTCTACCTTGCTTTTGAAACAGACTGAAGCAAAACCGTATATAGAGAAAAGATTTAAAATCTGACAACGAGTAAACAGTGAGTGAAATCTGCAAAAAGCATACTCAGATTGGAGCTAGGATAAGCTGCAGAAGCATTTGAAGGAGCTTTAAACTTCTGTAATAACAGCACAGATTTTCTCAACTGATATGAGGTAACAGTCAGATTATGTAACAAAAAAATTGCTTTTTGTAAGCCTGGATTTCCCTACATCCTGCTCCCACTCCTTTCAAATGCTCTCCAATGCTGAGGTCAATGCCAGCGGGTGCAGCTCCTGATGCAGCCTCAGTTCCCTCCATGTCTGAGAGCTCCTGATCTCTAGTGGTCTTCCCTGGATGTTCATTTATCTATTAACCAGGGACTTGTTTGGCTGTTTGATTGGTTTGATTGCAGCCATTAGTATGGCAGGGCCATAAACTGGTCTCAACAAAAGCTGCATTTCGCTGATGCTTCAGGGGAGCCAGTGCCTGGAAATGCCCGTGGAGAACGGAGCAAAGCCTGCAGGGAGTCTGGGACGGTGGCAAATGCCTGAAGGAAGCCCCACACTGCAGCAGTGAGCAGACCCAGACACTGATCTGTCCTGAGATCATCTCCAGCCTCCCTGCTAACCCCTCTCGTTGACAGCGCTCTGCGTGGTGCGCCACCAGCACCTTCTGGGGCTGATTCCACACAGCTCTTTCCTTACAGCCTTTGATCCAGGTCAGAAATCAATACTGGGGCACAATCTAGGTTTCTGACAGTTTGTGTACAAACAGATGAGCATAACCAAGCACCAAATTCAGAGCTTCACTAAGCTGACAAAGCGTTAATCACACAGGAGTGTTCCCAGACAGAAGAGATGGGCCAGTAACTCAGTGTGTATCTCCACTCCTACAATGCTCCCTACTCTGCCCTAAATCACTGCTAACACATATATTTGCTCAGGGGGTAGAACATGCTTTCCATTTTTAAAATTTCAATTCTGAATCTACTTTTTCATTTTTTAGTTAGGATTTCAAATGAATGAGCCCAAGGCCAATCAGAAAAATGGGTAACAGGGATACCAGAGGAGAGTTTCACTGTACCATACTTGTTCACAATACCCAGTTATTATTTTCTGTATTCAGCACATAAAATTAGTTTAGATTTATCCCTGCTCCCTCCCATGTTTGTCTAATCCATGCCTTTTCGTTAGGGCAAAATAAGAATAATTTCCTTTAAAGAAATTTATAATTGTGATGAAAAAGGACATAATTCCAAAAAACACCCTCCCCAAAAAAAACAAAAACAACAAAACAAAACAAAAAAAGGAACATCGGTAAAAACCAAAAAAGCAATACATGCAAAATGTGTATAATATGTGACTGTGATTCTGTAGGCTGGCCTTATGCCATGGCTTTTCCAGGAACAAGAGTTGAAATCATACAGGATAAAATATTCTTAACAGAGCAGAGGTAGAGTGAAGCGTAAGAAGTAACAAAAATTAGACATTAACCAGGTGATTCAAATACCAGCATATTTCACTTTTTAAACCACATTTGAACATTAAAATCCTCTGTGTTAGAGAGCAGTTCTAGTCTCACAGCCCCGGATCACTTTGTGTGCCAGGCAGGGGAATCCACACCCTCAAGAGGTGGCAGGAGGTTCCCAAACCAGTCCTGTCCATGTGGTGGCAGGTTAGAAATGAGGATCTGGACTCTGGCTCGCGGTCAGACAGGACAGAGCAGAGCCTGACCTGCATTTCCTGCCCTGGAAATGCAGCCCCACCTGGGCCTGGCACAGCACCAGGGCTGGGCAAGCGCTGCAGGGAGCAGCTCCTGGCTTTAGTGCTCTGCTGGCCAGAAGGGACCACCTGATGCTCAGCTGCCAGCGTTCCCAAACTGAAGAGTGCCAAGAAAGCCTGCTGCATTCACTGGGATTTTATCTCCAGAGGCAGGATCATGCGGGTCTGGAGAGCAAAATCTTCCCAAACAATAATTCTGCTTCACTACAGCAGCAATCTGGGACCACAGACTGCACCAAAAAAAGTATCATGTTCTTGACTGCATTCTTCCATTCCTATCAGTTCAAAATCAGAAGGGTATATTTTACTGTGTCAACAGTAAATATTTTATTTAAATATTTAAAAAATCCTAGTAGTTAAACTAATATTGAGAATACACTGAAACCTGGCTCCCCCATTGCCTGTTCCACAAAACTGTTTTCATTTTAGCAGTACAAGCACTGCCAACATGAGGCTCTGAAAGTTTTAATTACAAATGGCATTTCAAGTACATTTCACAGTTCCTGCATTGTTAGAGGAGGTTTTGCCAAGTGAATTATTAAATTGCTGTGCTGAACAGAATGCATACACACCTTTTTTCAGTTCATTATTTCAATATTGCATATTATAATAATGTAAAGTGCACTACAAACTAATTAAAGTAATAAATTAGTCCTTTCACTGTAACATCTGAATAGCAATAATGTATTTACCATTCAGCTAATGCTACAGATACAACTCTTTTAAAGACAAAACAATGCAGAATACCACAGCACTATGTGAGGTCTCCTCTTGAAGCAGCTATGACTTTTTATAAACAGACGCAAGAGGTGGCATCAAGCACCTCAGCTGGGCACCAGGAGCACAGGGCAGCTGGCTGTGCTGGCAAAGGTCGAGCAGGGGCAGCCTCAGCTTTGGAAACAGAGGAAATCGTGCACGAGGAACCAAAAGGATGCAAAATCCTGGGAGGAATGGTGTCAGAAATGACTGCCCAGAGCTCAGATCACTCTGTGCCACACAGACACACTAAGCTTGTAGAATCCAAGGTCTAAGCAAAAGTTCCCAATAATTGTGTGATAAAGCCAGTACTGTTTGTCATAAGTGAAGGCATAAAAGGAAAATCCTCTGAGATCCAACTCTGATATTTTCTAGCTCATTTTTTCAACCATATAAAATGACACAATCTAAATACTCTTCTAGGATCTCTACAGAATTTTATTAATCTTTGAGTCACTTCTACTCATCTTTCCTTATTTATACTATGGTTTGCGATTTTCAATTTCTTCTTCAAATTGTTCACAACTGATTCTAAGAATCCCTGGAAAAAATTAGGGGGTCTCTTCAAGAAAAATAACTTCACAAATGAAGATTCTGCATGGTAGAAGAAACCACAAAAAAGAACCACCACAATATTTGGCTAGCCATGGAAGCCCACAGCAGAACAGACCCAGCCTATTCATGGTGGGATCACAGGAACACAACAGCTGCAGGTCAGGGCTGCATGGTCACAAACAGTAAAATGGGATTACATGATCACTAGAGATTCAAATACTATTTAAAGGAATTCAGTATTTAAAAAATCTCACACATAAAAAAAGAAAACACACAGTGTGTCTCCCTGCATTTGTGCCACGGCTCCCACAGGTGGTTGTACAAAGCAGGTGGGAGATGCCAGTGAGCCAGAGGCACAAAGCACCATTCCATGTTTCCCAGCGGGGCCAGCACAGGCTGCCTGAGCTCCGTGTTAGGCTGTGCACGTGATGTGCACCCAAAACCACACAAGTACCAAGCACATGGCTGTTGGCCAGCAAAGCTCCATGTCAGGCTACCGAAGGTGCCCGACAGGAGCAGCGCAGCAGCTCTGGGGTCAGCCCAGCAGAGCCCAGGCAGGCAGTGAGGAGCAGGCAGTGAGCTCTGGCAGGCTGAGCCCTGTGCTGTGCCTGCCCACAGCGCTGCTCACGCTGTGCTCGGGAGAGGGACAGAGCTGGGAGCCCAGACAGCCCCAGAGCACTCTGAGCAATGGGCACATTCACACAACCACACTGATCCACTGCCCAAACCAGCTCCATCCTCTCCTCTCCTTCCTCTCCCTGCGTCATCACCATCGCCTCTGCTCAGGGTCTTGCTGAATATAGAATTGAGAGTTATCCCATTTATGGCAAGTCAGAGATACCTCTTGGTTCTTCCAGATGGAAGCCACAAGGCACAGAGAGGGAAAAATGCCTCTCAATTGCAAATTTGGATTTAAATCACGTCAACTATGACATTTTTCCTTCACATTTTTAAAATAGGGGCTGCAGCCAGAGAATAAGTTGGTGACCAAAGGAATTCTGTTTCTAGAAAAATGGCCACTTTAGAGCTATACCCTTCTAGTGTGTTCTGAAAAAGAGAAAAAGCAAAGCAGATGTAAAAGGTGATTAAGTCATAAGAAGTCACATGCTGAAGAAACAGCAGGATTGCAACACCAGCCCTTCAGTAGGGATATTGCTCTCAGTCCAGCCCCTAATGGACACATCATCAAGCAAGGAAGATGATTTTGTATAGATTTGGCAAGCTTTGTATTTCCCCACACAAGATCATTGCTTTTTATCTCCTCTAGAACTGGTGAAACTGAGATCACTACGAGATTAACGTGGAGAACTCCTGACTTGCAATGCCAGCAGTGCAGCCTCTTTACTGGCAAAGTAGCTCAGCCATTCATACTTCAGGCAGAAGCAGCACATGCTGATCTGTGTCTCCTGCCTGAGCAACTCCCTGCCATTCTGACATGCACAAAAAAGAAAATATTTTTAAGAAAATGGGAGGGAGACGTAGAAGAAAAAAAAAAGTTAAAAACCCAGTCTCCCATAGAAAAGTAAGGATTCAGTCAATTTCTCTCAAGAGTAATAGAAGTTAAACACAAAAATCTCAGTTCCGTTAATAGGATAATAAATCCCTTGGATTTAAGTATTTTACAAACTAAATAGGAACATAGAAGTCTGTGTTACAAAACTAACGAGGTTTTTCAAGTCACTAACTGTATGGAAATGTCTATCCAACAACTACTAAAAATTAGTGCACTTCTTATAAAAAAGTGTTTTTTTCAAATGTACTTGCACTCACCCACAATTTCTCAATACAAACTCTAGTTCACCTGCTCAAACTCTTCCCTGTGTGCCAGGACTAGGAAGAGGGTGGGAGATGGATGTTGTAGCCATTCCCATCTGCAGGGCAGAGCTGCTGCAGCTGGTTCTGGGCAGAGCGTGACCCTGCCAGGACCTGCCCAGCACTGGACACACACACACACAGGGTTTGGGCACTCATGGCAGACAGGGTATTAGGGCTGGGCACACACACACAGGGGACTGGGGCTGGGCACACACACGGGGTTTGGGCAGGCCTGGCAAACAGGGGACTGGGGCTGGGCACACACACACAGGGTTTGGGCAGGCCTGGCAAACAGGGGATTGGGGCTGGGCACACACACACAGGGTTTGGGAAGCCATGGCAAACAGGGGACTGGGGCTGGACACACACACACACACAGGGGATTGGGGCTGGGCACACACACACAGGGTTTGGGCAGGCCTGGCAAACAGGGGATTGGGGCTGGGCACACACACACAGGGTTTGGGCAGGCCTGGCAAACAGGGGACTGGGGCTGGACACACACACACACACAGGGGATTGGGGCTGGGCACACACACACAGGGTTTGGGCAGGCCTGGCAAACAGGGGATTGGGGCTGGGCACACACACACAGGGTTTGGGCAGGCCTGGCAAACAGGGGACTGGGGCTGGGCACACACACACACGGGGTTTGGGCAGGCCTGGCAGACAGGGGATTGGGGCTGGATACACACACACAGGGGTTTGGGCAGGAGTGGCAGACAGGGGATTGGGGCTGGGCACACACACACACAGGGTTTGGGCAGGAGTGGCAGACAGGGGATTGGGGGCACTGGGCACACACACACAGGGTTTGGGCAGGCATGGCAGACAGGGGATTGGGGCTGGGCACACACACACAGGGGATTGGGGCTGGGCACACACACACAGGGTTTGGGCAGGCCTGGCAGACAGGGGACTGGGGCTGGGCACACACACAGGGTTTGGGCAGGGGTGGCAAACAGGGGATTGGGGCTGGGCACACACACACAGGGTTTGGGCAGGCATGGCAGACAGGGGATTGGGGCTGGACACACACACACACAGGGTTTGGGCAGGCATGGCAAACAGGGGACTGGGGCTGGGCACACACACACACACACGGGGTTTGGGCAGGCATGGCAGACAGGGGACTGGGGCTGGACACACACACACAGGGTTTGGGCAGGCATGGCAAACAGGGGTATTGGGGCTGGGCACACACACACAGGGGATTGGGGCTGGATACACACACACAGGGTTTGGGCAGGCGTGGCAAACAGGGGACTGGGGCTGGGCACACACACACACAGGGGATTGGGGCTGGGCACACACACACAGGGGATTGGGGCTGCGCACACACACACGGGGTTTGGGCACTCATGGCAAACAGGAGATTGGGGCTGGGCACACACACAGGGTTTGGGCAGGCCTGGCAAACAGGGGACTGGGGGCACTGGGCCTGCTGGTGGCACACGCCAGGGAGCAGGAGCCCCAGCAGCCGGGCACACGCAGCCCCCCAGCCCTGGGGAGGGCTCTGGCTGCACCCCACGGGTTTCACACCTCCAGGTGGGACTTCCTTGCCAAGGCTTTAGAAGCCACAAGCAAATTGTGTCCCAACAAAGCTGACACTGCCAAGGAAACTGGGATGTATGGGAGACCCGCTGCTGATGTGCAATTGTATTAACTGGTAATAATAAAAAAAAGACTTGCACTACTCAAAGCCACCACACGCTGAAATATAAAATATTACAGTGTTATTTCTGGAAATACAGTAAGAATAGGAAGTGTATGCATGTATTCCTAAATGGAAAGCTAATGAGATGGGTGCCTCAGGGTGTGAATACTAGAGCTTATAAAAGGGAAAAAATTAAAGTGTATATTAAGAACAGTTCCCTGGAGTGTGAAATATTACAGGGCAGGGGGAGTTCATCCAAACAATATGAAAAAGCCATCTTTTTTTAAATTTAGAGAGTGCTTTTTTAAAAGCATGGTACGTATCATTTTTCTTTTCTCAGGTGTCAGTAACCTCCTGAGCTGCCACAAAGGTTTTAAAAAGCCAGTACGTCAGGGCCTGCAGAAGGAGGGGTGGGAGAAGTTCAGATTTGCACAGGGGCTCCACATCACATATCGCCAGTGCAGCAAGAACCGTTGCTGTTCACATTGTGTTGAGATGCTGATGTCCTGCTGCCTGTGCCCTGGGGTTCCATGCCTACAGCTCTAGGGTCCATGACATTCACAGCATTGCAAGTGCAGCAAATGCAAAGCGCAGCTGCCCACGGAGGGGCTGTCTCCACCTGGCCCAGCAGAGAGAGGGGGCTCCCAGCTCTCCTGGCCTGGCAGGGAACTTGTGTTCTGCGTTGCTGGACAGAGCCCTGATCCCACACAGGGGTGTACCTGCTCTGACAGCAGCAGGTACAGATATCCACACTGTCAACAGCAAACTCGTGCGGTATTAACAGCTGGGGTCTGGGTCTTCAGCTCTAAAATCTGCCCCTTTCTCCCTAAACTGGGGATTCTTCAACCCTGAAAACCTCTGAACAGCACCTGGAACCACATACCGACTCCACAGGGTCTTGAATGACAAACAACAAATGGTAAAAGCTAACAATTTCTGCATCTGACCTACAAGAAGAATTAGAGCAGCATTAGAGCATTTGGCAGTAGGATAATTAAGAAATAATACATTTACAAGTTTGCTAATCTCAGAGGATAATCTCGTTCTGGCTGTGGTTAGAAAAACAATGGAGGTTCACATCCCTAACAGATTTTTGATGGGTACTCTTGAGCATCTTGTGCTCCACAGGCTACCTCTAAGAGGCTAAAAAAATAAATACCAGAAGAATGGTTAAAAGTAACTGTTTTGATCGTTAACAGAATATTGTCTTCAGTTACATAAGCGTTTAAATCTGAAAAAGGGATATGAAAGAAAAGCCCTTGAGCACAGCCCTCACTCAGAACCTGAGGAGGAACACCAGGTACCAGTTTCAGTGAGGAAACTGGTCACAAGGGCTGGGATCAGGACTGGTAAAACTCGGGATCCACAACAGGAGCAGTGCCAATTCCCTGGAGCTGACAGCATGTCACAGCAGCTTTGCTCAAGGCAGTGTGTGAGCAGTTTATTTCTCACAGCTTTTCCTTGTAGTTCCCCTCTTTCCTCATCCAGCGTTATTGGGAACATCCTCCTGTTCTTGACAATGGAAATGTCAACATTTTATTAACGTGTAAATATATAGGCTTAAATATTCACACATGCATAACCTTAAGTAGGCTGCATTTCTATTTACAACTACTTATTTAAATTGCTTCCTTTAGATATAGAATTCTCTCTTCTAGACCCACTGAGTTCTCATATGGATGAGAGCTCCTTTGATCCTTTACAACTGCAAAATTTTGGTGCAGCTTTGCTTGCCTGAGGCGCCACTTTGCTCACTGAAGAAGATCATTCTGAGAAAACACTGTGGGCAAGAGCTGTCTGCTTGTCTAGTTATCCATCCTCAAGCAACTGTAGGTGTCACTGGACAATTTCAGCTAGATTTGAGAGAGAAGTGCTTGTCTCAAACATACTCCAGATCTCACCAGCACACAGGGATTGAGCAGGCTACATCCAGGCTGAGGCCCTGTGTGCTCCTCTGAGCAGCTGAGGTTCTGGGCTGCTGTGCGTTGCTTCAGTGGATCTCAGAGCTCTCACATCAGTCCTGGTCTCTTCTCATGCAACACCCTGCAGCCTCAGTCTGAGCCCAGGGGATCAGGCACGAAGCTGTGACCCTGTCCTTGGAGGAATCCAAAGGAAGGCACTCGGAGCTTTGGCAAACTGCCCCGGGAGGGCTGGGCCCCGTGGGCACCCAGCGCTGCCCGGGCAGCCACAGGCAAAGAGCACAAACACGGCGGAGGAGATTAACAGGAGATAGATCAGGAACAACAACAGCACGTGATGGAACACAGGTACAGGAAAACGGCAAAGACTGGCAGAAGGGCAAGCAAGGCAAATGTGCAGAGACAACCTCTGCAAGTGCTTCACCTGTACCGTGCATGAGCTTGGTCTGACCCAAAAGACAAAATATGTCAGTGCTGTGCTGACCTCAGACTATTAAATCCAGGTTTATTAGGTCTGGATTGAAAACTTATTACTGAGTCAGAGCTGGCTCATCTTTGATGATTGTTAGAGTCTTAGACACTTGCTCACATACATTTTGGAGAAGTACTGTAGCATCCTACAGCTCTTCAGTTCACCACAAACATGAGTAGCTATATTTAAAATTTAGGTTATTATAACTTCCTTGTATTTTATGTCCAACAAATGAATGGGTCAACTCAGTGGTGAATAGACAACACTTCTGAAAAAGAAAAGCATTCTTTTAAGTAGCTTACTATTCAAATATTTATTCTTTTTAAAAAATTCCTTCAAAATGATCAGATTATAGTCAAAGCACTGGACCTGATACCTCTGTGGATTTTTTTAACATTCAGTTATAATACTTCAATGTTGATCTCCTCTGATAGTCACAGCATTTAAACCAGTGACTTGACTACATGCTGAATAGGGAATATTTTTTTCCTAAGTTTACTGTCACATCCTTTCTTACAATATAGGAAAGGAGAAGGAAAGCAATCTGCAAGATGTTTTATACAATTTGCAATGCCCCTGTTAATTCCACGTAATGCTTTTCTTTTTGAAATTAATTTATCTTAGTTTCTGCCAGGATAAGAAATACAAGAGCTGCTCTCCCAAACTTCACAATGTGTTGCAAGAGATTTTAGCATTGGAGTGGGGATTAATCCTGGAGCACAAAATGAGGGAAAGAGATTTAAAAGGCAAGCAGGCACACAGCTTTGTGCTGAGGAAGAAAAAGCCCCCCCTAAGCAGCACACACAGGGGATCCAACTGCCCTAAGGTCTGCTGCTGTAGGTCTCCCCTCTAGTCTTTTAAATTCATTTTCTATGAAGATGGAAAGTACCAGATTACAAATATTTTAAGATAGGTTCAATAGAAAAATAATGTTTGGAATGCATGCAGACACCTCAACTGAATTTGTGGTGTAATACAGCAAGTTCTTCAAACCCCAGCTGTGAGGCAGCACCTCCTAATCCTCTGGAAACATCACTCCTCACTTCGTGCCTTACCTGCATTGCAACGTGGAAAAATTTGCTTCTCTGTGTTGTTTAGGAAAAGGAATTTCACAGAGATCAAATTTGTTTTACACAGTGTCTGCTCCAGAACCCTGGGGGGATCAGATTCCCACAGCTCAAAGTACACCAGGTCTGAATGACTCTTGATCACTCCAAGTGTGACCCCTCAGGGTTTGTTCTGTTTGTTTGTTTTCCCATGAAAAACAAAGAAATGTACCAGGCACATTTACTCTTTAAGAATATACAGTGTAACCTCCCCAGCATTGTCCATTTCGCATTTCATTTCCTTCAGACGGCCACCATATGGCCCTCGTGATTTATTTCACCTGAGCTTCTTCAGTTGTTCCAAACTTCCTCCTTAGGGACTATGATTCCTGTTAAGGACACACACTGATCTTCCGTGAGATGGAACATGGAAGAAAAATTTGAAAGTCCTTTCCCCAGGTAAAAACTGCTATAAATATTAATTTAACTTCTCTGCTGCTTTATTTTTTAATTATCCCTCCCTGTCAGTCACAAGGCCTAGAGTCTCACCAATGGTATAGGTGCATTTAAAACAGCTTTAAATCACGTATTCTTTAGTCAGTCTGCTGCCCCTTTGGTTTGTTGTTGCCAGAGGAAGAGAACTGTATAAAAGCTGGGGGGTACTGTGTGGTTATTGCAGTCACTAAACCAGTGCCCAGCCTGTCAGATATTAGATCTTTCTGTGTGTGTGCCATCACCTCCTTTCACAGATGGGGCCAGCAGAAAAGCTGCTGCTGTACTGCAGGAGGCCTCTGTCCCTCTCAGGCACATGGAGCCTCCTCACGAGCACACCCAGGGCTGGCTCCAGGTAAATCAGTACAGAACTGCACTGCCCCTCTGGGAGGGGAGACAGGGAAGGTTTCCTGGTGTGAAACTTCCTGAAGCTAAATGCCAATCAATGGTCAAAAAGAAAAGGTGGAAGAACAGGCCTAATCCCTGATTTCCAGTTCTATGCTCTTTCCCTCAGAGACAGACTCACTTTTTACCCATCTTATGGATTTCCCTCATGATGGGTTTTACCTGTGTGAATTGGTAATGGACTGAGTTCCCTTTTACCTGCCAGCAGCTGCTTTCCATGTCCAGCACTCTGTAGTTGTAAAGTTCAGATGTATAGAAAGACAAGTCTGTAAAATGAACTATACCTGGGCAAACTATGAGTTTTCAAATGCGTATCCCCATCAAACCAAAACAGACCCCATGGATACATTGAGAATCATTTCTCTGAAAACGAGTGAGCTCTGTGCTCGAGCTCAGCTTCCGCCCTGCAGCCCTTTCAGTTGTGGAGCTGATCAAAACAAGGTCACAATGATATCCTCTTTTAATGAAAGAAATGTTCCTTTTCCATTCCTCTTTGCTGGGAAACGGGTGAGTTGGTTTTGTTCAAACGTTCAACATTTTAACGAAGATCCCTTTGAAATCACCCTTGAAAAGTGTAGGCCTAATAGGTTTAAGTTTCAAACAGTTCCTGGAAACAGGAGGTCAGAATCCAAAAATCTTTCAGACAATGTCAGTGCATCTGTGAGAATCTTACATGGAGACAACAAAGTACTCCAAAACCAGCTTGTTACTTCCTGTGTGGAAGGAAAGTAAAAGAAACAAAGGGAAAAAAGTGGCTCAAATTCACAGCTCTGGAATAATTGGCCCTTCCATCTCTGGTTGCGCAGGTAAGAGACACACAGCATTCCAGAGAGGAAGGCCTAGGTAAAAAATCACCAAACATCCCCTCAGCTCCAGAGAACCACTCCTTCCTGCCCCTGGCTCAAGGCAAGGCTGACACAGGAGTCAGAGCAGGGTACTCCCCACTCAGTCATGCCCAGACAGTTTCTAACCCTAAAGTGTTTAGATTCAAACCTTCTTACACCAGACAGCTCCAGAACACAAGACAGAAGGGCTTTTGTGTTATTGCTAACTAAAAACTAGCACCAACATCAAAATCCCGTCTCACAGAACAGGTTTTACTATGCTTTCCTTCTCGTAGGAAACCTGAATCAAGTGTTTAGTATTTCACTGAAAAGTGAGGGCACAGCAGAGAGAATATTGGTAAAGTGAGAATAACACATCATGCATGCTCTCAGATGTTCATTTCTGTGCAAGTCAAAAATCACAGAGAGCAGTTTAAACAAATCTTAACATGCCTCATGCTCAGAAATGGGATTCCTCCTACAAACACCTTAGGCATAAATATCAGAACATCTTCCTCTTGTGTCCAGCCTCCTCCCACTTTACTCTATTCACTTACCAAAACCACACAGGTATTTTTATCTTTTTTCACCTCTTACCACAGTAAACCAGAATATTGTGAACCTTCTATAACCCAAACAAGTTATGGGTTCCATTGTTTCATGTCTTAAAAAGCTTTTTAAAACAACCCAGAAGGACAGACAGATATCCATCATTTACCTGAAAACAGATTTGTGTTAATGTAAAAAACTTCATTTTGAATGCATCTGTTAGGTACAGATTTGGTGATGGATTTATAACCGAACGTACCTTTGCTTTCAGATCAGCACAGATCTCCAGTTGCTTTTGCCTGGAATCAGCGAGCACCACCTCTGCCTCATGGGCAGCAGCAGCTTCAGCAGCAGCAGCCGCTGCCCTAAGGACAAAGGCTTTCCTAAGCTGAGCCCAGGCTGACAGCAAGACTCTGCGCTGGCTCCTGAGGGAGTGGTAATGATCCCGAGCCTTCTCATGAGCAACCTGAAAGAGGAAGGCATTTCAGAAAGGCTTATGTAATTCTAGACATTTTTGCAAACCTGGCTGTAACTGATTTAGGTCTTGTATCCCCAGTATTCCCATGGAATCTGCAGCACAGGCCCAGGGCACTGTGCCATGTGCCAGGGATGTCACCATGGGATATCCTGGTGTCCTGGGCAGTTTCACCCTCCAGCACCACAGCATCCCCCTGGCCCACTGCTCTCTGTTCCACTGCTCTTTTGCAATGGGAATAAATGAAATGCAACAGTTCCTCCCTGCCCTCAAGGACATAACATATAAGAGGTCCTTCAATATACCTCCAGAGATATTGAGCACTCCCAGCAAGATGAGGCTTTTCCTAGCAAATGCTTATCTGCAGAGAAACAGGACACCAGTAACACCAATTGTACAAAAGCAGTACAGGGGGGAATCAGCTTCACTTCTTTCCTAGCAGGAAATTTGGAAATAAAATCTTAGTTGGCCAAGCAGCACAGTGCCACCACCAGTGTCACCACCTAGCAAAAATGGGGAGTGCTTAATCCAAAATCCACTTGCTTTGGCCTAATTCAGTAAGGTTCATGAGGATATTCAAGGTTCAAGGCCTTGATGGAAGCAGTATCAAGTAAGGCTGCAGAGAATGCGGCAGCAGAGTCTTGAACCTGTCTTACATCCCCAAAATATATAGGGATAAATGAGATTCTAGAGATGGCTGGCTGCTCTCAGGTGTCAAGGGGACCATTCCAGATGCTAATTCCAGGCCTCTGGCAGGGAGCAGGGGATGCTGACTCACTCACAGGCATTCCTATCAGCTCCTGGCCGTCTGAAGCTGCACCTCGAGCTTCCCCACGGCCAAGCCACAGCGCTCTGCCTCAGCAGCTCCCGCTGCCAGGGCTGCTGCCCCGGGCTCGGGCTCCTGAAGCCAAGGCACTCCTGAGCAAGGCAGGGGCTGGAGTTTGCTCCTGCAAACACAGAGCTCTGCCAGGCTCTGCTCTGGGAGCAGGCTCCGAGTGCCTGACCCCCGGCCACTCTGCACAGGGGGAAGGAGGCAGGGAAGGCTCCAGGCTGCTGTTCCAGCGTGACACAAACACATGCTAAGAACACTGGTTTAACATTTCCGTGGTCTTCATGCTAATACACATACCAAGACACATCAGCTCAATGAAGAATTATGTTTTTAAATTTTAAATGAACCTTCCAAGGTGTAGGGAGACCCTTTAACAGTGTCTGTGCTTAAAAATGCATCGTCCAAAGCATGTGATTATTCAGCCCTATTCCATCCAGGGCAAAATTTCTGAAATCCACAAGAACTTTATTTTTAGTCAAACTCTGGCTAATTAGAAGTATCACTTCACTGTCATTCCTTTGCACTAGACATTCCTCAAACACTGGGAAGTAGATGGTCTAAAAATACAGACAGAGATAAGAAAAGCCTCCTACTTTCCTTATGACATCCTGAAGTGTTCTGGCCTCAAAATGGGTTTCTCAATTAGCTGCTATGTGCTTATTCACTGTGGAGTGCAAGAGGAATCAGCAATCAATTTGAAAGCATTATGTATATAAAAATAGCCTCTCCCTTAGAGTGGGAGATAACTTTCTACTCTTCCTGCTATATATGTGCCACAGAACAACTAAAATAACTATTCCAAGACAGTGCAACAAAGCTTTACATCCTCAAGAAAAATAAAAACACCAAGAGAAGCAGAGCAGCATAACACAGCTATAAAACTGTATGGCAGAAGCAATGCTAACAAATTATTTTTGTAAGTTTGGCTAGACTATGTGGAACTAAAAAATCTGCCCAGGAGTTGTTTTGAAGAGATGGTAAGTTTTAAAATTCCTGCATTTTAAAACCAGAGATGTTTCTTCTTTACTGTGCACAAAAAAAATTATAATTAAGAAATTTTAAAATGAGAAAGTTTTGATAAACATACATTCTTTAATACAACCGTTCACTACATAGTTTAAGAATTTGTATATTTGAATGAATAGGTAAACCAGCACTGACCAGCTCCTGCCTGGATCTGTGGGGAAGATACCTCTGCAGCATGTCCAGGTACAAAGCCCTCCTCCTCTGAAGATCACTTGGGTACTGATTGATAACAGTCTGGAAAACCCACTGATCTTCTTCCTTCCAGCCACTGTTCCTATAGGAATACAAAACAATCCATCCCAGTATAACTTAGCCACTGAAAAGGAGGAGTTTGGTTCTAGACAGCCCAGCCCCGAGTGGGCTCACAGTCCTGATGCTGTAAACTGGAGTACGGTTAGACGTGACAACATCAGATTAATGAAATAAAGCAAACATGCATTGCTTTGCTGATATGACACAGTGTCATCATTTGAGTGAATTGTTCTGTTTCTAATCCGGCTTTTTACTGGGGAATGTCACTGTGTTTCTCAAACATGCCACGTAATTGGATAATCAGTGACCCTACAGGGAAAATACAGTGTAAAAAGAACAAGATGATCAGACTCCACCACTGAGCACTAAATAAATGATCAAAAGGGAATGAATGAAGTGACAATCCTTGCACACAGCTAAGTGAGGATCTAGTTCACCAAACTCCTGACAGCCATAAATTGATCAGCAAGGCATAAGAGTCATTTTTTAGAGTAGGAGCTGTAGTAATCAGCTTGCATGGCTCTGTCTCAGAAAATGAGAGCAGCAAGAAGTAACATCCATCTGAAAGAATACCACAGGCTGGGATGCAGATTTTTAGCTTCAATCTGAACTCTTGGCCCTGAAGGGATTAATGTCAGGCTGCCATTGTCAGCATTAACATCCAAGCAGCAACACTGAGTCAGACCAAAAGGTCTCTCTAGCCCAGTGACCTGGTTTCAGAAGTGACTAAGAGCCCAGGGATAATTAAAAGAAGGCAATCATGAGACTCTACCCACCCCCCAAATTCCTGCTGCCTCCAGCTGCTGCAGCTCCTGGACTCCCCAAGCCAGCAGCCCTGTCTCAGTATCCCATAGCACTGCATCCAGTGAGGGTCGGAACAGCCTTATCCTTATGGAGGCAGAAAAAGCAGGTGCTTCAAAAAGGGGATCTTTGTGAGAAACCTCACACATAATTAACATTAAGCTAGACTCCATGATCTACCATTAAACAAATCAGTCATCCTCCTCTGCGAGTCCTGACCTCAGTATGAGGTGACGCACCTCAGTATGGTGGCACCTGAACATGGCACTTCAGTGACAGCAGGGAGACCGTTCTAAGAGCTGAGATTCTGCTTTGTAACGTTTTCCTTTGGCTGTTTCTGCCCCTGCAGGCCGGTGAGCAAACAGAGACGTGCCCGCAGAGAGGAGGAGCAGGCAGGGTGAGATAGCCCCGGTCAGGGAGCGGCTCCAGCCCCGGAGCTCCTCCTGCCCAGCTGCAGCATCCGCTCCGCTCGCTGCCGTTCCTCTGGCCCGCTGACCGCCCACCTCCGCACCCTCAACACAGGGAGAGGGTTCTGTGGGAGATCCCTGGGGGAGCAATCAGCTGCAGAGAGCTACAGTAGTTTATTGTAAGTAGGGACAAACTGACTGCCAATGCCTTGGTTTGTCAGCTGTGCCAAAATTTGTCAGCTGTGCTGAGATTTTGTCAGCTGCTCATAGAAAAATAGTGAAAAAAAAACCACCCAACCAAAAACCCCAAAACAGCATGATCCAGCCCAGCATATTCATAGCCACCAAACACATGGAGAATTTCAACATTTCCTGCTGAGTGAATCTGAGATGTCACCTCACTTACACTTCCGTAAAATTCCAGAAAGGAATATCTCATTTAAAACAAGTCTGAAAAGTGCCAACGCATTTGACATGAATATTTAAGGTATTATCAAGTTTCTGCACTGTCAAGACATTGACAAACATTTGCCAGGCTGAACGCCTGACCCAAATTTTAAATGTAGAGCTTGGTTTTCTTGTATGCAGCATTGTACCAGAGCACAGCACAATCTCTATTTTGTTTCAGAGCTGAAACACAGCAATTGTCTCACCCGCAGAGCCCCGAGGCATCTGCTTCCTTTGAAACAGATTTACCCGGCACTAATCCCTGGCTTTACACACTCCAAGGAATACAAACAGCTCCAGGGGAAGCTCCCTCTCTGCAGTGCAATCCCGCAGATCCCTCCTGCAGCACCGGGGACCATCGGGGGGCACACACGGGGCTGCCGTGACAGGGTGCCACCGTGACACACACAGTGCCACTGTGACAGGGTGCCACCATGCCACCACACCGTGCCACCGTGACACACACAGTGCCACAATGCCACTACACACACAGAGTGCCACCGTGACACACACAGTGCCACAATGCCACCATGACATACACAGTGCCACTGTGACAGAGTGCCACCATGCCACCACACCGTGCCACCATGACACACACAGTGCCACTGTGACAGAGTGCCACCATGCCACCACACCGTGCCACCGTGACACACACAGTGCCACAATGCCACCACACACACACAGTGCCACCATCACACACACACAGGGCCACCGTGACAGAGTGCCACCATGACACACACAGTGCCACTGTGACAGAGTGCCACCATGCCACCACACCGTGCCACCGTGACGCACACAGTGCCACAATGCCACCATGACACACACAGTGCCACTGTGACAGAGTGCCACAATGCCACCACACACACACAGTGCCACCATCACACACACACAGTGCCACCGTGACAGAGTGCCACCATGCCACCACACCGTGCCACTGTGCCACACACAGCACCACAATGCCACCATGACACACACAGCGCCACAATGGCACCCCACACACACAGTGCCACCATCACACACACACAGTGCCACCGTGACAGAGTGCCACCATGCCACCACACCGTGCCACCGTGACACACACAGTGCCACCATGCCACCACAACACACACAGTGCCACAGTGACAGAGTGCCACCATGCCAACCGTGACACCCACGGTGCCAAGGCCAGCCCCTGATGTCACCGGAGGCGCTGCCCAGGGCAGCAGCACAAACAGCCTGGCAGGGGCCTGGAAGAGGAGCTGAATCTGCTCCACCCTGTCCTGCTGTCCCATTCCTTTGAAGGGATGCTGCACAGGATGCAGTGCTGAGTCTGCAATGCTCCATTCATCCTTCAGTCATTTAAATAATTCAGACACCCTTGGAAATTGTGGAAAAAATATAACAGTGCTTAGAGAATCATTCTAACACACATCAGTCCAAGTCCACAATTTGTGGGATAGCTCACAACCTGGGTATTTCCCAAGCACAAAAATTTGTGTTTCAGCAACATAAAAAAACCAATTAAATTAGATTATGAAATATTGTAATCCTGTATAAGGCTTGAAAACAAACCCAAGCTCTTCTTCCATTTCTAAAAGTAATGACTACTGCAATGTGCATTCTAGTGTGAAGGAAAATCACACAGAATAGACCAGACCAGAACATGATCTTATTCTAAAGTTTCTGGTTTGAACATTTTATGTACATTTTCCAAATTCTCTGTTCCAGACAGTCTGAAGTGTCAAAAAAAAAAAGGGATGTGCAATGCCAGAGTAGTGTTAACTGAAGGTTTCTTTACTGCACAATCAACATATGATGACAGAGGAAGTGAAGCGGCCAAGTGACCCAGCTGAAGTGACCAAGCTATTGTGCTATCATAGAATCATGTGCTACTGAGCAACTTCTCAAATCACAAAAATAAGAAAAGAATGAATTGCAGGAGGATGTGTGGTCTCTCTGGGTACAGAGCAGTGACAGTAACTGCAAAGGCTTTGTTAAGCACAGGGGATACACACCAAGGTCGAGGGCCTGTCACTCCATTTCTGACAGCATTATCTGTGCCAGTTGATTCACATTCACATGATGAATTATGGAATACTTCAATCACAAGGCTGCATCTTTGCAAACTGATAGGATATCTCCATGCAAATTAGCTAATATAAATGTAAGAAGTGAGTTGAGTTTTACAAACCCATACCTTGGAAGCAAGCAATGCTATAAGAACAAAGTCTTTCTTTTTTTTAAATTGAAAACTCATTTTTAATCCTGTTGTGGATGAAATAACTTGAACATAAATGAGCAACACATTAAAAATTTGGAGACCAGAAGGCAAACAAAAGTCCCCCAGGTCTAGTTTTAAATCAAAAGCCTGGGATGATTGCTGGTGGTTCATTTATGATTCTCTCCATTTCCAGTTCTCAGGGCTGGCCCAAACTGGGTCTGTGTCCCTGCAGCCTCTGACAGCCCCAGCAGGTTCCTGCCCCACCAGCAGCAGGTCCCACAGCCCCATCCACTGCATTTTTCCCATCTAGAGGTCACACCCTCCTTCCTTCAAAGTGCCACTGCACATCTGTTCAGGCTACCACTGATTCTTTCCATTGCATATACGGCATTTTATCCTTAAGTCCCAATATTATTTAATTATTGGTGAAAAATTAGCTAGCTCCAGACCTAAACCCACACCTGGCCAATATCAGTGAAAATACTATGGCAGATTTTTCAACCATTTTCAGGAATTATGTTGTCTATATCCACATCTGTCTATTGTTCAGTAGCACGCATGCTGTGTGTGTCAAGGATTTTAATTTATGAATTTTCACCAAAATTGTGTTGATCATAAACTTTGACACAAACTTAATTAAAACTGCTAGGAAGACTTTGTACATATTTACTGATTTAGCTTTTGTCACAAGTTTTCTCATTGAGGTTGTGAAAACCTCTTCTGTAAGAGAAACTATAACAAAATATCAGAGAGAGCAGAAAAAGGATTGCTTAAATTTGCCATTTGTGGCTCCATAAATCAAAACAATTTTTGATAAGTATCATGTCCTGACAGCTAGAATGATCCAGTAATAACCTATACGTTTCAGGTACCTCAAGAACGCAGAATATTCGTACAATCTGTACAAAAGATAAGTTGATAATAACATCTCTTTCTATGGCAGCCAGCATCTTCAGCCTGTTTCAGCACATCAGACTCATTCAGCAGCAGGGACAGAACAAACACTGCACTGTATGTGTACACAGAAAACCCATTCGGAAGCAACATGTGATTGTTCTACCAAAGAAATTCAGGGACCTTCCTGTTCTCCCCGGCTTCTCCGGCCCAGGCTTCAAACCACTCCACTGGCCGACCCCTTCTTGGTCTTTTGACAACCTGAAGCCATCCAAAGGAATATCAGGGATGGCAGAAACAAAGGCCATGCAATGTCTGCAGCTCGGGACCTCCTGGCCTCTAGACAGCCTCAGCAGAAAGGCTAAGCTTTATATTATTAATACACGAGTTTATTACATTTCTAGATCATTAGGAATACTGCTCTTTCAATAAACACTTTCATTTACAGAAAAATCTCTCCTCATTTTGGTTATCTGAATCAGATCTAGATACATCTTTTACACTTCTTTGTGATTACAATTAATGCAGTGATCCAAAATTTGAAGAGATTGGACCTTTTTACCTGCTTGATTGATAAAAGCACTGGAGGTGTGTCTTGGAAAAAGACTGTACTTCTCTGTCATAATCTTGCTAGTGTAATTACCATAGAGAAGGAGCAATTTCCATTCCTGCAAGAGCATACGCAAAGGATATTTGACGCACACCAGATTGTTGGTTCCTTAATCCACAAAACACATTGCTTGTTATTTCAGCTGATAACTCTTGCAAGGACCGCCTTCCCTGCAGCAGTGAGAGCACCGAGTGCCCAAGCCCAGGGCTGGGCAGTGCCTCCCCTGCCTGCACAGAGCAGAGCCACACCGAGCGGCACAGGCACCCACAGCCCCAGGTCACACCCCAGGGACACAGCTCAGCCCTGCATGAATGTGGCACAGCCACCCACAGCCCCAGATCACACCCCAGGGACACAGCTCAGCCCAGGGACACAGCTCAGCCCTGCACAGAGGTGGCAGTACCTGGATAGAGCCTCCAGCTGCTGATCCACCTCCTGGAGCTTGGCCCCGTAGCCACGGGCGAGCTCCTGGTACTCCTCCATCACCAAGGCCTTCAGGTCAGGGTAGGGGCACTCCAGAGACACCAGCTCGGGAGGAACTTCAAGGAAAAGCCCGTTTTTCTCTTCAGAAGAGTGCACTAATGCCTGCAATGAAGAAATACTGCTCAGGACACCGCTCTGCATCTTATTTACCCCCCTCAATCAACTTCGCCTTGAACTTATAAGGAAAAGCTTACATTTTCTTTGTACTCTTCGAGCTCTCTTTCCAAAGCCAGACTTTCAAGGATGAGACCTTCCAAAATTGCCTTCTGTTGATTCTTCATAAATTTGATCTATTTCATGAAACATGTTACTGTTACTCTTTCTCTTGCTACAACATGAAAACTCTTATTTAGAATCAGAGTCAGATTTCCAGCCCTACGCTGCTACGGTTTTACAGACTTTGGTGAGCAGATTTACACCATCATAAGAAGGGGGGTTATGGCATACTCTGCATGTGAGTTACAGTCTCAAAGTTCAACAAAAAAATAAATGAAAATGCTAAAAAATGGTGATAGTAAATTGTAAAAATAAAGTTAAAATACCAACCTGCTGTAACACTTCAGCTGAATTGATCTTGGGTTTCTGACAGGATTCTTTCGAGAGGTAACGCTGCACTTGAGACAGCTTGAGTTTCAAATCCTCCTTTAGCTGCCAGACAGGAACTAAAGCGTTTGTTTGATAAGTGTCCCACTCCTTGGACAATTTCTGCTCTGTAAGAACATAAAGCTTTCTCAAACACACAAAAGATGTTACACAGCATGTGCTATGTAAATCTAAACCTGTCAAGGAAGGGATCAAAAAACCCAAACAAACAATCAAGATAATGTTGGCTATAAAAAAAGTAATTAAGAAATGAATAAAAAATTCTCACCCAATTCCCTCAAATCAAAAAAAAAGTTGTTCTTATGGCTTTCTTCATCAAGAAAAGTCTTCATTTCTTCTTCTGCTTTTTGCCTGAAGGAAATGAACATGCATTTTGCAGAAAGACCTGATTTCTTATTCATTACATTTGCAAGAATGATGAGCCTCAAATACCCCAATAATTACATTAAAAAGGAGATTCTTTGCCTGGGAAGGTATGAAGTGAAGGCCTTGGACACAAAGATGGTAAAGAAGCCACAAATGCTCTTGTTGAGTACACAGGGTAGTGGACAAGAGCACTGTTAATGTCCCCTGTTGTGTGACCTCAACACACAGCCTAGAGAGAGCCTCTGAAGGAACTAAAATCATCTGAAAACTTCTGATACTCGTACAAAGACACAGGCTTCAGATGCTGCAGATCAACTGAACAGCTCTGAGAGCAACGTTCCCTGTTCTCCCTGCCCTCAGGTGAGCTCTTCATGTCACAGACCCCTCTCCACAAGGATCACAAACCTTCATTCCCCACACAAAAACACCTTCAGAGCAGGTATTATAACCTTTTTTTTGCTCAGTCCCTTGAACCAATTATGCCAGCCCAAAAACTCTGTCTGCTCATTTTTTTAGTAATCCCTCATTCAGATTCCTCAGCCCTTACCTGCTCTCACTCAGTCTTTTATACTCTTGCCACCACACCTGACGATGCTGTTTCAGAAGCATTTGCTCTCTGCTGATTTTTGAAACTTGCTCTGCTTTTTTAATCTGCAGGGAAAATTAAAGGTTGTGTTTTGCACATATTCAACAGCTTTATCAAATGCCTTCACATGAAAACTTTTAAATACAGAATGATGACCCTAATAGCTTTTTATAAACTGTTTTTCTAAAGAACATTGGGGTCAAATGTAACCAATTTTCATTAAATAAGTTTGTTGCATTTCAAATCACAATTAATGAGAGGAGAAAGTGGAAAAAAAAAAATCAGTCCATTTTCTTCTTTCCTGTCCCATCCCTATGTCTCTGGAAGTAAAGATGAGGAAGGATAAACAGAACAAAAAACATACTTTCTTACAGGTGGGAAGATGACAGATGAAAATATGTCAAGAAAAAAATTCAAAAATGTATTACTAAAAAAGAAGTTTTTTTACAAAATCTATCCAATTAGAGAGGCTCTCAAACTGAGGACTTCACAAAAACCTTGCTTCACACTTTGGATAAAATAGGAACACCTGATTTTGAAACAGATGGAGCTCCTGCTTAAACCAGAGGAAAGCCTGCCAGTGGAAGGCTGCTGAAGTAGAACCAGGTGACTCTGGCCAGCCAACAACGATGGAAAAAGGGTCAGAGCCTGAGAGAAGTGGTTTCCTCTGACCCTCCGGCTGCTGCGACTGTCTCTGGCCCTGGGTGCACTGAGGACAAAGCTCCTTCCCACTTTCCTTGGTGCTCCCTGGCCACCCCTGTCCCTCAGAGCTGCACCCAGCAGCTCCCACAGCTCCTGCACTGACCCTTTCCCCTCACACAGACACGCTGTCCTGCGGCAAAACCACAGCAAGGCAACAAAAACACATGGAGAGGCTTGTGTTCATTATAACAGGGAGAAATGAACAAAGATCTCACTCCACACCCAGCTCAGCAAAGGAATGATGTTTCAGGTCAAAACTGCTGAGACTCCACTTGGCTCATCTGGAAACAACCTGCAGCTTTCCTGCCCAGGGCAAAGCTGCACAAAGCCACCAGGACCCCTGCGAGTCCACACGCACCAGAGCTCTGAGCAAACACACCCAGACACACAGACGTGTCCCCTGTCCTGCCATCCCACACCCACAGACACAGACACGTCCCCCAGCATGCCCCCTGTCCTGCCCCAGCTGGGCTGGGGACACCAGCAGGAAAAGGTGGAGTTGCTCTTTGCAGCACTCACACACGGACAAGGAAGGGCTTGAAAACTCTGCAATCACAGTTCCTCAGCCAGCCACCAACGAAGCTGAAATCCTGCTCCAGACACAGAACCCAGCCCAGGTAAGCTGAGTGCAGAGCCTCTAGTGAGTGCCCCTGAAATCCTGCTCCAGACACAGAACCCAGCTCACATAAGCTGAGTGCAGAGCCTCTGGTGAGTGCCCCTGAAATCCTGCTCCAGACACAGAACCCAGCTCACATAAGCTGTGTCCAGAGCCTCTGGTGAGTGCCCCTGAAATCCTGCTCCAGACACAGAACCCAGCTCACATAAGCTGTGTCCAGAGCCTCTGGTGAGTGTCCCTGAAATCCTGCTCCAGACACAGAACCCAGCCCAGATAAGCTGAGTCCAGAGCCCCTGGTGAGTGTCCCTGAAATCCTGCTCCAGACACAGAACCCAGCCCAGATAAGCTGAGTGCACAGCCTCTGGTGAGTGCCCCTGAAATCCTGCTCCAGACACAGAACCCAGCTCACATAAGCTCTGTCCAGAGCCTCTGACAGCCCCGCAGGGAGAGCCCCGCTGGAAGGGGCTGATCCTTGTCCAAGCCAGGCACCAAAGCTGCCCTGGGGCTGTGTCTGCTGAGCAGCGGCAGAGGGGCTCTGGAGGGGCTCTGGGGACACGGTGTGCCCTGCCTGGGACGCCGGGTGCTTACAGGAGCTGCCCTGCAGCCTGAACACACACACATGTACCATGCATTCAATCACTGTGTTACAATACTTCTGCACCAAGATAATGTCTAGCTTTTATCGCTTACAAATTTTCACACTCTAAAAGTTACTTATAGTTTCCTCTATTTCATGAAACATATTACTGTTACTTCTTTCTCTTGTTACAATATGAAAACTCTTATAAAATCATAAAGTGTTAAGCACACAGAATACTGTATTTAAAGCAATTTGAAAATAGTTACATCTGCAAACCAATTCTAAAACTAAGTGAAACAAAAGTTGAAGTACCTTTATATGTAAAGTTCAACACGCTCTTGAAATTATTTTATAGCAACAGTATTGCCATTTATGTATAACTGCTGCAAGATTACCTTTTTTTCCCTGTTGGGCTGTCTTTTTATTTCTTAAGCAGTCAGCAGCTGATTTACCATTTGTTTCTTTGGTTCTACCTCAAAGGAAGAAGAACCCAGCTCTTCAAAATCTGAATGGCTTGAATCAGATGTGTTCCACCTACTACAAAAAGTAGGAGGTGGAACACATACCAGTCTCTCTGGAGTTCCCACCATACATATTTTACTGCCTACTCAGTTGGAAAACACTTGAGAAGGTGAAAAAACAAAAGGAAGATGAAAAAATAAAGCTTGAATGAATTCAGTAGAATTTGGTATTGCCAATCCACGACCAATATCTGCCAGAATTGTTGATATATGATACCTACGTGCACTAAAGAAGCAATATAGCAATAATAATAATTTATTTATAATAATTTTTTTCCTCTCATTCACCCTTCTCTAGCATTAAATAAGGCTCCTCTTGTCTTTACCTCTTGAGATGTTCTGCACCAATTTATACCTGTCTGCTCCACATTTACATTTTATGGCTATTAAACATTTTTAATCTTCTTTTTAAGATCTACCTCCACCTGAGTTTTGGAAATCCTCACTTCATATCTTTTTGTTTGGCTTTTTTTTCCTGGATCAGCCTTCCCTTCTCATTTAATCACACAAATTCTTCATTGCCCCCAGGATTATGTAATAAGTTTGAGTGAATTTCCTCAAGGCAGTAAAACACAAATTTTTCCTGTCTTTTGAGGCAGTAGAATCCACACATACTTTGCATCCCTGATCTGAACAAAGTCTCCACATTGACATTAACACATCCAAATCCCAGTATAGCTATGATAAACTTTCATATTTGACCCCCTCTGACTGAAAGAATATGGTCACTGAATTTCAAAAGTACTCACATTACAAATAACATAAAAATCATACCTTTAACTGAATTTGTGCAGAGGCCATTTTTGCCTCTGCAGCAAGTTCATACAGATGTTCGTAGTCAACAGGTTTGTACTTCTGGCTGCAAAGAGCATTTCTGGCAGGAACCACCAAATTGTCTAGTTATCATATAAAACACACAGGGACATTTCAATTTCTCGAGAAATAATTTAAGTGCAAGGCATAAAATGAAAGCTTTATAGACAGAAATCAGAACCAATGTTTTCAACACTAGAAGTTTTCATACCAATATTGTTAGTTGGCGAATGACAATTTGAAACAAACAAACTAATATACTAACATCAAAGTTATATAAGAAACAGTAACCAGTTGTCTGTTTACAAAAAGTTAGTTTGACAAGTCTTTAGTGTACACATGAATTTAGTTATCAATTCATTTTAAACTGCATTTACAGGCATTGTAATAACTTCTAATACAGATATACCTAAGTTTCAATAAATGCATCCTTCTTGCTCTGATTGGAAAACTGCCCCAGTGTTTTTTGCAATCTACGGGTTGAGCAACAGGAGTAGTTTTTTTCTGGAAGGTATAAAATTGAGGTACAATTACAATTGCAAATGAACTACCTGAACTTTTGCCCTAGCACAGTGAAGCCTGGTGCACAGATACTCAGTCATTCCACACAAGCTAGGAGGCTTACAGGGATCAGGGATGGGCATTTCCTTACAACCTCTGCTTCAGTTCTCTTTGGTAGTGAAATTGGCCGTTGTGTTTCACATTCCCTGCTAAGCTCTGTGGCTGGAAGTGCCGTGCCTGACGTGGTTTTACAGAGGGGTAAAAGGTAAAATGAACCCTGCAGAGCCATCCCACGGTCCCCCTTCAAGCCTCCCCCAGGGTTTTCATTTGCTGCATGCCTACACAAAGCTGACAGCCCCTCTCCAGATGGTGCCTCGCTGGGGAAGGGTTTTTCCAAGTTCCCCTGCTGTGGGACAGGCAGAGACTGGGCACTGAATGGATGGGAGCAGCCCTGGGGAGAGCAGCTCGGGGATCCTGTGGGCAAAACCATTGGGCATGAACTGGCAAGGAGCCCAGCAAGCCAGCCTGGGCCTGGCCTGCAGGAGAGGCAGTGTGGAATTTAGTTATTAATTCATTGTATGAATGGTGCCAGGGGAGGTGTTCTGCCCCTCTGCTCTGCACCTGGACCTGCAGAGACCAACACTCAGCTCCAGACCCTGGCACAGGGGGACAGAAACCTGGCCCAGAGACCGTGGAAATGGGCTGGAACATTTCTCCTGTGAAGACGGGCTGAGAGAGGTGGGGATGTTTGGCCAGAGGATACTCCAGGGAAATTTTATTGCAGCCTCTTGGTATGTAAAAGGGGCTTATATGGGAAACAGAAAGGCTCTTCACCAGGATCTGTAAGCGACAGCCTGAGGGACAACAGGTGCAGCCTGAAAGGAGGGTGGATTACAGACAGGAACTAAAGAAGGAATTGTTCCTGTGAGGGTGGGCAGCCCTGGCTGCCCCTGCATCCCTGGCAGTGCCCAAGGCCAGGCTGGACACCGGGGCTGGGAGCTCCTGGGACACTGGGAGGTGTCCCTGCCCTGGCAGGGGTGGCACTGGGTGGGCTTTAAGGTCCCTTCCAACTCAAACCATAACCAGGGTGCTATAACAGCTCCCACATGAGGCTGTTAACTGCAGTGCTTCATAAAGAGTCAAGAAAACAATTAAACTTAAACATGATAGCATACATACCTCCACCACTAATCCTATGAGCTAAAAACAATGCTCCATGGTCCAGTTCATCCATTTTTATTTTTTATGTATTTTTTTATACCTGTTGAGAAACAAACATATGTTTTGAGAACACCAAAATTGTGGATGCAATCTAAAAACACTTTCAAAAATATCTATTGTTTTTTGAGAAGAGGTACATCTCACTAAAAATGTAATTAGGCAGAAATTCCTCCAGTTGATCTTTCATTTTAGGAGAGATTTCATCGCCTCATACCATTTAGCAGCCAGGAAAAGAAAATACTATTTCCTTGATGCATTTGTAATGCTGTGACATAGCTCATCTATTCTTTGCTTTATGCTTTTCAAAATATGAGTCCTTCAATCCAAATGTCAGACCAGGTTTGAGGTGTTCTTTGCTTTATAGAAATTAAGCCTGAAAAGATCAGTCTTTCCTTCATTTGGAGACTGCCCAGGTCCCTTTAACCCCTCTGCAGTAACACCTGTGAAACCAGGGCAGTTGTTTGGGCAGCAGTGGCTCTGCTCTTGGTGAGCAGCATGTATCAAGCATCCACATCCTCACGGGTCAAACGGGATGTGTCAGATGCAATAAGTTACACAACACAGTAAAAAAATGTCTTGTATGTGTCAGACCCCTTTCTTTCAATTAAGCATGCATTGGTGTCATCCCCAGTCTGGCATAGAAATAAAAGCAATAGATCCACGTGAGGTGTTTCAGCTGAGCTGAATCAACAGCTGAGTCACACCAGAAAGGAAAGGCCACGTCCAGCAAGGCTCCCCACGAACCTCAAACCCAGCCACATTGTGCCAAAATTTCATACACACAGAATTCCATCTCTTTGTCATACCTTTGACATTTGCCTGGTCCCACAGCAAGCAGCAACACAGCAAATAATAGAGCAGCAAAATTTGTTCATTTGTGGAGTTATTTCCACACTGTTCTAGTGAGATGAACTAGTTTATCCCTACAAATTGCAAGGATGGCACAACACAACAGGAAGGCAGGAAGGAAGACCAGCAGAAGAAATGCAAAGGGGACTACTCTGACAGAGAACTATTAATGCCAGTCAAATAAAAAGGTGAGACTGCAACTGAAGACAGTTTACAGCGTACTTTGCTGTGAGCTGTTTGACACTGCATCCAGCACTCTGCTATAGACAGTCAGTCTCCTCTGCCTGCTTCTTGAGGTTTCTGATCATCTGAGCACTGGTTCTACTGACAAACTTGGGAAGGGAGTGCTACAGTGACTCTCATCTACACCACATAATGAAGGCAAAAATAACACTGATGGAAAATTGGGAGTACTCAAAAGCTCTAAGAAGATTGGATCCATCACAGGCACTTCCCTCTATTAAAACCTTTTATTACTGTTCCCTGTGCAGCTGCCGCATCAGCATCACTCTCCCGTATTACACATTTGGGGAACCATCATCCTAATCTGGGTCCATCTGGCCAGCTTTAAATGATGAGCTTCTAACACAAGACACGCTGTCCTTTTTGAAAAATAACTATGGATACCAGAAAGATTAGCAGCAGCAGAGCTACCCCTCTGGGTTATTTATTTATTTGTTCATTTGGCAAATTGTTAATATCTTCCTTCTACTGACATGTTTCTGATTTAATGTCAGTATTTGAGCAAAACTTCACACATATTAACCTTAGTTTCACCTCCTTTCACAAGAAACCAGGAATACATCTCGAGAACAGAACTGATGCAAAAAACTTACTAGCCATTTTCTGTAAATTTAGGGCTACAGTATTTGATGAACCAAGTCCTTATTCCCTTCTAGCCAACCCATTTCTCTCTTCCACAATAATGTCATACATTTTATTTGATCTCAGCCTTTCATGGGCATTATTTTCTGTTATTCAACATTACGACCTAACTGGAACACTGAAAGTGAATGCTAAGATGGTTCTGGAAAAGGACAAGATCCATATAAATCTGCATTTTACCTTCAGTAACTAGGATAAACAAACACACTAATCAAAATGATAAAAGCACTGCCAGTTATATATATTTCTGCTTTAATGCAGATATATCTAGAAATCTCTCCAATACTATAAAAGTACATCTAAGCCCAAACTCCAATACCCTGCCTCAAAGCTTCGCTCAAACTTCATTGCAGGCCCTAGGCTGGGAGTCTTGATGCGTCTTAAAAAGTGCACAAGATCCACCAGGCAGCAGTCCCTGTGCACAGAGATCTGTCCCCCAAGAATGCCAAGGCAGCTCTGCCTACAGCCAACCACAGCTAAATCTTTTAGCAGCAGTAAAAAGCACAAGGTTTATCAAATCTCTTTTTCTGCTCCTTTGACAATTTACTATTTCACTATTCACTGAACTCTTTTAGGCAATAAAAACACAGTCTCTTAAAAGATTTCATCTCAAATTCAACCTAACTCTTCAGTATGTTCTTAAGGTGAGCCCTTGCTGGTGTCTGAGGTACGTGACCTATGTTTATTCTTACATATGCAAATAGCCAATATTGAGGCAAGACTCTCCCTTTAATTTAAATAGAAATTAAACTCCCCAGTGTCAGTCAGCATTCTTGGAAGAAGCCAAGCCTGGTGCCTGCCACATTCTGCTCCTGGGGATGAGTCAGGTCCAGCCCAGGCCCCAGTTCCACAAGTGAGTGCTCCCAGTGAGTTTAACCAGCGATTTTAAAAGAGCCTAATTCCACTATCTCCATTCAACAAGTTGCTGCATACATAAACCTTTGCAGATCTGGGTCACCAGTGCCATTTTCCCTCCCAGCTAAAGTGCTGCTCATCAAGAGGAGGACAGATGGATTTTTGGCAGGGAGGCACAATGCTTAACGAGCCAGACATGCCTTTTGAAACATAATTTCTTGTGCATGTTTTAAATCACTCACGTTATTAAATGCAAAAATCAATAGTAGGAATCAAGTCTTCACAAAAGACAGTTTAGTAGCATCACCAGTGGCAGGGCAGCAGGTGCTCCTGGGGTTTGTGTGAAGGAAGGATGCAGAATCCTGTGACAGCAGGTGCCACAGTCCTCTCTGTGGCTCACCTGATGCACTGCTGGGGCTACACTGCCAAAAAGCCAGAGCTGAACCACACACTTACTGAGAGCAGCATCAACAGGAACCTGGATTATACATTACAGCAGGGGTTCCTAGAAAATACAAACTCAGGAAAAGTCCCCAAATTCAGAAGTCCCTGATTCTCAGGGCTCTCTGTTGAATATCTGCTATGCCTTGAACATTTTGTGGAAGGCTTTTAAAAAGATTTTAAAGTTTAATGGAAATGTTAATCGCTTAGTTACTGCATGTTTTCATTTAAAGAAAAAGCATATTAATATGCAATTGTTGAACCCTCTGATCCTAATTATTGTTAAGGAAAAGAGGCAAAGATTCACTCCCATTGTAGGGTGTGGAGTACAAATAACAAACAAATAATGAGCTTGATCCCTTAATCAGATCCTTTCTCTTCTAGTTGAACTAACTATCTGAAAATGGCACCCATCCAGAATGTGTTAATCTTGCAGCAGTCAATCCTTTCCACAGGAAGAAAACACACAGTATAATACTTCTATCATTCAGTGCCAAAACAGTTTCTAGAAAAATCCCATTGTTTGATTGTAATTTGAATTTACATTCCCCTAAAGAAAGAATTATAGCTCTCTTTGAAATAAAGTCAAGTCTCAGAAATGGTACGTTCCCAAAAGAGACACAGTCCTTTTTGTGTATGATAATCTCATTACTTCCTCATTAAGTAAAACTTAATCCAAATTAGGAAGATCAATTTGAGTAACACTTAAAACAATCAGCTTCATGGACTGCTCTGTCACACTGCAGGGGTAGGGAATAGCTCATCTGCTTTCTGAGGATCTGCACATCACAAGGGAACTCTACTTCCCCTCCATTCTTGGAATATTCTTAGAAAATCCAAGGGAAAATAAAACTTTAGGAACACTTAGAAAAAACAAGCAGATAAAAAAAAGGAAGTAAATGCTTTAGAAGATGGTAAGTTGACACAAAGAGGGTAGGAAATGAAGTCACCATGTCACCTTGGATCAAGTGAGTCAGCTGGCATTTTATGTTGTTTTGTTTCAAAGGAAACGTGCACAATCCATTTTCAGTGACCAGACGCAGCTGGCCTGCTGCAGTGAGCACACCTGGTGACTGCAAGGTTTAAATGAAAGAGCACGAAATGAGAACATGCTCTGATGCTCTGAGTAGTTAATCATAGAACATTTGGGGTTGGATCTCAAAGCTCATCCAGCTTCACCCCTGCCAGGGCAGGGACACCTTCCCCTGTCTCAGGTGCTCCAGCCCCGGTGTCCAGCCGGGCCTGGGGCACTGCCAGGGATGCAGGGGCAGCCACAGCTGCTCTGGGCAATTCCTGGCATGTGCCTGGACAAACCTGGACAAAGGCCAGCTTTGCTGAGCTAAAGGCAAAAATTCTGAGGCATCATTTACAGACTTCTGTAGCACAAGAGATTTGCAGAATTTTGTCACATGTTGCTTTTATTAATGTTCTATTTTGATTTCTATTTATTACCTCTGTGTACAACAAAAGCTAGGAAATGAAACAATATGCATGAATATATGAAAGAATGATTGGAAGACATGAGGCCAAGTTATCCATTACAGGACCCTACATTTTTCTCCATTACTTAAGACATAATAAATGTTTAGTTAAATTGACCTGTGACTGCCTGGCCCCTAAAGCATACCTGCTATTGGCTAGGCTGTGTACAAAGGCTTGTTTGGAATGGTGCAGCAAGCAACTCACCCCTCTGCTGCTCTGCACGCATCAGAAAAAACACTTAAATCTATAGAATTCACTTAGCACAACAGAAGCAAAGATGCTGTTACACAAAATTGCAGAGAAACAACATTTCCTGCAATACGGCAAAGTACCTGGGCTTTGCACTTCTTATCAAGAGGCAGGATTTGCACTGTACCACAGGAATTGCAGAAACAGATTCGACATATAACACCACTGGGCCAGCGGAATAAGGATGCAATTTTACAGGCAGGGTTAATTAAGGAGCTAGACCTCAAAAGGAGCTGCAGCAGATCAGTGTGTTCTGCAAGAAGCATCACATGTACTGAACAATCAGATACTGAAATAGTCAATACTAAGTAGTAGCAGAAGTTCAATGGAAGACAGTCTAAGAAGCTCAGAGCAGGATGAAGCCTTGAGTCACTTTAAAAGGAAAAAAAGAAGAACAAAAACATACTGAAGACTGGACTTAAAAAAACCTGTGCAACATATTTAATAACTGGATTCCAGTTGCTAAATCACAGCCCCATTGCTCTTCAGATAAACCAGCCAATGAGATTTTGTTTCCATTGCTGCAAAATGCACAACTGGAAATACACAGTTTGAGAGTCATGATAGCTTTATTTTCTGTATCTAGCTAGGTCTCAGATTTTGTCAAAGCAAGAAGGGAAACAGGAGTCAGGTTCTTTATATAAGGAATTAAAAAGGTAATTTTAAGTTGTCCTCACCTTTTGCACTTGCCTCTGCCTTTACTGTTGCCTTTTGTGTAGTATTTTTAATGAAAGTATTTCCTCCTACCCCATTTTCATGCTAGCTTTGTTACTGATGTTTTTTACTTAACAAACCCAAATCTGTACGGAAGGGTTCCCTGCCCCACTGCTGGAGGCCTCTTCCCCACAGCCCCGCTGACAGACCGATTTCTGCACGCATTTCCTAATGAACTGCAGGCAGAAGTCAGCTGCCTTAGCTTATGTTGCTGGCAGAACAGTTTAACAGTGCTTCAGGAACATGAGACTCTGTCTGAATAAGCCCAGTTCCTCCTTAAGCCAAGACACTTTTCCCTGTTTAAGCCAGAGGAGCTGTGGCTGTCTGGAGCTGCAGCCCCATGCACACTTACATTACATTGCTTCAGAGCAATCCTGCACCTCACCTGCCCGAGCTGCAGGTGGGACACACAGCCAGGGAACACCCCAGGGCCAGAGAGGACCCTGAGAGGCAGCACTGGCACCAACTACTCTGGAGCATTATCCTTTTAGCCAGCACAGATGATTTTTGTCTGAGCAGCGTAGTGGGAGTCAGAGCACAACGTTTGTCTGCAGCCTGTGAGAGACAAGCCAGAGAGACAGATAATTCATGTGATTTAGGAGCCACTGCAGCTTATTTTGTCAGGAGCATCAGTATCATTTTGTACAGCTTTTGCCAGTTCTGCTAGGCCAAATTCCCAGAGTTATGTGCAGGGAAGCATTTGGCACAACTTCACTTTAAATTATTGCATAATGTTGTCTGATATCTTACTACAAAAAGCAACTCATTCTTGTCTGGGGCCTCTCAGTCACAGCCGTCAGAAATGTACAGCCCATAAACATGAATGAAATAATCTTTCTGCATATACATTCTCTTTGCTGCCTCCTTATTCAGAAGTATCCCTAGATTTTAGCCTGACATTTTGTATCTCTGGTCTGGTAAGAAAGATTACAATTTGGTTAATTTCTCAACATTTTTTCCAGCCTCATATACAAACTAGTAAGAAGATAGGTAATATTTTGTTCAGCAACTGTAGCAGTTGGTAGAAACAGCAAAGGATTTTAGCAGACCTTCCCCTGTCCTTGAGCAGATAGAAGTACCTGCATTGCCCAGAGCTGGGGTGGTGAGGGATTTTTTTATTTCTTTGTGGGTGGGCTTTGGTTGTTTTTGGTTTGTTTTGGGGTTTTTTAAGGGCTTTTTACACAACAATTACAAGCCTAGGACCTGAAGACCCACAGAACAGACCAGCTGCTGGACCTTGTCTTTACCGGACATCTCACTCGACATTTCCTGACATCTTTTCTCCAAATCATTCTCTTGGCTGTTGCTAAGCTCCCTGCCTATTTCCAGGTGCAGCAGTATCCTAGAGGAGCCCTGACTTACGGGTGCACACCTGATGAAAGCTGATTTCACCGTTAGCTGGCTCCAGCAGCACAGCTCACTCAAGGACATTGCTCCTCCTGCTGCCCCACACATAACACCCTCCCTGCGCTCCTGGGAGCACGGCACCAGCTGAAGCAATGTATTGGGACAGGATTCATGGGGCTTGCCAAGGACAGGGGACTGAGCTGCACCACAGGTCAGCAAGCTGCTGCTCCTGGAACCTCCTCCATTCTTTAACAGTACCCAGGGCAAAAGAGGAGCCCCCACTCCCACTGTGCATGGCTGCTTGCACATTCCTTGGTGCAGGCATCACTGGCAGCCACAGCAGCTTTGGAAAACTGATCCAACTGAGAAAATAAGGGCATGTATGTTGCCATCATTTTGCAAAAGTTCCATACCTTCTTGGTGATTTCTCATGGGCAGCTCCTCGCAGCACAGCCAACAAACTCCAACTCTCCTCGCCCAGCCAACCCACTCTTTCATAGCACTCGGCTGTGGCCTGTTAAGGGCAGGTCTGTTCCTAATCTTTGGGGATCAGTACAGCTGCAACTCCTCAGAGGTGAGAGTACCTTCTGCACTATATTTTCTTACATTCCATCCCTCCACACAGGTACACCAGGGAGCTTCCTGGGGAAGCAGCTCCCTGCATGGCTGCAGGATCCTGTTGCTGGCACTGGGGAAGCTGCAGAGAGCATTATCATTATAGTGATATTTATTGTCCTTCCCGTGGCAGTTCCTCCTGCAAGGAGGGCCAGTGATCATGCTGAGCATTGTGCACCATCTACAATCAAATACTCCTACCTGATGCTTCAAAGCCATGCAAGAAAGAAGGAAAGTGCAAACAACCTGTCAGTATCCAATAGTTTTTCCTCAATATTTTGTTTTACCACTGGGAAAGAGTAATATCTATCCACAGCAGAGCAGTAATTTTGAATGGCACTGTCTGAAACAGAACATTTCTGTACAAACCCTCGCTGAAAAAGCAAAATGTCAGCCCACCACTTTCCTCAGAAATATACCTGTTAGGTGCCTTACCTCCCCAGTGAAACAATAAAAAACAGGAGAACATTTAGTGCTTTCTATACTAAATGAAATTACAGTTTCAAAATTACCCAAAATCAATTGTATTGTGATTGACTGAGCTGCTGTGACATCAACACAATGGCTTGCAGTAACTTTTGAAATCAAATTGTAGGTTTTAATGAGAGGAAAAAACCCCACATATCTAAATAACTCCCCCTGTGAACACTAAACAGCTGTTCATGGCTTGTGTTAGCCTGCCATGTCATCACTCTCTTCTCCAAGTATTTTTTTTTTCCCGAACCTTCATAATTTTGGTATCTGGAAGAGATTACAGTTAAAATGTGTAGCATTAAAAAGCTTCCAGCAGAAACCAAACCAAACCACACCCCCAGCCTCCCCCAAATAAACCCCAAAACCAAACCAACCTAATTCACAAGAACAAAACAAAAAGCAGGAAAAAAAGGATAAAAAGAAAACAAAAGCAAAAAACCCACCAAGAAACAAAACAACACTGTTTTTGTGACTGATATTTATCACTAAAATTAAAAGATAGGCATGTAACTGTTCTGCAAAGGCTGTAAACATCTGTGGAACATATATATAAAGCAAGACTCAATTAAGGATTAATTTCAGGATAGATTAAACAAAGCAGAAAAACATATTAATGACTGGAAATGCTGAAGAAGCACAACAGCAGCAAAACAACTAGCAAATACCTGTTAACAACATTGCCGTCTAAATCACTGGAAGATGAGCACAGTCAGTTAAAGGGGCCAGATTTAAGGCTCAAGAGAAACCAATCCAGTCTCAAAGGAAAACATGAGACTAGGTCGTTAGGAATTGCAAACATAGTGGAATCATGGCTTTCCAAATGAGAATGATACAGACCATCTCACTTGCAAGTTGCATCCAGAAGAAGGTGAATAAAAAGAAAATGGACTTGTTTGCTGCCAAATTTAAAAATTATGTAAGAATTTAAGCATATATTTGATAAAGGCCACTTTCAGCTAATGGGATAAGAAATCAAAGCATCAGCCTCCATGCAGCCCTTTGCCTTGTAAAGTTACCATGGGGTGCCTTTCCATAGCCTATGTCATCCCTGTTGGACAGGGCTGCTGCACTGGGACACACAGCAGGCAATTAGATAATGTATTGGCTGCTCAGGCTGCCAAAACAAATAAACCAGCTATGAGGGAATGACTAATACCAGACAGAATGAAACAGCTTTCCTCACTGACAGTCATTCAACAGATTTCCAAATCTGACAGAACCTTAAAATGTTACTTTCAATTCTTTCTACTTCTTTTGGGCCAAAACAAACCAACTCAAGATCCCTTTCTCCTTCCCAACAGCATTTCTTACCCTTTCCCATCTCACCCCAGCAGGAAGCTCTAAAGCAGAGCCAGACCCTGCAGTGCGTGGCTCTGCAGGGATGGAGAGCCACAGGAGCAGCCTGTCCCTGATCACCTGGGACCAGCAGGGATGGAGAGCCACAGGAGCAGCCTGCTCCTGATCACCTGGGAGCAGCAGGGATGGAGAGCCACAGGAGCAGCCTGCTCCTGGTCACCTGGGACCAGCAGGGATGGAGAGCCACAGGAGCAGCCTGTTCCTGATCACCTGGGAGCAGCAGGGATGCAGGGCACCTGGAGCAGCCTGTTCCTGATCACCTGGGACCAGCAGGGATGGAGAGCCACAGGAGCAGCCTGCTCCTGGTCACCTGGGACCAGCAGGGATGGAGAGCCACAGGAGCAGCCTGTTCCTGGTCACCTGGGACCAGCAGGGATGCAGGGCACCTGGAGCAGCCTGTTCCTGATCACCTGGGACCAGCAGGGATGGAGAGCCACAGGAGCAGCCTGCTCCTGGTCACCTGGGACCAGCAGGGATGCAGGGCACCTGGAGCAGCCTGTTCCTGGTCACCTGGGACCAGCAGGGATGCAGGGCACCTGGAGCAGCCTGTTCCTGGTCACCTGGGACCAGCAGGGATGCAGGGCACCTGGAGCAGCCTGTTCCTGGTCACCTGGGACCAGCAGGGTGCAGGGCACCTGGAGCAGCCTGTTCCTGGTCACCTGGGACCAGCCAGAACCGGCAAGGCCTGGGGATCCTGGGCATGGCACTGTGCCACATCCTGCCCACTGGCTGTGCCTTCCACAGCCCCACAACAACATCCAGAATTGCCCCTTCTACTGAGGGGCAAGTGAGCTTCCTCCTTTCCCAAGAGCTGTTATCTGTGAAAGCCAAGCCAGCATAATAACACCCAAATTACAGGTGAAAACCAGCTGAGACTGATTTGAAGCTAATTTAATTAATCCAGTACACCTTTGGTAGAAGAAACCTTGCAACTAAGGAAGGTCACAGTTTTCACACATCCTGCACTTTCTCTTCCCTTTATTCTAGATCTAGCTAGTTCACATTTTATCTGTCCTTCACTCCAGCTCTCCGCTCTCATTTGACCCTTTCACCACTTATTTTATTTCACACCTACTACTCTTTATTTCACTACGTTTCTACTGTTATTCCCCTCAACTCCTGTTTCCCATTTCCTAGACAGAGACCACCATTTTGGTTTGGTAATATTTCATATGTAGTTCACATGGTATAAATCATGAGATTTTTCAGAGCAGTGAGGACTCAAAACTCTTGTTTACAGCTGCCAAACATTTACCATGTGGATATCATCATAATGTAGGAGTTCCTACTGCATTATTCAACATACAAATAATTACACAAAGAGCAACAAAAACCTCAGCGATTAAAAACCTTACCAATAGCCTACATGGTTTCCATGCAGCAGAGTACATTCCAAGTGGGAAATTCAGAGAAGGGACTATATGAGTTTAGAGGTCACTCTCCATGTCCACCTGCCTCCTCCTTGTTACCTGCAGCTCCCTCCTAAGCAGAGGCTAACGAAGGGCATAATTCTACCTGCAGCATCAGCACCAATTAAACCACATCACGAGTTCATGTGTCCTTATGCCTAAAATAAAACTAGGGTTCACCCCATCAAACACTAAACCCAAAAACTGAGCTGGATGGAAAACAGACGCGAGTTACAATGTGGATACTTTTTTCACGTTCCTTTACAGCAGGCTTTCTACACCATCCGTATCTATACAACAGGGGAAGAGGGTGAGTAAAAACAACCTCTTGAGACAGCAAGAGCTGCTGATTCAAGTGGCCATTTGGTTTTGGCTCCTCTGAGCCATTTACAACGTCATTCAATGAAGTGGAGAGTGTCGATCGCTCTGGTACCTGCGGGGCGGGAGGAGAGAATAAGTAAATGGAAAACCAGTCGCACCTGGGCTACAGCGGGACAGTCTGTTCGGGAAGGAGAGGAATGGCCCCAGCCAGATCCCCGAGACACACCAGGTGAGATGGTGAGTCCAGGACAGGCATGGCATGCAAAAAGTTGATCAAGCATTTAACACGCCCAAAGCCTGTTCTTGAAATGTTGTACGGCAATTTTAAGGATACTGGCTTTTCTACGTCTATGATTCTTCACACCCCATCAAGAGAGATCAGCTGCTCTTGGAAGCTTAAAATGGTAGGATGTGAAAACCCTATGGAAAGCGCTTTTCCATCTTTCCCAAACACCTGGACTGAGCCCGTCGGGTGTGAGCAGCGCCGCGGGCTGCGCGTTCTGCCGGTACCGGGACGCCGCGGGTCCCAGGAGCGGCAGATCGGGCAGGAGCACGGGCAGCCGGCCGCTGCCAGCTCCCTGCCCGAGCAGGGCCGTCCGCGGCCCGTGGCTCTGCGGCTCGGCGAAGCCCCCGAGCTCCGGCCTGCTCCCCGCCCCGCTCCCGCGGCGGCTCCTTCGGCGGGGCAGGAGGCGGCGGCACCGCGGGACGGGCACGCCCGGCCACCGCGGGCTCCCCGCACCGGCCATTGCGCAACTGTGAAAGCCGAGCCAGCACAATGGTTGCTCCATCCATCCGCTCACACACCGCTCGCCCCCGCCGCGTTCGGACACTCACCGCGAGGGGTCCGGCGGGTGGCGCCGGAGCAGCCTCCCGTCCCCACGGGCTGTCCCGGCGGAGCCGCCCCAGGCACGGGTCGGGTCGGATCGGGCTGGGCTGGGTTAGGGTCGGTTCGGGTTAGGGTCGGGTCTGTCCCGTCCCGTCCCGTCCGCGCCGTCTCCCCCGCACAGCATCGGTAACCAAGGTAACCTCAAGTCGCGTCGCCATTGGCGGGTTTAACGCGGAGCAGCAGCCAATGGGGCGCCGCCCCAGGCCGCGCCTGGCCAATGGGGGTGGGCGCCGGGCCGGGCGGCGCGTGACGCGGCGCGCGGGCGGGGCGGGGCCGGCGGAGCGGGCGGCGGGGCCGCCACCATGGAGACCCCGGGGTAGGGCGGGCGCGCCCGGCGGGGCCGCGGGGCCGCTCCGCGCGGTGAGTGCGGGGCACGGGGGAGCCGCGGGCTGGGGCTCCGCGCGGGAGAGGCGAGGGGGCGGCGAGGCGGGCGGCAAGGGAGGCGAGGCGGCGGACCCCGCCGAGGCATCGGGGCCGAAGAGCCGTCGTCTCGGGCGGTCCCGCGGGCGGAGCGCCACGCACCCTCCGTGCCCGCGGGGCCGCTCGGAGCCCGGTGGAGCCGCCCGGAGGGGCCCTGCGGGCAGAGGTGCCGCCGCCCGGCCCCTGCCCCGGGCGCCGCGCGGCACCGGGCGGGAGTGCGGAGCCCGGGCCCGCCGGTGTCCGCGGCCGTGCCGTGTGCGTGGGGCGTGCGCCGCGCCGGGAGCCGCGAGCCCGGCGGAGCCGCTGCGGGCAGGGCCACCGGGCCTCGCCGTGCCCGCAGCGCCGCGCGGGCGCGGGGCCGGGCGGGGACGCGGCGGTTGCTGCGGGGATGGCGGGGTCGGCGGAGCGGGCGGGGGGAGCCGGCAGCGCTCGGCCCTGCGCGCCCGGTGTGCCCGCACGGGGCGGCCGCGGGGCCCAGCGTCCGCCCCGGTGTTCTCCGGAGTGCCAGGCTTCGGCTGCCGTCCCGGGGTTCCCGGGGGTGCCGGGTCCCGCTGCCGTCGCGGTGTTCCCTGCGCGGCATTTAAATACGGATTTTTCACCCTTCGTGTGACCGCGGAACGAGCCGCGCTCCCGTCGCCGAGTCCCGGGAGCCGCGGAGCATCCTCGGCCCGCGCACCGGGAGGGAGCACGGCTCTTGGGGCTGCAGTAACTTGTGGCGGTGTTTTCTCCCCGTCTCGGATGGCACACGCGGGGCTGGCGGCGGGGCAGCACGTGCAGGGCGTGGGGCGGCGGGGCCCGCGGGGACAGGTGGCCGTGCGCGGCTGGCCGTGCCTCGGGCGCGCTGCAGTGTGTGCGAGAACAGAAAGTGCTCTGCAGGTGCCGGTTACCGAGTGCGACTGCCGTGGCTTGGGCTGGGAGAGCTGGGAAATGAAGTCTCGCTGCAATAAAATAAATGCTGATGCTGAACCCGGGCTGTTTCAGCACAGAAAAACCAGAGCTGATGACTCAAGCCCCCTCTGGTCCATTTCTCCTCCCGGCTGACGCTTAGGAGACATCACCAGTTCACGGGCAGAGAGCGGAGTGTTTCTGAAGTGCCTCTGTTTGCCCCATAGACCTTTGTACTTTTTTTTTTTTCTAAATAGCCTCCCGCTCCCTGTTAATTTTACATTAGTCATTGCTTCCAGATTCGACTGTTTGAAGGAAAAGGTGTGGTTGGACTGAGAGCACTGGTGTTGCATGAGCTGGCTTTTCAGTTTTTTCAGCATTGTCAATTTTTGATAAATTGGAGTTTAGAGATTAGGAGATTACAAGGATGATAATGTTTCCCCCTTAACTAATAACTGTATTTTTGAGGTTACCATCAAATAATTTGTTCATTGGGATAAAGATATGGGAACCTACTAAATGTGCTTGCTTAGTTTATGAGGAGACAGTAATTCAGTCATGTTCATCATATTTAAAGTGGGGGGAGTGTGTGTTGGGAGCAAAAGCTTTTTGTTGGCATTTATATACTGTAATGTTTCTGTTAAACATTACAATGTTATATGCAAGTAAATGTAACATGACTGAAAGGTAGGTTGCAGTAATTTTCTCCTTCTGTGAAGTGCTCTGTTGCTGCTGAAATAAGATGCTATTAATATTTTTAATTAAGGTAGAAAAGCTGATAGGCCCTTTCCAGTAAAGCTGTGTCTTTCCCCTTTCATCTTGTTAGATGTTCAGCACAAATAGCAGTACTGATACCAGAAGTTCTGCTTTGAACCACAACTGGAGAAAGTTTTGTGAGAGTCATCTTCTGTGAGAGGGGAGAACTTGTTAATTTTTTAGAATGTCAACAAGATAACACCATTTGCAGTTTGCGTTTTTATATAGTAATGCGGGATCCTTTTATAATGAACAATTGAATTCAGTCACACAATGTAAACAAGTTATAGGATGCAGTACCTTTTTATAGAAGCTTCTTGCAATAGCAAAACAGTGTCTGTAGTGCATTTTGAGGTATTTTTCATATTCAGTGATAGCATATGCTATGTACAAATAATAGTAATCTTAATTAGTAATGTGTGTTTGCTGTTTAGTGTAGAAATCTGCATGCACTGAGGAAAGACTCTCTGGAGAAAAGCTGCATTTTAAATTAACAGAAAACATAAATAAGAACTTAATGCACTTCTGCTTCACTTTATGTAGATTATTTCAATACATTTAGTACAGATGAAGAGCTAAAGCAGTTCTGAACTATGGGACTGCGTGAGTAATGTCTACATTTTGTTATGGGGATTTTTTTTTCTTCATTTTGATGCTGAAAATAATCAAGTCCTGTAACATTTGGTTATTTGCTTAGTGCATAAAAGCAGTGGCTAGTTTAGAGAGTTCAGTGAGCTTAACAGTAGACTAGTTTGCTTTAGTACCAGGTTTAGTGCTTAGTGTAATGTGCTACAGAAGAGTCCCCTAAAAAGCAAGCGGAGCTTGTGATACTTGTCTGGAAAAGCACAGTTGTGAGCCGTTGTTGGCCACAGTCTGCATTGCTCTCAGTGACTTTTCTGTCAGGCTCAGTCAGTCGGTGAGTCTGGGTGGGTTCGGTGGAGGTGCTGCGGTGCAGCAGAGCAGTGCTGGGAGCAGAGCGTGTTCCTGGCAGGCTGCCGTGCGCTGGGACCCCGCTCCAGGAGTTCCCTGCCCCGCAGGAGCAGCAGCTGCGTGTGCCAGGGCTGCCCGGAGCTGCTACAGCAGCAAGGCGTTCTGCTACCTTGCAAGCAAGCATGTGGACATCTCCCCGGGAGCCTGTGTTGGTGCGAGTCAAATTCTGGAATTTTCAGCATTTTTGGTTAGGTTTGGTGGGTTTTTCTTTTTATCAAGCAAAAATAAGATGTTAAGTCCTTATGAATATGGCATGTACTGCCAGTCCAGAGTTAAACTGGTTTGAACTTTAGTAGTGAGGTGGGAAAGGAGAAAGGCCTGGCATAGCTTTGTGTGCGAGTGACCAGAAACCAGATGTGAAACTGGGCTGTTGGGCATGGCCGGTAGCTATCACTGGCTACTTGCCTCCGCCTTGATTGCAATATTGCTGACAGCAAGGCAGTTCAAACGCTAGTGAAGATGGGGAGTAAACACACAACCACAGCCAAGCCCAGAGCCAGGGCCTGTGGAAATGGCCCTTCCCAAGGAGCAGGCTGTGCTGGCCCTGGCAGCTGAACTTGGGAATGGAGCTGGAGGGGACGATGGCACCGAGTGATCTCTGGGCATGCTTGGGAGCTTTGCTGATTCTCAGCTGCTTTTCCTAAGGCCTGTGAGATGTCCTAGCTCATTGGATAACTTCTCATGTTCTTTTATCCAAACAGAATACTCATTTATTCTGCTCGGGGGAGGTTTGTGGAGGGAGGGGAGGAGGTGGATCAAGACAGCTAAAAACTGCCTCTGGTGACCTTCCCAAAGCTTTTGCTTGCACGGAAGAAAATCCCAGCGTCTTGTCAGTGAAATCTCTGCAGCTGGCAGCAGCATTCAGACCTTTGCTCCTTTTCCCCTTGCTGCCCTTAGTACCTCTCTCCTTTACTTTGAGGCAGATGAGAGAGGCCTGGATTTCAGGAGGAAGGAAGGAGTCCACTTTCACAGAAGATTAATTATTTTGTTTTTTGATAATGGAATATCTGACTCTGTCATTGAAAGGGAAGGCTGAAGGAGAAGGGTCTGGGAGTGATGTGTCACGGTGGCTTAGCTGTGCCGTGGGAGGCTGGAGGCTGTGGTGCTTGGCTGTGGGGCAGCCGTGTGTGTGTCCAGGGCCAGGGAGGCCGTGGAGCAGCCGTGTGTCCAGGGCCAGAGTGGCCATTTGTCCAGGCCCAGGGAGGCTGTAGAGCAGCCGTGTGCCCAGGGACAGGGTGGCCATGTGTCCAGGGCCAGGGAGGCTGTAGAGCAGCCGTGTGCCCAGGGAGGCCATGGAGTGGCCATGTGCCCAGGCCCAGGGAGGCTGTAGAGCAGCCGTGTGCCCAGGGAGGCCATGGAGTGGCCGTGTGTCCAGGGCCAGGGAGGCTGTAGAGCAGCCATGTGTCCAGGGCCAGGGAGGCTGTGGAATGGCCCTGTATCCAGGGCTGGGGAGGCCGAGTGCCCAGGCCCAGGGAGGCTGTAGAGCAGCCATGTGTCCAGGGCTAGGGAGGCTGTAGAGCAGCCGTGTGCCCAGGCCCGGGAGGCTGTAGAGCAGCCGTGTGCCCAGGGAGGCCATGGAGTGTGCCCAGGCCCGGGAGGCTGTAGAGCAGCCATGTGTCCAGGGCCAGGGAGGCTGTGGAATGGCCCTGCATCCAGGGCTGGGGAGGCCGAGTGCCCAGGCCCAGGGAGGTGACTCCAGCGCAGGCTTGCCCTGCTTTCAGGATGGGCTGTGTGAGTCAGCCCTCCTTCCTGAAGAGCGAGTGGTGTCTGCTGGGAACCGGCCCGGCCAGTTCCCTGCTGCCTCTCCTGCCTTTCCTCCCTGCCAGCGGCGTGGCAGAGCCTGTGGCTGTCCGGATCTTTGGAGAGTGTCTGGGGCTGTCTTCAACTTTCTGGTCCTCTTCATTGCATCCCACTCTTACAGGATAACAAAGATGACTTTGAAAAGCTGGGAAAAATCTGTTCTTTGAGTATGGTGTCTTTAAACAAGGTGCCATTTTAACAGAGTTTTTGGCATACTTTTGTTACACATGTGTTTTCCTACTTTAATTTTAAGCAATTTTACTATATTAAGAAAAAGAAATTGCTATTTTTCTCCAAAATGTCTCCATGACCATCTCTTACAGATTGTCCTCCCTTTTTTCTAACTTTGCGCAGCATTTTAGAGTTTTTACCTAGCTAGGTAAGAAATTTCCTTACTAGGAATTGAAGACCAGTCAACTTCCTGTTTAATCGCTTTTAAAAATAATTTAAAATATGTCTTTATTTTACTGGAGAAAATGAAACCAGTAGTTGTTACTTAATTTGAGAGTCATTAAACCATTATTCAAGAAATAAGTAAAATTAACCCCCCCTCCATGTAGTGTTCTAACTGAAATGTAGTGTGCTTTTGTGTACCTTCAATTAACATTATAGTTGATCTAATGTTTTGGTTGATGTTGTGATGAATTCATTATTAAAGAGCAGAAAGGAATCTATTGTAAATTCTTTGAAGGTGCACAGGTTGAAACTTGCATTCTGCGTCGCAGCTCAGTGGGGGGATTTTTAATGTATTTACTGTTTGGAGATGGGTTGGTGGCTGTGGGCAGTGCATGAAATCCCCCTGTGGCTATGGGATCTGTGGGATGTGTGAGGCAGGTGGTTCACAGCCCATGTGCAGGGGGTGGGATGAACTGGCCGTCAGGGTTCGCTGAGTTTGTGCAGAGGAGTTTAGGGCACCCGGCTGCCATTCCCTGATGAGTGAGATGCATCTCAGAGCATTGCACGGGGGAGCCCTGATGGGATTTGCTTGTCTTAGGGCACCTGTGCTGGCTGCAGTAGGGGTAGCTGTGCATCAGGTTGGTCCAAGAAATGCCCTTAGACTGACTGGGGCCACCTCCAGCAGTTTTCCTAGTGCAGGTAGGGCAAGGAGTAGCACAGGTCTGGGAGCACGCAAGGAAAAGAAGGAGCTGTGGTGTGATGCCAAATATAACCTTTTGTCCTATGAGGTCCAGCTGTAAGGAACAACGAAGAAGCATTAAAAAAATTCTAGATTTCTGTTTGTTTCTGTGGGTACCAAAAACTTTTCCTGTCCTTATCTTCTCATCAAAAGTTCTTCATCTTCTGTCCGTGGTGTGGCAAGCCAAAGACTATCATCTGGGCTATGCTTTTAACAGGTTTTTATAAATGGACTCAAAAGCATTTGCATTACACGTGTCCAAATAGAAAGCACCTAATCTATCCCTTAGTTTGCTCTATATGATGTAACTTCATGCCATCTGTGCTGGAAATCAGATGTGAATGGGAGATTTTCATCCTCTTCCCCAGGAAGGCAGCAGCAGGCGATGCATCCTAGGTGCTCTGAAAGGAAACCTCTTCAGTTCCAAACCCGTGTTCTTCACTGTCTTGCCTTGGCAGGACTTCCTGTTGTGCAGCCCGGGAATTTAGTATTGGCACATTTGTTATCACATAGGTAAATCTGATTGGTGAAAACTAAAACCACGGAAACTCACCTCTCTCTGAAGTGATTTCAGACAAATGATAATTCTTTAACTTCCTTGTCAGTGTGACAGGCTTAAAGCTGAAGCATTTCGTATCTTTCACAAAATGAACCCAAGGTAGTATATGTAATGGAAATGATTTCAGTGGCTTCTGGACAAGTGGAGCACTGGACTGCTAATTGGAGGCGTTCTGTGTACAGGTATGTTTATGTAATGGTGTTCAGCAATTGTCTTCTGCTAATTCATGCTCAAGTCTTGTATCTGAAGGTATGTAGGGAAACAAATCTCAGAAAGACTTAGTATTTTCATAATTTTTTTTTTAAAAACAAAATTACCTATATTCTTATTGAGAAATACACAGCAGTATTGAAATGGTAGCCTATTGTGAAAGGAGATTTAATTTGTATCATACTGGTGCCTAAACTCCAAATTGACGTGGCCCTTTGTGAAGTAGAGAGAAGTCTGTGCTCCCCAGAGCTTACAGGCACAAAGGCAAAACTTATGAAACAACTGGGGAAGATACCAAGACCATGCCTTTCTGTAACACACACCTTATCCAGGGTGCTTGTGAGCCAGTACTCAACCTGGGCTGTGTAGTTTGATTCAGCCTTAATCAAAGATATGCTGACAGAACTTGCCACCTCTTGCTGCTCCACAGCTTCGTATCCAGCTTTGTCCTTGTAACTAATGTAATGAAAATACCCAGTTCCATATTGCAGCTGAAATTTAAAATATTGGCACTGAGATGACTTGAATGCATCGCTTGTTCCTGGGAGCATGTTTATATTTTGGATGGGAAATGAAAAAACATTGAACCCAGAAATCTCAGACTGGCTTGTGGACTTGTGAGATGTGCCCATTTACTCTGTGTTATTGGGACTATCACATAAAGAAAATTCTGAGGTTTTTTAGTTTTGCTATTGTTCCTTAGCATAAATCATAGCAATAGCATACACTGAGATTTGGGAAATTTCACTGTCATTAAATACATTATTTTCCAGAAGATACTTTTTAAAAAAGTCCTAGTTTAGTGTTTTTCACAGAATAGACAGACTGGCAGAAAAACTTCCTGTGGTTCAAGAACTTGATACTTCTTAAGGAAGTTCTGGAGTTCTGGTAGAGAGCACTGCCTGTTGTGGGATGCTTTTTGTTCAGGATGACGTAGTCAGTCTTTCAACACTCAGAGTTTTTTAATTTAGTTGTGGAACCCAGGTTATTGTTAAGCAGGAAAAAAATTCACCAAGTCATGTACTGACACTGAGACAAAATCAAAAAACTGCAACAACAAAAGACCCAAATCCCCCCCCCCCTCCCCCCCAAAAAAAAAATTCCTGAAGATAGGCGGTTAAAAGTGTTGAATTAGCAAGGCACACTGAATCCAGGAACTGGATTTGTCTGATGAGCTACTGAGTTTTATTTTGGCTAACTTGAGTGCTCTGAAAGGAACCACCCACTGTCCATCGGGAGCTGCTGCTGCATTGATCCAGTCTGGAAATGTAGTCACACAGTGGAGGAGGATAACATTCTGTATTAAACTTAATGCATTTATTGCTGTTCATAATGGGTAGATTTTAAATATCTTATTTACTGTTGTAAATATAGATACAAAAGAAGATATCCTGAATCACAACATCCTGCTTTCTGGAGGTGTGAAGTGCATTATATTTAGGAAGTCTTGCCTTGTTAGAATGCAGCAAATGCTATTTAAGCGATACAGTTCATTATATTAGTTAATATAGTAATATTGAGTTGTTTTGTATTACTAGTATATTGATTTAATCTATAATATAAATATTAATATATTTCAGACTGAAATTTTAAATATTAAAGCAAGTTACTTTTTTTTTCAGATAGCAAAGATAATTCAAGTTATTGCAATTTTACCAGAATTTTCCTTTGTTTTCCCTGCATCTCAATGTGTCACAGGAGTCATATTGCAACAGAAGAAAAATGTTTTACTATGGCAATATTCCAGGGGGTTTTGGGATTTTTTTTTCAGAAAGTTGAAGAATATGCTTTATGTGCAGCAGTGCACACTGTGGGATGATATTTCCTCCTGGTCAGGTGTTCCCAGTTCAGAAGGGACCGTGTGGTGAAGGCTGTGTTGGTGGGGCTGTGTGCACCTCTCTCAGGTAGGGCAGCTGTGAAGTTGCAGCTCAGAACACCAATGACTGCATGAAACCCAGTCTGCACCAATCCAAACAACAAACCCCGTGCTAGGCTGGGCTGCTGGGGCTGCTGCAGGAACACCTGGAATCCTCAGCTCTTCACTGAGTGTTGGAGCTGTTTTCACAGAGGTTACTGAATCCTGCCTTTCTAAACTGATTGTTCTCCAACTTGGTGTTGTGGTTGAGCATGGTGAAAACAAAGGACTCTGCTGCACCGACACTTTCTGTGTTTTGAAGCACAAACATGACCTTTTTCCTTGTGCATGGAAGCTGATTGATCATGCCTTAGAAGAATGCCCTGGTGTGAAAAGTTCAGACAGCCTTTCCTTTAGCTGTGCAGTGCTCAGGAGGGCCTCATTCCACAGGCGAGCAGCTGCCTTCTGCTCGTATGGGATGTCCTCACAGAATGAAGAACAGCTAACTCTGAGCAGATCACTTCTAGAGTTGCTCTTGCTTCTCTTGAAGCTGATAATTGGTTCTTCCTTCCCCCAGGTTCCCTGACACAGGCAGGCCTTTGGGAGAACTTGTTACTGTTGTCTGCATGGCAGATAGCCACCTGCCTGTGAGGGTTTTCTTTCCAAATATTTGACATGTCTGTCTCACTTCCAAGTCTTTAGTGGGCAAACTTAAACATGTTGGAGGAAGGGGAGACAGGCTGTGCTGCTGCACGGATTGCGTTTGGCTGTTTCCCTCCTTGCACAGGATCTCACAGAGGCTGCCTTAGCTTTCATCTCTGGACTTAAAACTATCCTCTAGCTGACTGAAATGGTTTGCATCTTGCACAGAATTATAGCAGAATAGAGATTTTTATCTTGGAATTTTTTTTTTATCTTGAATTTTTATCTTGGAAGCAAAAATGCCTTGTAAGTCCAGAAATTCAAGGGTGGTGTGTCTTTTTCCCTAGTACAAACATAAATACTACCTGTGAAAGCTCTGCTATGTCATGCTGCTAATGCCCAGGAACTAATTAACAACCAGCCCCAGAGCCTCTGCTCTGGCAACTTATAACAGCCTGGGGCAGGAGGAGAGCAGGGATGTACTTAGGATGTCTACACAGGCTCTTAACTTTCTAAATTTTTACATTTATTTTATCAACCCTCCCATTGTACCGCTGTCTTTTGGATTTACACTTGTCAGTGTATTTTATTAATTCTTACACCGGGGTATGAGATGAAAATCCTTATAGAAGAGTTTAGTCTGTTGAAATTCAAAACTGTTAAGCTTGCTTTACCTGTATTTCAGAGCCAAGTTTTGGTTGGTTCTAGACAACAGATGAATACCCACTGTTCTGCAATTTCATTTGTTGCAAGAATCACTTGTACTTGGAGCTTTTAAAAGATTACTTACAGACTATGGGAAAAAAACTTCTAGGAAACAGCTAATGCTTGGTATTCCTTCAAAGTATTTATCCATTTTACACAACTTCAAAGAAGATATTGTAAGTTGGAATTTATCTCCTTTACAATTACGTCCCCATAATTTAGCTGAACCTAGTGATTCCAGACTGGAAGATGCAGTGTTTGTGCAGCCAGCTCATTTCCTAGTGGAGGCAGGGAGAGAGCCCCAGGGTACAGAACACCCACTGCTCAGGTCCCTGTCAGTCGGGATTAGCCAGAGGGATCTCTGCTCTGCTGCACTGTAGCTGCTCTGAAGGGTTTGTGGATAGCTGGGTTTACCACGTGCTTGTGATACTTGGACCTTTTCAGTTTCTGAAATGACACAATTCAGTGGGAAGACAATGCTTGTCACTGAGGATATGCTGTTTTTTGGAATACAGTGCTTGTAATGCGTTGGCTGATCTCTCACATAGTGCATGCAGTGAGCAGCTCTCTGCTCTGTAGTGATGGAGACTTTGTTTGCCTTTCAAAGGCCCTTACTGATGGACAGCCTTGTATGCTTCAAAGTTCAGACTTCTTGCCAATGTACTTTTTCAATATGAATGTGAGTCAGTTTGGTGTGTTAAATTTGTGAGACCTACAACTTCATAGATTTATGAACACTAATGGCAACCTTTCAATTCACGTGTGCACCAGTTTTTCACTCAGTTTTCCTTGAAACAAAAGCTGGTGTTTGATATGATTAATCTTGTCCAGGATACTGGCGGTGGGCCTGTGAAACTGACTGAGGTGGTGCTAATCCCTGGCTTTATTTCTGTTTTGCCTTTTTTGTCTGGAAGTGTGTGTTAGGAGATGCAGTGACTGTGCCTCTCACCTGGCCACCATTGATCATTTCTTCTTCTAGATGAAAACACGTCTGCCAGACTTCCTGCAGTGTAGGATCTGTGTGGGCTTACAAAGCAGATTCAAAGAGAATTGTGACTTGTGTGTGCAGAGTGGCTTGGGTAGGGGACAATCAGTATGTCCCCCAAGTTATTGTTTATCTTGGCACAGCTACAGCTGTGATACTCATTTGGGTGGGTTACAGCAGCTGTGGCCTTGTCTTGCTCCTGCACTGGACTGACAGGATCAGATCCCTCTTTGTCCCAGGTGGACTTAAACCAAGATGTGAAGTCTTGACACAGTACTAGAGGAGGGAGACAGTGACTTGAAGTAATGGTTTTCACATGCCAGCTTGTACTTTAAATGGGGTGGAAGTTGAACGTGCGATTTTGTGGGTATGCAGACGTTCCTGGCATTGCTATGGGTACATGATAAATGCAGTAATAGCTTTGGTTGTTAGTTAGTTGAGCTACTGTATGAAGATACAGGTGTATGTTTTATTAGAGTCCTAACTTAAATGGCCCTGCCACAGGAGGAAAGCAAGCGAATCACCTTGATTTGACCTTAACATTTTCCAGCTGCAGAGATGCCAGCAGAATGTGAATCAAAACAGTACTGCCTGTAAACACATCCCAGAGGAGCCAGCTACTTTCTGCTGGTTTAACTCTGATTGAAGGAGTTTGACTCCCCTTAAGTTAGATATGATTTTATTTGTACAAATAGGAAAAAATTAGTCAGATGTACCAGTATGATAGGAATCCTCTCTATGGATCCTAACAGTGCAATTACAACAGTGCAGAAAATAGCCACCAGTAATTCTATTCTCAAATGGTATATTCACTGTACTTTTTTACTTTTCCAAAGTGTTCATTTCACTAGGAAATTTCCTAATTTGTAGCTACAGTGATAAATTTCTTTATGGTCATTTAAGACATGTTTGGTCTTTTCTCAAATGTTTCCTTATCCTTATTTTTACCCCAAGTATTCATAGAAAACAGTATCTTCTCAGTTTCTATTTTGAAAGGTTCCTGGTGATGAAAAAGGAGGATTTGGTTTCTTTATCATCATGACAGCCTTTGAATTCAGGCAGACCAGCAGAACCGACTGCAAATGTGAGAATCAAGGCCTATGCCAGGTGCTGAGTTAACTTCCATTTCATTCTAAGGGGAGCAACACTTCAGATTCTCTGCTGGAAGTGTGTTTTTGATGCCCTCTACAGCAGCATGTGCTGTTACTGTGGCCATCTCTCAGGAGCAGCTATGTTCTTCTCTCCATTTACCTTGCTGTCTGTCACAGAAACTTTCTTTGTTCACTATCTGTGATTTGGGTAAAGAGCTTTGGCAAGATTAATGCCCCATGCTCTTCTTGCCTACCAAACCCCCCCTCCCACATTTGGAAGATATGAAAGCCCGTTGTTTTGCCAGTGTTAGGAGTGATCAATCACAAGGCAATTCCTAGTGGAGAAACTTCTCTCTGGACGGAGAAGTTAATTGTACTTCTTTGTCTTCCTTCCCTTAAGCAAGCTGCTTACATAATGATGGTCATTTGACAACTGAGACTGTGTTTACCTTTGTCTGAGGTACCTGCTGGGCTGTTACCTGGCTATGTTTTCTCTGCAGACAGATGTTTCTGTCATCCTTAGTTGCTGTGCTGCTTTTGCTTGCCTGTCTCCAGCTTTCTTATAACTCCATTATTATTTGACTTGGAAAACAGCAGCAGGCAGGTAGATTTCTCCTCTCCCCTTAGGCTAGGAAGGGAACATCAACCTTCTTTTGCATTTGTATCTCTTTTTAAAAGTAGGTATGCTTCCCAGATAAGAACTCCTCTATTAGCTTAGTTACATACCTCTGTGTGTCATCTCTTCCACTGCTTTGGATAGCTATGGATTTATTTGGGAGGAGATCAGGGGATCAGCTCTGCTGGGTTCAGCTGGTTCATATCACCCCATTGTTTCCTATTTTGTAAGACTGGTTCTTAAATCCACCACTTAAGTTACAGTTCTGCCTACTTGAATTGTCTTTCCATTTAGAAATTGAATCACTCCATAGCAATTTTGGCAACTGATTTTTTTCTGTTCTGTCTTTTAGGCTTGAGTTTGTTCTTTTTTATTTAACTGCATTTTTTTGTCACCGTATCCATTAAATGAGTAGCTGTGCCCCACCACTGTGCTGATTATTCATGCCTCCATTGATGTCTCGAGCAGCTGGGTCTCACAGGACCAAGATTCCGGTGGTGTCTCTTTCTAACAGAGCTGGCACCCCAAAGTGTGAGTGGCCACCACTAGCAGCTGTCTCTTCTCTGCTGTTGGAGACTGAACAGCTTAAATGGCTATGCTGTAACCTCTGTCTTTTGTCATGCAGAGGAGCTCCAGTTACAAAACTGAACAGCCTTCAGAGTGGTAATTACCTTCTGTGACTTCTCTTGGTGACATGACTGTTCCTATCCTTTGAATTTTGCTTTGGTCAGTGGGTCTTACAATTCACTGATGGATTAAGATTGTAATTAATAAATTACAAATATGACAGAAGTCTATTGTGAAGACAGTGAATTGATAGCTTACTAAGGAAGCCCCTTTTTTCTATTGAAAGTTGGTAGCTTTGAGCATGCTGTACTTTGTACCAGCGCAAGTTCTTCAATCTTTTGCTAAGAGGTTGTCAGTGAGGTTGGGTCATCAGTTCTTTAGAATTCAGTGTGAAACCTGCAGTTCATATTCCCACTCCAGTAAACAGTTTCACTTTCATGAAGACTTACTTGAGGATAATGGACTCTAAAGACTTGTCCCACCTCTGCATGGTGTTTGTTGGCCTAAGGTGTGGAACAAGTACCCAGCCTTGTGTCAGAGCTTTGTCCTGTGCCAGCTCTACCACCTTTTGCTCTCTTTAAATGCTTTCATTTCTCATGCCTGTACAGGACAGGGGTAGTGATGGTTGTGGTCTTGGCTTTGAAAGAGTATCAGACTGGCTTCACCAAGATGAGGGCTGGCTCCCTGGCACTGCTCTGACCCCAGAGGCACAGGTGTGCCAGCAGTGCTGCAGTGCTCCTGCTGTCCCTGGCACCGTGGCCACAGCAGCAGTGTGTGGCCAAGACAGTACTCCTGTGAGGAAGCCTGGGTTCTGGGCTGGATTATCAGCCTGGCATGGTTCTGCTCAGCCTCGTGCTGTGTTGGGTGGTGGCTGCCCTGCCTCAAGGCAGCTGTGCTCGGGTCCCTTAGTCCCCAAGGACAGCAGCTCTCCAGGATGTCACCCCAAGACACATGGGCAGGGTATTCTGTCAGTTCAGTTGTAAATAAACACTGTCTTTTAAGGTGACCATAAGTGACAAAGGAGTTCTTGCTTATTCCTGGGCATTTCCTTTCTGTGGCTCACCCAGAGGATGATGACGGGCAGCAGCAGCATCAGTATTAAGAACAGATAAAAATGGGACAAGGTAATGTGTGTGCATGTTTACCCTGCTGTACGGGAATGTGCTGATCTGGAGTCTCCGTTAGTAACCTTGCTGAGGGCTACTTTTAAAGCATATAAGAAAAGATTTTGACAGTATTCATCAGAAGATGTATGCTGAGTGTTATTTGGAATTAACCAGCAGCATTACTGTAGAGAAGCAACTTACGAAATGTATTTACCATTTTAAAGAAGCAGCTTCTTTGAAAACCTTATTTGAAGTAATAATTATGTGCAGACTATATATGTATATATATATATATATATGACATTTTTCATCCAGTTTTTATTGGGCTTCTGTCAAAAAGTTTGACAAAAGAAGTGCAGTGTTATACATTTCTTTTAAACACAGTATGTGTAAGGTAGATTTTTGAGCCTACTTTTGCCCCTCCTTGCTGGGCATGTTCACATTTGCTCTGGTATTTGCAGCTTTACCTCTTAGGTCGTATGAGAACTGAAGTAATAGAGAATGTCCTATATTATATTAAGTTAAAGAATAAAAACCAATGGTTTGAACCTCTGTGGAATTCCTGTGCTATTACTGAAAAGCTTAATTTTAAATGTTTTGGGTTTGAAGCGCTCTCTCACAAATAGACAAGAAAATGCTATTAGGTGGATATGCATTCTGTTACTATCTGTAATCGATCCTGCTGTCTGTGATACCGAGAAGATAACTAGCAGCTACCTTAGAGCACCTTACTGAAATGGTTCATTTTAGGTGGCATAAATGGTTTGTGCGCCAAGTATTTTCAGCTGCTGCAATCCAGCGATTGGGGTGCTGGTGATTCCTCCCTTCCGCACAGGGGCTCAGCGCTGCATCCTGCCACGGGGCCGGTTCCTGCCCGGCGCTCCTGCTGCCTCTGCCGCACCTCACAGCGCCCGGAAAGGACAGCTCAATAGCAGCTCTCTGAAATTGTAGATATTCCTATGGAGCTGAAGTAAGACATTCTAAAAATGGAAAGATATGCCTCTAACAACAATTACCCCGTAAGCATTGCATAAAAGAGCAATAAAGAGCAATCTCGCAAGTGGTGGAAGTGCATTCTTTTCTGCTGGTGTCATCCAGGAGTGTATTTCCTGAGTTGTTGTATTGACATTCTCCTGGACTTGCAGAGAGCAAGCAGGAGCAGGCTTTCTCAGGTTTGAAAGTGGAAATCCCCTAAAACACTAATTAATTGTTGTATTTTTTTAAGACTTAAAATTGCGTAATTTTCCAACTCCCTCCTTGTTACTGAGAGGCTTTGCTTTTTAGCAGAGCTTTTAAATCCTTCATTCTGAGATTTGCGTTACAGCACAGTGAAAATTTAACTGGTTGAGTTTGTATCTTCACTGTTGGTAGATTTGCTTATTTAAATATATCAGTATTAATTGTCAGGCATCTAAATCCTAAGTGTGAACATTTAATTTTTTCTGTTATATGTAGATGTGAAATGATCTAAAAGATCATGTTCGTTTGAATTTGGAAGGGCAAAAAGGAACCCCTGTGTTCCATTTAGAGAAGACAGCAGCACTTAAATAATTAATGTCATTTTTGTTGTCTGATACTGGCAAGAAGGTAGCTGTAGCTCTTTTAAATATTATCCTTGATTATTATTTTGTCTTTCCTGCAGTGACTTCAGTATTTTGGCTGTTACTGCTTTTCCCAAAAGTCTCTGCTTTATATCCAAACACAGGCAACTTCTACATAAAATTTGCTTTGCTTTGGTTGCTTTCTTCTGACTTTTCGATTGATCCAGCTTGAAATTGGGTGCACAAAACTTCAGTGAAGCAGTCTGGGAAGATTGTGCATTTTCAATGCAGTGCAAAATGGAAAAGAAGCAGGAGGGATCAGTGAGGTACCTTATTTTTCTTTTCCCTCTCTTTTCTTTGCCAAGGAAAGGTGCTTTGATTACAGGCATCTCAGCTTTGTGTTTTCCTCAGAGCTGTTGTTTTGCAGTATCTGCTTTGATGCAGGACTTGGTTCTCTGTGTCACCTGCATCACCTGGAGTGTGGGTGAGGCAGGGCTACATGTGGGAGGTGATAGGAAATGGGGTATTGCTGGAGTTGATGAGCAGACTTCAGCGTTTGGTGTGTTGGGGTTAGTTGGGTTTGAGCTTGCTGTTTGTTTCAAGCTTGATTCTCCTGTAGTTCCTGACCTCTGCATGCTGGCCCAGCCCTCCCTGCTCGGTGTGTCCCCTGCCCCAGCCATGCCTGTGGGATGCCTGTGAGTGCCCACTTCTGCTGCTGTGCCAGGGAGCACAGCTCTGACAGAGCCCACTCCCAAGCGCCTTGCCATGCAAGCGAGCTGCTGCTTTGCTTTCAGCTTCCCAAGGAGGTGCCCTGGTCACCTCTCTTCTCCCAGGGCTCTCATCTTGGCTTTCTTGCTTGTGTCTCACAAGGCCACATGGCAGTGTCAAGACTACACCAAGTGTGTTTCTCTAGTGCTCTTGTCATTGAACAAAATTAGGTAGATTTGATAAAACAAGCCCACACTTTTTTCCTAACACTTGAAATTCTAGTGCCTGTTACTGGTTTTGGTGTGCTTAATTGCCCTGCTCAGGAATTAGCATGTGAGTAGAATATAGGGCAGGGAATTAAAAGGTAGAAATAAGATTGGTGTTGTTGTGACAACTCTTTGAGATTCCTTTGATGTTAGCATCTAAAATACGCTTGAGTCATACTTTCAGTCTTTCAGGAACTGAGGCAGGAAAGCTATCTAAATTGCATCTCCAACTGGTAAACTTTGATGGCAAAATGTTGCCATCTCATGACAAAATTGCATGCCTTTAGCAGATTTTACAGGAAGAAATCTTTTTCACTGTGAGAAGAAAATCACATCTTAGGATCTTGTAGAGCTGCATAAAGATGCAGTTCTGCCACAGAGCAGGAGGCCTGTGAATGCTGTTCTTAAAGTTTCTCCTTATTTTAACTGAGCATCAGCAAGGAGCCATATGCCTTCATTCAGTATTTGTTTTGCTTCTTGACCATTTCCACACTTAATCTTCATTCCTTCAATATATGGTTTTCTGTCTCTGATTTTTTTTTTTTTTTGTTGGTTTTTTTTGGGGTTTTTTTGGGGTTTTTTTTTTGTTGCTGTATGCTGGATTGCCTACGTTTTGCACTGTGGATGTCTGTTTTGGAGTATAGTTACAATTATTGACATTATTTAATGTACCATTGACCTGACTTTTCCCCCCTCTGGCACTTCAGCAAAAGGTTTCCCTGCCTAGCCAGGCACTTTAACCTGAGCCTGCCTAATTTTGTAGCTGTGTTTCTGTCACCTACCCTTGCTACAGGAAGGCATATGGGTCGCTTGGATGGGAACAGTTTGTGTGATTTTGTGTTTATCAACATTGGCTCATTCATCTTTCCTTGTGGTTTTCCTCAAATTAGTTAGTTGTCCTTGATCTCCTCTAATTGTGATATCATTTGTAAATTTTGGTGTTCACAACTCTTCATCTCTTCAAAAACTATTAGTAGAAATAGTAAATTATCTCTAGAGTAGAGTTATGTGTAATCCTACTGCAGTACTTTCAATTTTGAGGGGTGAACAAAATCAAATACACATCGAAAAATATCACCTTTGGGATATTGGAGAACTGATGGAAGTATTGGTAATTGTGGCCTGAAAACACAGATGCTTGTTGTCTAATTCTTATATTTTGCGTCCATGTTCAAGGAGTTTTTTTAGCTTCTAGCTTGGAGAACAGAAGAGGAGAGAGCTTCATTTGCTTAAATGTAAAAGTTTGCAGGTAGAGTGTTCTTGGCAACAAACAGAGTTTTGCTGTGGAGTTCTAATTCAGGGCAATAGGAAGAGTAATCTACAGTTTAGTAATTGATGAATCCTCATTTTAGTAAAACCTTTTGCTAATTGGAAGCCATGTTTGGAAAACAGTGGTATTCCTCAACTTATGTTTATGGTACGCAAGAATTTGACATTTCTGTAGGAGTCATTTGGGCAGGAACATGCCCCAGTAGGACTAAAGAAGTCATAAATGTATGCTGTGTAAAGGCAGGGTTTCAGCATGGTCAGTTTTCAGCTCTGCAGGGCACAGTGGGGTTGCTGTCCCTGCCGGAGGCGGCTGAGCCGCTGCCGGTGCGGGGCTCGCTCCTGAGGCACGGCTGTCCCTGCAGATGTGCAGCCGTGGTGCCAGGGAGCGCGCAGCTGTGCAGGGGAGGCACTGCTCGCAGCTGCTTGGTTCCTGAAGGCAGGAGATGACCGGCGCTGGTAGTGTCCCGCTCCAGACCATCTCAGGGACACGGGTGACACCACATCGCTCAAAAACTGGCATTGTCCAAACAGGGAGCTGTGGAAGTCTGTAACTCTCCAGCTGTCTTTTGTAATGGGAATTGTAGCTGATAATTGTTGTCATCGAGAAAAAAATTTTTATAATTTATATTTTTGTATAAAAATATATATAAATAATTTTTTTTTCAAATATACTATATGACAAAATTGAGAAGCATACTTTTATAGAGGCATATAACATATATTTGGGTTGCTAATACTTCCAGCTGAGGCATGTCTCCCTGCAGGTAGTGAGCATTCTCTCGAGCAATAACATAGTCACACTTCAGCAATAATTTTGCTAGGAGAAAATACAAGTAGAAATTGAACAGCAGTTGCAGCCAGTGTTGTGATTGGCTGTGGTCATATCTGTACTTACAGCCATTCTCATTTTAATTGCCATTTGCCTGTTTGTAGTTTTCAGGTGGGAGATGAGCGGGTACAGGTTTGTTTGGAGCTGGGGCACAGGGCAGCAGTGCTGTCAGCACAGCATGCCTATGCTGCAGGTTCTCAGCTGTCAGTCTGCAAGTCATGTTGTTCTGTGAAATTCATTCTGAAGCACTTCATAACTGCATTAATTGCATCTATTCCAACACCAAACTGAGAATTTATCCTTCTGTGCATGGTTGAATGAGTAATTGATGAATGCCCTAGCCACCTGACAGCCTGTTTGGAAAACCTAAAATCCTTCTGTGGTGCTACGTGTCCCTCCTCCCCCTCCGTCTGTGATAGAAGAGACTGAACTTCATCCCTCGAGATCAATCTGCTGTCTGTTTGCTGTTCTGCAGAGCTGGCTTTGAGCACTGTGCTCTGATGAGGCTGTGTTCAGTGGCAGTGGATTTGGATACTTCAGCAGAAAAGAGCAACACAGACGTGGGATGGCCCAAAGGGAAGGCTCAGATTTGGGGTCTCTTTTTTCTTATAAGTCATGGAGCCTTGTTGACTTAAACTACTGAAAACTCTATTTATTGCCATTTAGCTTCTTGTGCTTCATACGTTTGCCAAGTGTAAATGCTCTCCAGACATCCTTCAGATGACAAAGAGGCTTCTTTTCAGGTGAGCTACAGACAGTGCCTCGGGCCTTGGAGGACACGGTTATAAATATGTCTTTATTCAGAATGGTTGTCTTGCTGTACATGTCTGATACCTTCTGGTGAATGGTTCACTTGAAAGCTATAAAAGATACTAGTCTCGTGAGCATGTTATAACTAGATATTTGTGGATGTAGAATCTTGCCTGCTCACTGGAGTGGAGTTAAAGTATGTAGCCAGAAAAACCCAAAAAACTGTCTTTTCCTAGCAACTGTAACAAAAATATGTTTATCAAATGCTAGGGTAATGTACATTTTAAGATTTTAATCAGGATATAGTACCAAAAGGTTTTTGAACCTGAATATATTTAAGTAAAAAACAAAAAATAAAAAATAGGAAAAAACATGTGTTGTAAAGAAAAAGGGATTAGGAAGGGGCTAAATTTAGTGGTAAATCAGTTAAACACATCTCCCACATTTCTCAGGCAACAGGTCAGGTGTGTGTAGGTTTCCTTTTTGACTGTGGGACTCAGTCTGCACAACTGTGCAGGTGGTTTTTATCCTGCCATTACTGAAGTTACTTTCTTCTGTGTTTTCATCAGATAACGTGTTTATTTTCTTGATTGCATCCTTAAGTCTGCATGAACTTGTGCACTGCTAATGTCCATAAAGAAAACATGTCTTGAACACAGTGGCTAGCCTGCAGCTGATGTTTGGAGTATCCTCCCCTACTGCATCTGGAAATTTCAAACCCTGTCTTTTATGTAAACACTGGAGCCATCTTTCACAGAATCCATTTTTAGTCGCTTGCATCATCTGTGCAAGTGGGTAAGTTGTCATCTGCTGCCTCTCCACCCAAAGACATTCTGCAGGCTGGCAGACAGAACGCAGAGCGTGTTCAGTCACTTGGTTGCAGGAAGCTCAAGCGTGTGAATCCCTGCCTGGTTCTTAGGGGAGCAGCTCTGGCCTTGCAGCAGGGTGGAACCAATGGGAACTGCTCCGGCCTGGAAGTGTTCTGACAGCTCTGTGAAGGAACCTGAAAACAGATAAATTTTAATCATATCTTCCTGTAAAAACTAGAAACGTAGTATGTCTTTTTCAGGTTTTGACTTTTCATGCACACTGTAAAGGATGAGCAGCATCTTTGACCAAGAGCTGAGATTTGCCTTGTTGCTCTATGTGTAGATATACAAGAATAACTTGGTCATGTAGTAAATAAGGTTAGTGTCCCAGCAAGATGATTTTAGCTTATAGGAGCTTTTCCCCTCTGTACTAATGAGTATTTGTCTAATATCATTGGTAATTTACTATTGTTGCTTGAATTACCCTTCTAGCTAGATAAATATGAGGATTTTCAGTGATGAGAGGGTGTCCATTGTTTTTCTCATGTTGCCCTCATGAAATAAATACATTATTATTATTATTATTATTGATCCATTATTATTATTATCATGTCCTAGCTGGCAGAATTGGTAAGAATTTTATTACCTCTTCAGCATGAAGTGTGCTGCTGGCGGTTCTTACTGGCTGCAGGTCAGCAAGGGGAGGCTCAGAAACAGGGAACATAGAAAAGAAGCAAATTTGGAAGAATAACCAATGTAAGGAAGGCAGGAAGAATTTGAAGGGAAGGGATTAGGAGATTGTGAAAAAGCACCACTTCTGTTTGGCATCAATCCTCAAAAGGTCTGGCTTTTTCTTGGGCCTGCACTGAAAGAAGTGGGATTATTCAGTACTGGCAAAGCTGTCTGGATATGTCTAAGAAAATAACAGGAGGAGCACTGAAAAGTGGGGAGTAAAGACAAATGACAATGAAAACTTAAAGTATGGTTTACTACGCTTGGTTTAGTGATTTCTCATATTTCTTCTCTGTTTCTCAGTAGCGTGTTCTTGCTTCCTTGTGTTGCTGATTACCTGGCTGCAAGATCAGCTGGCTCAGGAAAACACACCCCGATCTGGTCCCCAAAAGCATGGCAGATGAACTCCCTGAACTGCTGGCTTTGCAGTGTCTGACCAGTCAATCAGACACAAAAGAAGGTATTTGCCAGGTTCCTTCCCTGGGTGCTGAGAGCAGTGTGGGAGCCCGGACTGGCCTGCTGCCGGAGCCAGCGGCTGACTCTGCCCAGCCCAGTGCAGGGCTCTGTGGAAGGAGAAGGGCTGGGAGGCTTTCGGAGCTGGGGCTTGCGTGAGCCACATGAGCAGAGCAGGGGGTGCCCAGTGGAGGCAGCACTGTCCTCTGAAGGGGCAGTTACGGGGCTGTTTAGGTGGGATTTCCTTAAGCAAATCCCACAGTTGCCCAATGTGGTGGTCCCTGCTGAACCCTCCATGGATGGAAAGCTGAGTCTTTATGGTGGCTTGGTTTGCTCTGCTTTGATTTACTGTGTGGTCTCATAAAGCCATTTGAGTGAGTGCCTACAGCAGAGAGGCTGAGAAAGCCACTGTTCTCAAAATTATTTTGGGGTATTTCAAACTGGAGGCTTCAAATTGAGCAGCTTTGTATTTCTTGCACACTTGATCTGGACATGCCAGCCTGGAGCAAGGTTATCACTGCTTTTGGTCTTTACTTCTAAATAGAGAATTTGAAAATTCAGAACAGATGTTAAGAATTTTCTTGGACTTAGGCTACAAGATGAAATTTTCAGTATTTTCCTGAAAAATTACCTGAGTGATTGAAAGACATTATTTTTTTTACCAGAGACTGAAATGTTTCCATGCTTCTCACATTATACTCTTGAGCTCTATTAGGGACGTTTACACCATGCACAAGTCTTAGTTCTGTAGCATCCACCAAAAGATCATTCCAGAACATTTAAAGCTTCCATTTCTTGTGTATTCTTTGCAATAGCAGAGAATTTAGCGTGTCAACTTTGATGTTCAGTGATGTTAAGATGTAGTCAGGTGTGCTGAAATGCACTGAACAGAGCTATAAACGGTAAAACACATTTTCTGTGTTTTCATTGTGGCTACAGAGATCCTGGATCTTCAGTGTGCAGGAGCAGTTTTAGAATTAAAAGAACTGGAATGCAGGAAAGCATTAAGGTGCATTTCTGATGGTACCTGTGTGTACTGCCTGATCCCTCAGTGCCCAGGGCTTGCAGAGAGCAGCCCAGGGCAGGACCTAGGAAACTACAGCATGGGGCTGTGGGGAATGAGGGTTTGGACAGCCTGGGAAAAATGTGGGAGCAGTCTCCTGTTCTGGGTGATGTCTGACTGCTCAGCCATGACAGGCAAAATAACTGTGAACCTAATTTTTTTGAGGTATGAAATCTGGCTGCTAGTTTTCCAATAATGAATCAGTTATCTATCCCCAAATGAGTGGTAGCACAAGTCCAGGGAGTATTTTGAGTAGTAAAATCCCAGTCTTGTGTAGGGAAGAAAGAGGGTTTTGTATTAACTCCTCTCAACTTCTTACTCATACCAGATTTCAAGGCTCTGACAAAACCTCCTCTTGTTATTTCCTGTTCCTATAAGGTGAAGATGAGAACCTGCCTTGACTTTGTGAGTTCCTGTCCTTAAGCAGCATCCCTAGACAGAGCTGTGGGGGTGGAGACGGGCCCTGGAGAGCTTCTCCTGCTCCCTTGCTCTCCTGTGCTGCCACCCGAGCCCACGGGCCTGGCAGGAGGGTGGGGACGGGATGAGTAGACTTGTTTATTAGCTCAAGTGTGTACCTAAGTGTTTGTAGGATCAGAGCCAACAGTTATTTAATGCTGGAATCAAGATTAGAAAATCACTAACTTTGCCAAGAAATGTGTTAATTGAAGGAACATCAGTTGAAACATCTGCCTGTGTGAAAGGGTGTAGGTCTGTGATTACATCTCTTAACACTGAGATAGATGTACATTTAACACTGACACCTTCACTAATAATTAATTTGATTGGTTTTTATCTGGATGTTTTTATTATATACTCAATACTGGGTAGATTTTCTGTTCCAATGAATTAGCACACCTTCCAGCCAGCTCAGAGGGATGTTTTCTGGACTGGTTTCTTACAGAAATCTGCTGCAGAAGTTATTCACAGTTTTGGGGTGAGAAGAGGGAGAAAACTATGGAAAAGCCAAATTGAGATTGTTTCACTGCTGTATTTTGTACTTCTCTCCTGGAAATCCCAAACAGGATCCCTGCCCAAGCAAGCGCTGCCCTGTTACGTGCAGGTGGAGACAGTGGAATACATGGACCAACATCAGCCCCCTTCTGAGAGAAGGGCATGTGTAACTTATGAGTTTTTGAGACTTGTCCTTTAGATTGCTTAGCAGATGTTTCTAAATGAAGGAAAGGCTTGATTGGTAGCTTTATTATTTGATATGCTTGCAAATTTATCAGGTCATTAGAAACCTGAAACACTGAGTTATAGTCATAAAAGAACTATGGTAAGTGATACAAAAAATCAGATATGACACATGGAATTCTGTCATGTATTCTGTGCTTTGGGTTCTTACTGCTTGATTAAAGAGTTAGTTTTCAGAAGTAGAACTTGGAAAAAATGATTTCTATTTTCTAAAACCATAGAGTTCTGCATTTGACTTTTCAAAATTCTATTATACAACTATTAGAGGTTGTTTTTTATTCTGCTTGCTTAATCGCTGTTTAAATGGCTACTGTAGAAATGGTCCTTGAAGCTTTAGTTGTGTGCCTACCTGACATGCAGCTTGTGATAGGCTCAGTGTGGCAGCCTTTGTATCTGCAAGCTGAAACCAATGAAAATAGTGTTTCAAAAATAGCCAGATATGTCTGGTTATTCATTTGTGGCACCTTGGAAGTCAAGTAGTGTTTAACGCTGCTTTATTTGTCGAGAGTGAGTTCTGTTCCAGTTGCAGTTGACAGAGGTCCCTGCACACCCCTGGGCCCGGAGTTCGGCTGAGCATGAGGAATCCCTGCAGGAGCTGCCATGGGTGATGGTGCAGGGCCGTGCCCTGCCTGGGGTGCCCCGACTGCGCTGGGGCAGGAGGGAGTGAACACTCACCGTGGGGCAGGAGGGAGTGAACACTCACCGTGGGGCAGGAGGGAGTGCACGCTCACCGTGGGCAGGAGGGAGTGAACACTCACCGTGGGGCAGGAGGGAGTGAACACTCACCGTGGGGCAGGAGGGAGTGCACGCTCACCGTGGGGCAGGAGGGAGTGAACACTCACCGTGGGCAGAAGGGAGTGAACACTCACCGTGGGGCAGGAGGGAGTGCACGCTCACCGTGGGGCGGGAGGGAGTGAACACTCACCGTGGGGCAGGAGGGAGTGCACACTCACCGTGGGGCAGGAGGGAGTGCACACTCACTGTGGGGCAGAAGGGAGTGAACACTCACTGTGGGGCAGGAGGGAGTGAACACTCACCGTGGGGCAGGAGGGAGTGCACACTCACCGTGGGGCAGGAGGGAGTGAACACTCACCGTGGGCAGAAGGGAGTGAACACTCACTGTGGGGCGGGAGGGAGTGAACACTCACCGTGGGGCAGGAGGGAGTGCACACTCACCGTGGGGCAGGAGGGAGTGAACACTCACCGTGGGGCAGGAGGGAGTGAACACTCACCGTGGGGCAGGAGGGAGTGAACACTCACCGTGGGGCAGGAGGGAGTGAACACTCACTGTGGGGCAGGAGGGAGTGCACACTCACCGTGGGGCAGGAGGGAGTGAACACTCACTGTGGGGCAGGAGGGAGTGCATGCTCACTGTGCGCTGTGGGGCTTGGCCATGAGGAAGACAGTGTGGCGTGGTCCTCACAGTGCCACGTCTGTGTGAGGGGAGAAGGCGAGGGGAGCACCATGTCTGTGGGGAGGAGAGAAGGTGAGGGGAGCACCATGTCTGTAGGGGGATAAGGCGAGGGGAGCACCGTGTCTGTGGGGAGTAGAGAAGGCGAGGGGAGCGCCATGTCTGTGTGAGGGGATAAGGTGAGGGGAGCACCATGTCTGTGGGAAGGAGAGAAGGCAAGGGGAGCACCATGTCTGTGGGGAGGAGAGAAGGCGAGGGGAGCACCATGTCTGTGTGAGGGGATAAGGCAAGGGGAGCACCATGTCTGTGGGGAGGGAAGGCGAGGGGAGCGCCGTGTCTGTGTGAAGGGAGAAGGCGAGGGGAGTGCCGTGTCTGTGGGGAGGAGAGAAGGCAAGGGGAGCGCCGTGTCTGTGGGGAGGAGAGAAGGCGAGGGGAGCGCCATGTCTGTGGGGAGGGAAGGCGAGGGGAGCACCATGTCTGTGGGGAGGAGAGAAGGCAAGGGGAGCACCATGTCTGTGGGGAGGAGAGAAGGCGAGGGGAGCACCACGTCTGTGTGGAGGAGAGAAGGCGAGGGGAGCACCATGTCTGTGTGAGGGGATAAGGCGAGGGGAGCACCATGTCTGTGGGGAGGAGAGAAGGCGAGGGGAGCGCCGTGTCTGTGGGGAGGGAGAAGGCAAGGGGAGCACCATGTCTGTGTGAGGGGATAAGGCGAGGGGAGCACCATGTCTGTGGGGAGGGAAGGCGAGGGGAGCACCATGTCTGTGTGAGGGGATAAGGCGAGGGGAGCGCCGTGTCTGTGGGGAGGGAAGGCGAGGGGAGCACCATGTCTGTGTGAGGGGATAAGGCGAGGGGAGCGCCGTGTCTGTGGGGAGGAGGGAAGGCGAGGGGAGCACCATGTCTGTGGGGAGGAGAGAAGGCGAGGGGAGCGCCGTGTCTGTGGGGAGAGAAGGCGAGGGGAGCGCCATGTCTGTGGGGAGGGAAGGCGAGGGGAGCACCATGTCTGTGTGAGGGGATAAGGCGAGGGGAGCGCCGTGTCTGTGGGGAGGAAAGGCGAGGGGAGCGCCATGTCTGTGGGGAGGAGAGAAGGCGAGGGGAGCGCCATGTCTGTGGGGAGGGAAGGCGAGGGGAGCACCATGTCTGTGTGAGGGGATAAGGCAAGGGGAGCGCCGTGTCTGTGGGGAGGAAAGGCGAGGAGAGTACCATGTCTGTGGGGAGGGGAGAAGGCAGTAGCGTGGCTCTTGGTGTGGCTGGGCTAGCATATTCAGGTGTCCTTGTGCAGTCCTGACAGCAGAAACCTTTGTGCAGTTTCTTTTGCCTGATCCAGAAGATAAGTGTGGTGTAGATGTATGGTAAGAATGGGCTGTTCATACAGGCTTATTTCAGGGTATGTATAGGGCAGCTTCCCTGTGCTTCACCTGTAAGGTGCTGAGGGGAAAAGTCCTGCCATGCTGAGTTATGCTCCTTCTCTGATGTGTTTGGGAAGCAGCTTTTCTTTTGCCATTTGCAGTGGTGGAAACTGGTGGGTGAACCAGGGTTCTGCACCACAGGTTGCCCCCAAGACTGCTTCACTCCCTCTCATCACTCATCTCACCTGAGTTTCCCTAAAAACTCTTTGAATCCCTCAGTGGCTGATGTGAAGCTGCACATGAGCCATGTCACGAGCTCTTTTAGCAGACTGGAACAGAGTGGTTAATAAAGACCCTGTGCTAGTGCCAGAAGAGCTCATGGGTCTGAGAAGGAGCCATTCCTCTCACAGCCCATATGCTGCTGTACATAGAGCAGAACGAAACCACTTGTTTTTTTATCATCACCTCACCTCTCCATTAGCAGCACAGGGCTCCTCTGACAGCACAGGACTTGGCCTTTGCCTGGGCTCTGTGTACAGGGTGAGGGAGAAACGTTGCAAGAGGCCAGCGATCCCAGGAGAGATCCCTCCAGGGTCAACTCAAGTCCCCTTTCAACCCTGTCAGAAACATGCAGCTCTGCAGAGCAGGTGTGCACTGATCCTGTGCATTGCCCTGTGCTCATTCAGGTGCTCATGGCTGATACAGCTCCACACAGAGGGGTCTCATGGGTCCGTTCCTGGCCTTGGAGCCCATTTGCAGCCTAAGCATCTTCTCACCCTTTGATAATGAATGGAAGGGAGAAGGAATCTGTTCCTGTTTGTCTGCCCTAGGAATATTGGGTGAGTTTGTTCTGAAAATCTAAAATGAAATACGGATTACTGATAACATTAGATCTCCCAAGCTTTATTTTCTGAAGGAAATTAAAGCATGGTATCTGTGTAGCAGCTTTGTGAATGCCACTTACTTGCTGTTTTCAAAGCGTTAAACACACTTTGTAACTATCTCTGTAATATTGGTTAATAGTTACTTTGATAATTGAACAAATTAATTGCTCTTTTCCATGGATTGGAGTTCTTAGTGTGCTGCTTCTGCAATAACGCAGCTTGGGATTATTGGACGCTAATCCTGTCAGTCCTTTCCACACTATCCATAGCCTGGGGCAATTGCTTTAACTTCAGCATTTTAATTTCCTCTTTTGCAAAAAGAGCATTAGAAGCATTGCTCCCATTAAGCTTTTATTACCATAATTAGTCTCTTCCATAGTTTGTTCCTGACAGGAGAGCATTCTGCTGTTATGTGTCATTCTTCCGTGCCGAAAACTGCATGTGGTAAACTTGTACTGATCCTGGGCGTGCTTAATAGTTAACACTAGTATTTTTCATGCATCTTGAATTGTGCTAGTTTTATTGACCACCACAAAACAGTATTTTTAAAAATAATCTTGAAGCATCATGCAGCGTGCTTGCTCCTGCCGAACCCTTGAGTTGTGTAGGTGATTCTGGTCTCCATTTGTGAAGGTGAAACACAGTCACGCAATATAAATTGAGTAATGCAAAGTTCTCTGCTAATTTAGTTACGTTTGGAAAGCTTCTAGAAAAAAAAGAATATAATTCATAATCCTGAAAACTTGGATTTTAAACATCACTGGCTGAAAATGTAAAATATATTAAAATCTTGTTATTGCAGGCAAGATGCCAGCCCCTGAGCAGAGCCCAATGGTGGAGGAGGGGCTGCCACAGACAGCACAGGAGACTTCCACAGGCCCAGGCATGGAACCAGAGACTACTGCCACGACCATTCTAGCTTCTGTAAAGGAACAGGTATCTGCCTCGTTTTCAGCAATTCACCAGTTCAGAGTGCGCGTGGAGTTAACTGCTGTCTCTTACTGCATTGCTGCAACAACCATGGCTGTTTGTTTCTGTAGCATGTGACCCAGTGCCACCATAGTCTGTTTTGTGTATCGGTTTTAGAATCTGAGTATAAGGGGTTCAGTTACTGCATTGAACAGAAGCATCATTCTGGTATTCTGTATCCCATGGAATGTCTGCACTGCTGTTATAAGTCAGACTGGAAATGCAGGTTTAGTGGCAAAGAAAGAGAAAAGCTACTGTAGATTTGATGCAACATTAGAATCAGTCCTTGTAAGTCCTGCAAAGCCAAGTGTTCAGTGCTTAACACCTGCCCGTACAGACTGGGTATTATTAATTGTACTTTATTTTAAAATCGTCTTTAAACTCTGAGTTTGTTTTCAGTTATCAATACCAAGGTACTAATACATTTTAAATCTGAAGCACATTTATGGGTGTGTATCTAAAGCGATAATTTCTAAAATAAAATTGCATTTGTAATCAAATTCAGCCTTAATTAGTGAAAATCATTCAAGTGGAAAATATAGCAGTTCTATAAGGAAACACTCCAGTTAAAGTTTTTGTTGTTTTTTTCTTTTTTAAATTTAAGGAACACAAAGAGAGAAGGGATACCTTGGCTTTCATTGTATCATACTGAGAAATAATGATCATCTTTGTTGCCTTTATACACAAACACAAACTGTAACATCTGAACCTCAGAATAAATCTGCTTTGCTGTCTCTGTTTTGGAACTTCCTTGAAGATGAATCACAACTTGATTCAAGATGGTAGCTCTGAATGCAAACGATATAATAGTTCTTATGTTGTCCCATATAAACACTTTTTTAGAAGGTGAGAATTAGGTTCTATCTTCTTGATATCAACATTTTTCACACCCATAATAACATATTGTTAAAAATTTTCTGCAGGATGATGAAATTTGAATCTTAAATTTTGTGCCTAAATTAATAGTTTCAAAAGTAATTTAAGGTGACAATAGCAACCCTAAAAATTTCTTAGCAGTGTTAAAATTAATATTTACATTTGCAGTGTGCAGGATATCACTGCCAGAGGCTCTTGCAGTGTGAGAAGTCAGCCAAGAGTTACAGATACCTTCAGCCTCCCCTCTCCAAACAACAGTTTGCCTTGTGCCATCTTAGCCTGTCACAAATGGCCATTAGGGCTCATTTGCCTGAAGTATGTTGGTGGTGGCTTCAAGTCGGTGCGTTTTATGCTGCAGTGTGCAAGGAGTGTGCTCACGGTGCGGCCGAGCTGCTGAGCAGCGGCAGTGTCAGAGCTGGGCTCTGCAGGCAGGGATGCCCTGCCCAGGACAGCTCTGTGCTCCAGCTGTGCTGGATCCTAGCAAGTGAGCAGGCAGGGCAGCGCTGTCGGGAACAGCTCCAGACATGTGTGCGCACTAAAGGCTTTTGTTAGTGTTCCTTTGCCTGCCCAAGCAATGTTTGTATCTTTTTGTTAGTCCTAGAGAAAAAATTATAATGGAATATTTCTTCTTTTCAAAAGGAGGTTAAAACCTCTTCCTCTTTCCATTTATAAAAAGACTATTAAATATGTTGCTATTACATAACTAAATTCTGATGAAATACTAAATAGTCATTTATCATCCGTGTTGCACAAAGTTCAGAATTGGAGCCTTACTGTGAAATGTACAGACACATAAAATGAGTGTGAGGGGAGGAAGATGTAAATTGTCCTTCAGTCTTGGAAGTAATAATGTGAAAGAATTAAGAGCTGAACTGCTGCTTTCTGGTATTTTTTCTGTTGATAATAATTAAGGACACTGACATGTTCAACACCCTTCCTGTGTGGCAGAAAGCCCAGAACAGAATATTTTCCAGTGAAGTTCTTCACTTTATTAAGCTTGAACAGAAACTGTTACGCTGTTTGCTGTTTCCTTTGATACAGGAATTGCTGCGAGGTGCAGCAGGTCAGTGTTTGTAAAATAGAGCTGCCACACCCTGACCCCAGTACTTCAGAAACACTGCAGTGGAACCACAATCAAGAAAAGCCTTTATTGTTATTTGTCAATTGGGCAAGATTTTAACTTAATAAAAACTTTTAAAATTACTACAGCAGTTCTAAGATAGATAAATGTATTCAATTACTTCAAGCTTTCTGCCATAGGCCTGAGATGATAGTTATGATTATATAAAAAGTTGCACTAATTAGCCTTTGAACCCTACGAGCTGCTTCTAAAAAAAGTTCCCATTTGTTTCCTTTTCCTAGGACCTCTAGTTTAAAGCAACTATTTTGCCAAATTGGAGTGTGTAGTCTAAACTCTGATCAGTCTCTCATTGAGTCAGGTGTCAGACAGCTGGGTCAATCTCCCTTGGTCATGTTTTAGGAAAGGAACATTTCAATTCACTTATAGCATTATAAAATAACGCAAGCAGAAGAGGTGTAACCTGTGAAGAAATTTAGATCACGATAGCCTTGTGCTTTTCTGACAAAGCCCAAGATCTGTTTTAAAGTGAATATGAGCCCAGGCGGGCAAGAAAGCCAAAGGCACCTGGCCCTTGTCAAAACTTGCGTGGCCATCAGGACTAGGGCAGTGCCCTCCCTGGCGCTGCTGAGACATCTCCAGATCTGGGGGCAGTTTTGGGGCTGGAGTGTGTCCAGGGAAGGGAACAGGCCTGGAGAATCCCTGAGGGAGCTGGGCAGGGGCTCAGCCGGGAGCACAGGAGGCTCAGGGGGCCCTTGTGGCTCTGCACAGCTCCTGCCAGGAGGGCACAGCCGGGGGGATTTGGGATCATCCCAGGGAACAGGGACAGGAGCAGAGGGAACGGGCTCAGGCTGGCCCAGGACAGCTCAGGGTGGGCCCAGCAGGAATTTCCCCGTGGAAAGGGGGCTCAGGCATTGGAGCTGCCCAGGGAGGTTTGCAGTGCCCACCCCTGGAGGTGGCACCTGGAGGTGGCACTCGGGGCTGGGGACAAGGTGGCGATGGGCACAGCTGGGACTCCATGGGCTGGGAGGGCTTTTCCAGCCTCAGGGATTTTGTGATTCTAATAGAGGAATTCCTTTTTGAATGCATGAGAATCCCAAGACTAATTGTAATGAAGCTGTAACATATGTTCATATTTTTGTCTTTAAGTAAATTTGATGATGGATTTTAATTATTTTGAGTTTTTTGTCTTTTTGTTTGTTTGCTTGTTTTTTGGTTTTTTTTGTGGTTTTTTTTTTGTTTTGGTTTTTTTTTTTTTTTTGGGGGGGGGGAGGGGATTGTTTTCTATGGGTTTGTTTTAGAGGAGAGTTGAGATTTTTTTTTTTCCCAAAACATGAATTTCCCTTCTACAATGTTACAAGGCTTCCATACTGTCATGGATAGAAGTGTCTTAGGAATTGCTGAAACAAGTTTTAAATAAAAGTAAAACATGTCTATACTTCTGAATCCTGGGGAATTCTGAACCTGCATAGACGTTTAGTTGAGTTCTGTAGGGAATCTCTTATCCAAGTTAAAAGTAAACTGAGTATTTTCATACTAAAATAACAATTTATTAGAAATTGTAGGGGCAGGATGGTATTTTGGGGGCAGCTAATTGCCAACTGCTCCTTGTAGGTTTGTGAAATCATTGCTATTTTCTGTGTTCAAGCTGTATACTGCTGGATTTGGAATGAACTGCTGCTGAATTGACAGGATTAAATGGGATCATTTGGAGTTGTGAATTTCATGCTTAGCACATTATTTTTCAGTGGCTGGGCTGAGAAAAGGTCTTGCAGGAAACACCTCTCATCAATGCAGTTTTCAAAAGTAACTGGAATATGCTGATTTTAATGTCTTTGCTAAGACAGAAGCACTTGCAGCACTGGCTGTTTTTTTAGTTTGTTCTTTGGTCTAGCTGTTTGTGACACTTAGAGATGGGCAACTTTTCGCCATTTCTTTAGTAAATAGGTGACAGAGTAAGAACAACTCGATATGCTTTCAGTTGAAAAATACTTCGGTTTCTCTATGTGTTTTTCTAGAAGTGTTGCTTGTTCAGCACTTCAGCAAAATCTTTTCCTTTTGTGTAAGTGTATTGAACTGTATCGTATAAATAGCGAATGTGCACCTCGCTTTTTTCCTTCTTTGTTTAAGTACAAATTTTTGCTTTATTTTTGAGATGCTTTTTATAGGGTCTGGGAGCAGGGAGCAAACCTCTATGTTTTTCAGATGGAAATGGAAGGAAGAATGCATTCTGCCAATTTTTTATTGCATGTTAAAACATCTTTTTGACTGAGAACTATTGATATTAAGTCTTGGAGATTTCTTTCCAGTTCGGATATGTAGTGCTACACATTCAGTAGTCTGTGTAGGCATGTCACTTAATGGAGATACCTGAAAAGGGACTTACTGAATGAACTTTAAATAATTGGGCACAAACTTTGAAGTTCTGATTTGCATACATCTAGTGATCAGTTAGGTGATAAATGTGTGGCAGTTCTCAGTTGAAGGCAGTACTTTTTGTTGAATGGACTCCCAAGTTTGGCGTAAGTGAAACAAAAAAATCTTGGTCAATATTTTGTGAATGGCTGAAAGAACTGGGGTTTTCTTCCAACTCTCTTAGTGTTGTGTTCAATTGCATAGGTCACTCTTGCCTACTTAATCCTAGAACTTTGAGGTTTAGAGTTTGTGCTGTTTACCAGCATTTTAGTTTCAGTGAATCAAATCTGAGATGTCAACTTCCTGAAGGTCTTACTCTAGAATAAATTTAATGCCACTGCTGTCTCAGGTGAAATAGCTAGCTCATTTCCTTAATCCAAATTCTCTGTACTCCTTTATCCATATGATGACCTGGAAGTTAATTTTCCTCTCTCCTTTGTACTGTTAGGCTTCAGAGGAGAAACTCCCCTTGAAAAAGAGCCTATCTGGAGCTGTGGGGGCCTCTGACATATGCTGGAGTATTGACACCTTGTGTAGCACACTTGGTTTAGATTATCAGCTTGTCTGCTCAGCAGCGACTGAACCCTGGTGCCCAGCTGGCAGAGCAGTGCCCTCGGCTCCAGCGCTGACTGGAGCTGCCCGAGTGTTGTCACAAAGCTTCCAGAGAGGATGTGTCAGAGGCAGTCCGGGAATGCCTCCAGTGCCATTCTTCCCTCCTGCCACTGGCAACAGTAAGCTTTTTATAAAATGCTAAAATTTTGATCTCTCATCGGCTAGAGCAGCACTAAACTGTTGTACCAGACTAGTGAACAGTGCATGCATAGAAGTATTAAGGGCTTTAATGGTCTGCTGCTGTTGAATACAGAGTAAGTGTGATCAGCCAGTAATTGTAGCTGTGTCATCTCGCATCCTGTAATCTGTGATTCTGTCTACACTGTCCAATTTTTTATCTTTTGTCTTCTGTTTTGGAAGATACTGAGATACTGAAAGCATGCAAATGCGGTTGTGTGCGTGAGTAAACTTAATTTTTACAGAAAATATTAAGGTTGCTCTAATATGGTTAGTTAGAGGTATAGGCTTTTTCTGCAATACATTCTGGTTGAGAATTTAAATATTGGGTCACTACGGTATGACATCCATTTTGGAAAATACAGTATTCAGTGTGGGTTTAGGTAGTCAGTTGCTTGATCTAGCTCTGAGTTATGGCAGGTAGGAATAGAGAATTTTGCATAGATGAGTGCAAGAGGTTAATATAAAGGAAGGTATAAATCAGCTTCTGTTTTGTTTGTCCTCTTCTCTGTTGCACATTTGTGTCATGAAAATATCCAAAATATAATAGCCTTTTCTGTAGCACTGTGTGAACTTTCACAGGTGATGGAAGTTGTGCGGCTCTGCACTGTGTTTACAGTTGAATAGGAAATAGGTAAACACAAGGTAAAAATATTCCTGTCAAATGCAGGCTACGCTTTCTTAGATGAGTAACTTCAGCTATTGAAAGAGGCTTAGCTCAATTGTTCAACAGACAACACTTTTGTGATTAGAAAACATTTCATAGTTCAGCTTACAGTTATCTTCATAATGTTTTGTAGACAGTGACATTTGGCATTTGAAGCAGGTTAGCATATCCCAGTGTTACTGCAACTGGGAGTGCTAGCCCATCCTAGTCCAGTCTCCTGCTACAGCAGCCACTGAGAGCTGGCCAGGTCAAGAAGCTGCAAGAGATGCCTTTGTTTATTGGAGGCATTGTCTCCCTCTGATGTCCAGCTGCCCAGTCTGGGTTTGGCTAGCCAGGCACGAACCATTCAAAAGGAATCTGTGACTTCTCTGCTTCAGTTGCTTGTGCAATTGCTGCTGATTCTTGCAGAGCTGTCAGTAGAAAACCTTTCACTAGCCACCTGGACCACTGCTTGTTTAAAATTGTTTTTCCAGAGGTCCTCAAATCACAACAGGGTGGGAAGGAAGTAATTTTTATTTTTCGGTGGGGTGAATGTAGATTCCTTATTCTCATCTATGTTACTGAGGGGTAAAAGTTCCCTGTTAACATAAATGAAAGAAGTGAATCTGCAACATGGTATCATGATAGGATGCAGACAGAAGGCACAGAATTGTCCCCAAACCCTCTTCTATTATCCAATGCCTGCAACAGGAGAATGGCAGTGTTCATGGTCAGTTGTGCTAACAGCATTCCCATCACTTATTTGTTTTCAAATATTTGCTGGCAAGTGGCCAGCACAGCGGTGGTTGTTGTCCCTTGCCCTGGAGCCACCAGCCTCTCAGAGACACGGAGCTTTTACATAGAAAGAAGATTCAGCTGCTGAGATTGGTGTAGCTGGCCTTGCCTTGCAGTGAAATGTCCTCCCAGGTGAGATTCCTGCTGGGCAGAGCTCACCAAGGAAGAGCAGTTGGTCACCTGCTGTGAACACTACAGCACCAGCACAGGCCCTCCTCCAAAAAAAGCTGCAGCCTCCAAAAGGAGATTAGACAGCTCTATAACGTCCTGGGCTCTGGTTTGCTCTCACAGCAGCCTGTCTGCCTGCAGTTGGTACAACTGCTTTCCAAAGCAAGCTGCTTTCTTGCCCCATGTCTGTGCGCTTCCTGATCTGCAGCTGAAATTGCGCTTAAGGCTTTTATTGTAGTTTCGTATTAAGAATTATGGCCTGTGGCTTTGCAGTGGAATTTTAGGTTATGAACATAAAACCTGCAGTTCGATAAGGTGATTAAGTAGTTGCTGCTAAAGAGGTTTATAGAATTACAGGTTGCTTTTTTTTCCCCCTCAATGTATGTTGAATAATTTTGAATAAAAGTAGTTTTGGCCAAGCCAGTGTAGTGTGTCTAAGAAGGTTTGTTTGCTCCTTGGGATGCAGTATGGCAGTGTGTTCTGTAATTTTATGTCTGATTTTACTATGTGCTTGCCACATAGATGTTCTCTTGCAAATAATAAGTTTATTAAGAGTTGTATTTGAGTCCTGCAATGCCATTTTGTCAGTAGCCACTGCTGTAGGAGCCAATGTGTTGTGATTTGTGCCCAGGGCAGACCTCTGTGCAGGGAGCATCCTGTTCAAGAAGTGAGCTCTCCCAGTGCTTCCCAGAGAACCTGGAGAGGTGAACAAATTCCTATAGATTCCTGCCAGAACTAGTGTGCTGTCTGATAGATACCCATTGTGGGGGTATGTCCAATGTGCACTCAGAGTGCTGTGAAATTTCATTATAAGGAGGCATAAACTAGAAAAGTGATTAATTTAGAGCTGGTTAGGACTTAGTTTTCTGTAATAATAATAATAATAATAATATGATTTAAGGTAAAATAAAAAAGTTTTAAAGCATGAGGTATTCCAGCTGTAAAAAAGACAGTAGCTCTAAAACTATCCATCTTGTATATTTATGCAGGTATTTAAGACATAGCACCTGCTGTAGATCTCAAATTTAAGAAGGTACATGCACAAATCAGCACTCATGGTTTCAAAGTTAGTAAACCGCTGCTTCATTGGACTCCCTGGCTGGGCATGCCAGAATATACTCTGACTAGAAAATAGAGCTGGATTTTTTTTTTCTTACTCTTCCTAAGCAACAGCGTGATTTAAAACTGGCAGATGAGTTGCAGGCCTCTTACCCCTCTGCTGTTCAGTGCACTCTGCATGCAGTTTGTGGCTTTCTGGTCAACGCCACGATAAAGTGAGGAGCAATGTAAATGGACAGCTGATGGTGTTGTTCCCAACTCAGCAGTCCAAGTGTCTCTGAAGAGGCCAAATGAGGCTTGGTGGCTTTTTCTCCTATTTCTCCTTATCTCATTTTTTCTGATAGAATACAAGCAAGTTTTGCTTTTAAATGTAATTTAAATATTGGTGTGTTGTCCACTTACGTCATTCAGCTTTTCTACTCTCAAGAAGAATAGAAGTATAGTTCTTCTGTTTTAACTGCCTTTGAATTTTTGTAGTGTGAGTGGAAAAAAACAGGAATTTTTATTTAAATGGGGAATTTATTACTTGAAATGTTATGCAGCAAGATGTTTTCTAGAATAATGTGTTCATTAATGCCTCTATCTGTAATGGAAAGGGAAATTAATAGAGATTGGTTGAATGGAAGCAATTAATGGCTAGCATATTTAATTTTATTCATCTAATTAAAAGGTCAGTAAATAACAATAGGTTCAGATTTGTGGTTTGCATCCATGACATTGCTGTTTAAATATTGGTTTAAAAGTGAGGAACAGGAAACATGTCCTGGATGCAAACCCACTTTTTCTGGCCAAAATTGGGGATGTTAAGGTGTTTATTCAGTTTGGTTAGGGTGTTATCAGAAATGTTTGGACGTGTCCACAATTGCCTCTATTCCCTGGAAGGGCAGGAGTGGAGAGTGGCTGGTGAAAGGGAAGTGGTTCCACCCCATTCCGTGAGGTGTGAAGGAGCAGTTTGCAGGAGCTGATATCCCTGGCTCCACACAGCTGCTGGGCAGAACCATAACGTGAGCCACATGCGGGAGAAACCCCATCAGTCACTGAGCTGCCACATCAAGTGAGTGCTCTGTGCTGCACTTGACCTCTGTATAAGACTTGCTTGGTGCTTCATCTGATTACTAAATATTGGTGTTCGTCTATTTTTAGATGTTTTACCTAAACTTCAGAAGGTTTACAGTATCAGTTTGAAAAATAATTCTCAATAGAACCCTTTTCTCTGGTCAATAAAAGCTAACTGAGGAGAAAAACGCCTTCAGTATCCTTTGATGTGCCATAGTCTGGATTTCAGAGAGCTTTAGAAAATGGTTCCAGATTTCAGTTACACCCATCCTGTGCAGCACTGTTATTTCCCACATCACCTTTGCAGTGTTGCATTTCAAAAGCCTCTTTAAAAGGCTAAAGAAATTTGGTACCCTTGACCAAGAAATGTAAAAAAAGCTGAACTCAGAAAAGGTGAAATAGCACATTTCTACACTCAGCCAGTTTGAAGTTACAAATCTTGAGGTTTCCAACTACAGTCAGAATGAAGGATAACTTAGGATTTGAAGGGTTGTGATTGGAAAGGTTAAGATATTTTCCGGTTTCCTTGTTTATAGATTAAATTGAAGACTGACTTTATAGGCATTGATTTTGTTAGACTGTGGTAATGTAAGAAGACACAAAAATTTTAATTGTAGGAGTAATAAAGCCCAAGAATGCTTAAAATGTTTTTCTTTCTGTAACAGGTGATAAATCAATATTTGCATGAATCACTGATTTAAAGACCCATTTAATTTCCACTTTTGTAGTTTATTCACCTAAGGAAGAATCAAAACACACAACTGTGATGAATCAGTGATTGTTTCAGAGTTAATCCACACCCATTTTTTAACATCAAGAATGCTTTTCTTTTTATTTTGAAATTTCAGGAGCTTCAATTTCAAAGACTTACCAGAGAACTGGAAGTGGAAAGGCAAATTGTGGCTAATCAGCTAGAGAGATGTAGGCTTGGAGCAGAGTCACCAAGTATCGCCAGCACAAGGTACAGGTCCTGATGACTTTACTTTCATTTGTCCCAGGAATTAAAAGCTTTTTAGTGGTGCTTATGTCCTCTATACGTATATTTTCACTGATAGCTATTCACCTCTCTTAATATCTGAAGGATTAAAAAATGCAGATTTGCTGTAAAGAGTTATGGGACAGTTTCAAGAGGCCTCTGTAATGATTACAGTGTATTCCAGACACTTTCTGAATTCACATCTGGAGAATTAGTGGTTTCCAGGGTCACCTGGAAACAGCCAGCAAGTCCCAGAACTCCCTGTTTTTGGTGGCAGTGCTGGTTAATTTGTTTTGTGGGGGGAGCATAGGATTGCTTAGGTTCCCGCTTAGGGTCTGGCAGAGTGGGTAGAAGAATCAGTTATATTGGTGAATTCAAGAAGATAGCTGTTAGAAAAGTTGAAGACTGAAAATTACCTCACTTACTTAAAATATTTGTGAAAATGTCTGCTTACCTGGCTCAACAAGAAAAGCAAAATACTGGGTTTTGTGGTTTCCAGTGGCTTGTAAGGGGTAATACAAGTTTATGGCATTTAGTACATGGCATTTTATTAGAGAAATCCCCTATACTAAGAATTTAAAGTTACACCAAGTTTTCCATATAGTGCTTGTAGTTGTAAATGTGTTGTTGGTGTAGGTACTTAAAATGGAAGCTAAAGGACAAGTAAAACAGCCCAGGCAGTCTGCAGGGGTACTGGAGTGTGGCTGGCAGCTCCGCGGGCAGCGTGCCAGGAACAGCCCTTTGCTGCTGCTGCCTCACAGCACAGATGTATTCCAACCATGGGGGCGTAGCCACGCAGGGAGCTGAAACACTACACAAATATGTGTGAAGTACATACATTTTTAACACAATTATATTTTTAACTTTTTACAGCTTTTCACCATTTTATAAATATTTAATAAATAGTACTTAATTTTTTCATCTGTTTCCTTTTCTTGATGACAGCAGCAGTATAGCCAAGCAGGAAGGTAGGCGACGGAAATCACTGCTTTTCTCTCAAGTGGTGCTGTTTAAATCAGAAATACTCTTCACCTTACAGAGTACTTGCAGAGATAATAGGCTTAAACTGTTTCATGTCATGCAAAACCTGCGAGAGATGCACTGGGAATTGACCTCTCCAATCTAGGAACTGGAGATCATAATTGTGCTTACATATTTTTTTAAAAAATAGCACACTGCTTAACAAGATCAGATATCTGCAATTTCCCTAAGCGTCAGTGTTGTTCCTGAAGGTCTGCTGTGCTGTGCACAGGTGTGGGCTGAGACCTATCTGGGACCTCCACCAGCCCCTTCTGCCTTAGCAGACTGGCAGAGCCACTTCACTAAGAGAGATGCTGGCCCCTGTTATAACCTGGAAATTCAAAGCTGGAAAGTGAGCTGCCACATGAAAATGTAAAGTAGTGCTGGTGATCCTTAGTGTGTTTTGTTTCTAAATGTTTTCATGCAAAACCTTTTCCATTTACCAGATTTTTACTTTTTCCAGATTGGCAGCTGGTTCAATTTTGTATCTAAGATAGTGAACTAAAGCAGTGAAAATGGCAAGGAAAAGGTGTGAAATTAAGAAAGGGCCAAAACCAAAAAACAATCAAACAACAAAAAAGTCAAATTAGTCAAAACCTCATACAAAAAAAACCCAAACAAGGCAATCCAAATCCTTAAAAATACAAGTAAGGAAAAACATCAAAAGGGTAAAAAAAAAAGGCATAAGTGGGTTTCAGCACGTTTTGTATGCATGCTCCATCTCCAGTTACCAAATATTTGTGTTACTGTCATATTTGTCTCTGTCTTCTGTAATTGTAAACTGAACATCATACCAAGCTGTTATGATATTTCTGACAGAGGACAATTTCTGCATTTCTACTCTACTAACCTAATTCTTCTTCAAGGATAGTAGTGGGCTAAATTAACATTTTCCAAAGTTCAGTTTGCCACATGTGGGCTCTCTTTGGATCTATTACATGCTGCTGTCAGGAGGAGACAGCATTATGACTAATTCCAGCAACAGCTCGGCATGGGCCCTGCAGTGTGTCACCACAGAGGCTTTTAAACACCGGGATGAAATGCACTGGAGTTACTGCTCAAAGCTTACAGATTTGCTGATTCTAAATATTGCTTCTGCTAGGTGACAAAATCAGGTGGTGATACCAGTATGTGATGTATGCTAGATTTGTTCCAAAATCATTTAATAAGAGTCAAGTTAAATGCTTAACCAGTTGAAGTGTCAGTGAAGCAGCTTTCCTCCTGTGACCCACGGTCAGAGCAGCCTTTTTCATTCCTATGTTCTGTACCTGTAGAGGAAATTCAAGTAGTCAGGTATGTTGGGCAGGGATGTGCTCTGGGTTATAGCCTTGTGTGTGTGACAATAAAGTATATGTGTGTATTCAGTGTGTGTTACCATTGCCAGCAACACAGACCCATGTTGCCTCCGTGTAAGGAATTGAGTTTCCAAAAAGTCTCAAGATCAGAGCAAAAGGGCAAGAGTGGAAAACTTGGTATTCAGGTAGCATGAGAATTCTAGGGCCAGAGGTTGACTTTCAGACTCCTGTAGTCTGCATTGGAATTCTCCTTTTACCTGAAGTCTCAGTGTAACTCTAGTTGTGTTTGTGCTAGCATGTGTCTTTAGCGCTCTTTTGTACAAATATTTTGTTTCCAAAAAGGCTCCTAAAAAGTTGTTTCATTTTACAAAAGAAGTATCTCATGCTGTTCATGTGGCCGAGCTAGTTTTTGTAATAGGTAGCTGTGGTAGAAAGAAGTAAAATGAAAGGTCATTTAGAAATTGCTACATCTTACCCAAAATCACAGTCTCATGCTGATATTCAGACACAACCAAATCCGATGAATTTGCCTGTTTTTCCTTTGAAAAGCTTTTTATTTGGAAAACAGTAGCTTATAATCACTGCAAAAATGATGTATTATTCAAAGTTTGATATTTTATATTTAGAGTGAGGAAATACATTTTCCCATAAAAACATTTAGACTAACGTTAGTAACACGTGAATGAATTCTGCATTTGCCTGCATCAGTACTGCTGTGAGCACAGGAAAGCACATGACTTGGTGGGAGGACATACGGGTGAAGATAGTTTGATAAAAAATCAGTACTGGAAAAATGCAGGAGAAGGTTTGGTTTTACACTGATATCAGACACCTGCTTGGTCTGTGCAGTAGTTGGCTCTGAAGGCATCTTGCTAACCGGGACAGCGTGGCTTCTGTCACCTCCTCACTCTCAGAGTTGTAGCTGTGTGTGTCAGGTGGTTTGACTTGTTCTGTACAAAGGATCAGAAATCTCTCTGGAAAACTGGAAACTGAAAAAACAGTGAAAACATGAACCGAAACAGACCTGTGATTTTTGGACTGCTTTACATGCAGAAACCAGATGCTCTTGAGTGGTGATCCCCAAAGCTCCTTTGCTGGACTCTGCCACGAGCAGAGCCTGCTGCTGTCTGAACAAAATGGTGCTGGTGGTACACGGGTGTCTGCGGGCTGTGCACACTGGTTGTGCAGTGCTGCTCGTGGCACACACTGGTGTGGGCTGTCACTGACAGCACAACACCTTAAACAGGAGTTTGTGTCATAGGCTGTCCCCTCACTGCCCTGTTGCAGACAGGTTGCGCTGCCTGGCGCTATGATGTACAGGAAGTGACAGTGAATAATTTCCGCAGACTAATAGAAAATTGAACTCCATAGCCAATGGTTTGGTAGTCAGGTATAAAGCACTGAAGAATGGTATTTACATGAACTATTTTTTAAGTTTGATCTGCTGGGGGGTTTTGTAAAGTTTTCTATGATTAATTAAAAATAAAATAAAAACTAACCACATGGTTCATTTGTGTGATATTTTTTTCTTTCTGCAGCTCTACTGAGAAGTCATTTCCTTGGAGATCATCAGGTATTATCTTTTATGTACAATTTGCTTTAAGCCCAAGTAGATTTATTTTCTTGGCATTCATTGCTTGTTTTGACACAAATGGAATGTGAAGCAGCAATGCTACGTATCTTTTCCAAGTGTCTTTTCTAAAGTATGACATTAATGTTTTCTTTGTCACATAGGGGACACATGTTCTCTATGTTACTGTAAAAGGTGCTTGAGCTTATACGTAGTTGCAAGTACTTTTCTTGTATCTTCATATGCCTTTGCATTTCTGTGTGAGCTGTGACTCTAACATAAGGCTTGTCATGTACTGGGTGTTCCTTGCAATTAACTAAAATTTACTTGTGAGTCTTCCCCTTGGCAGGTAAGGAGCATGAGAAAATACTGCATGTTTTAAGCCTGAAAACTCTTTTGGTTTTTTTTCAGGGTTTTTTTGTTTGTTGTTGTTGGTTTTTTTTTGGTTTTTTGGGTTTTTTTTTGCAGATGTTCATACTTAACCGAGAAAATCTCTAATAAGTAGAGGTTTTTCTGAGAGTGCTTTTTCTACTTTTGTATCTTGAGATAGTGTGAACTTTCTTTCCAAAATAAGCATTTTCTTATACAGCTACATCTGCTCCTGGTTATACTGGGGGAGGGGGTAGGACTGTATCTTCAAGATGGCATTCCCTGGTCTGTTGGAATAATCCCTTCTGGCCCTGACAGCCGGAGCACAGGGCTCTGACAGGTTGTGTGCATCAGCTGATGTTTGACATTGCGGAGTCGCTCTCTGAGCCCCGTGGGCTCTGGAGTGATGGGGGCATGTGCAGGAGCCACTGCAGGACAGGCACAGACAGGGGCTCCTGCAGGTCCCTTGTGCTGGGTCACCGTGTGCTCTTGTCATGCTGGCCAGAATGGCCCAGGGCAATCCCAGGGCAATCGCAGTGCAGCTGGCATTGTAGGGTGAGAGTTGCATGAGCCCCGTTCTGCAGAGCCTTCCTGTCCCACTCAGGCAGGGTGCTGCCTGTCCTCGGAGCTGTGTGGCTGCTGCACAGGGACCCTGCCTGCTGCTGCTGCTCTATCAAGCATATTCATAATTGCCATCATTGGGATTACTTTATATGCCATTCCTGTTTTTTGTTTTATTTGGAGATCAAGCCCTTAAACTTGTGCATCATTGTATTTTCATGGTTTCTGTTGCTGCAACTAAGGTGAGGCACATGTTAGCCTTTTTCCTTTATTTTAAAGCTAATATTCTCAACAGCCTGCTTGCACTGCCCTTTAACTTCTGCTAGTCCTGGTGGTGCTTTTCAGGTATTCTTTCAGCAGTGGTTTTAAACAAAAATCAAATTTGTTTTTTCAAGTAACTGAGAAATAAGTCTTACATTTTTTTTTCAATGTGAGTGTTGGATTTGTGGGTTGTTTGTTGGCAATTTTTAAATCACTCTGTTTCCCCTTGCTCTGTAATGTCCCAGTGACATTTCACGAGTCGTACAGATTCCTACTGAGAGCTCTCAGGTGTTGTTTTACTTATTTCAGCCAGTTCCATTCCACTGCTTTATTTCCTCTTCTGATTTTCCCGTAACTTACTCACTTTTCTCCTTGACCTTCCATTAGTCCTTCCTTCCTTCCACCACTTCCTTCCGCCACTTCCTTCCTCCCTCCCTCCCTCTCTTTTTCTCTCTCTCTCTTTCTCTCTTTCTTTTTCTTTCCTTCTTTCATCCAACTCATGTTTTTATTTTAATCTTTAATTCTCCCTTCACATTTGTGTAATTCTTTTTTAGAAATCTCATGTGCATCTCCCTGCTAATCAGTCACTTGAGATATGGCCAAGTATTCTACTTCTGTTTCAATGCTCTATGTGTTAATGCAAACCTAGATGTGTATTTCGCATGTCTCTATATTCAAAGTAGCTATTCCTGAAGTAATTGCTCAGAAGTGGGCATGTTGGAAAAAATCCCTATTTCTCGCTTAGAAGTTCCTGATCTACATTTCATTTCCTGTTTACATTTATGCCATGATTATGGTTTGATTATAAGTTTTTATTCCCCAATTTACCATGAATCTTTGTTTTGTAGAAGTGTCACTAGTTACTTTATGAACTGTAGTCTGAAAATACTGAAGATAAAGATGGATTATACCACTTCTTTAAATCACCTTTTCTGTGACTGTAGCTAGTGGTTTATGTCAAAAACATCAGTGGATGATAAGGTGTGACTGTAGCTGTAATTGCTTTCTGCATCAGTGGAATTATACAGAATTTTTCACAGAAATATAAAGTGATGTTGTTTTGCAGATGCTTATAAATAGAATATTAGATCAGCCATTTATAAGAAGGGTATTATTTTATTCAGGACATTCCTCCTGTTTTATGGTAATGGAGTTAGATAGAAAGACAACAATTCATTTTATTGTGCATTCTTGCCTTTGTTAAACAGCCTAAACAATCTTTATTTTTTAGCCCTATGAAGGCTTTGGCCTGGTGGGCAGTGTGTGATGGGAGCGAGATTGGGCTCAAACCTCTGTCCTGGGAACATCTGCACTGAACAGCACAATTGGGCCTTAGTCTTCCTGTGTCTCTCCCCAGACTGATTGTCAGTTTGACATTGATTTAGTATCATGCAATATCCAGTAACTGAGATAATAGGCCTTGTATTAGATAAACAAAAAGATGAAAGTATTGAAGTTGGATGTAGTCCTAATGTAAAGGTCCAAGTCGTCCAAGTGTTTTATTCCGAAGAACATGGAACACCCACTGGTGGCTGTTACCATCTGGTGTTGAGCTGGTGTAACAGGCTGTGAAGTCAGTTCTGGCAGTGTTGGTTCTCTGGATCATTTCTAGGCATACTGATGATTAAACTAATGGAAGTGTAGTAACACTTCTTACTAAATCTTAATTAAATTTGCTCATAATACTCCTATTCTAGTAAAATAACTAGCCTCAAATTTTACAAGTTAGTTTTGACCTAAGAATGTACTACTGGTAAATAACTGCTGACTGCCTAGGATTTGTAGGATTTATTGATTTTTTAAAAATCTGACTAGCATTCAAGCATTCTTCATACTAGCAATTGCTGAGTAACATTTTTAGTATGAATGTTCCTTATGGGTCATTATGCAGGTAGTGAGAGACCAGCATTTTGTGTGCAGCCACTGGTAAAAGCCAGAGTATTTGTGTGCATCAGGCATCGCTGCCCAGAGCCCACCAAGCCCCACCAAGCAGTCCTTGGGGCTGGGCTGATGCTCCTTAGCACTTTCTCATTGGATTTGCTCCAGGCTCTTTCATGGATTTCTGCAGCAAGAATTTACATTTCAGGTGTTACCTTTAAACATAGCATCCATTGCCTACTCTGCTTCCTCAGAGAGGTTCAGGCTGGATATTAGGGGAAATTCTTCATGGAAGGGCTGTCCAGCCTGGCACAGCTGCCCAGGACAGAGTGGGGTCCCCATGCCTGGAGGGATTTAAAAGCCCGTGGATGTGTCACTTTGGGATCACGGGGCAGGGGTGGCCTTGTGCTGGGGGAGCAGCTGGGCTCCATGGTCTCAGAGGGCTTTTCCAGCCCAAACCATTCTGTGGTTCTGTACTGCATCTCTGCTGCCTGCTTAACAAGGTAACTGAATGACTAATGTTTCTGTTAAAATAATGTTGATTCAGTATCCTCATCTTTGTCCTTTTTTTCCAGACTCTTTAACTTATTCCTTTCTTCATAGGAGCATTGCTGTCCCTCCTTTGCCTTTCCTTACAACGTTGTCATTTGTCTGTACAGTTCAGCTGGCATTCTTGGAACTGAAGTTAGCTTAAGAGGCATATATTTAGATATTAGTTTACTAAGTAAAAAATATGTATAGAAATTTGCAGCAACTACTGTCCATAGTACACAAACGGATGAAATTCAGCTCAGCCTTTTACATCTGGAGGTATTGATTACAGGCCCTTAAGACAAAGGTAGCTGGGCACTACAGCACAGTTGCACAGTGTTTCTATTCTTCAGAGTGTACTAGATAATCAATTAATTTTTCATTAAAATAGGTTGGAACATATATTTGAAAAATTAGAGTTGTAGAGCTACATCAAAACTTTCAGGTAACAAAATTCTCAGGTATTTCTATTAACATTCTGTTCATTGTGTCTGGGAGATGATACCTGTCTGCCAGTAAACTGATTCTGTTTGGTGTAAGTCCTCCATTAGAATGCATGAGAAAATGATCATTATTGAGTTTGCAGGAAACTTGCATATGAAACACTGGATTTATCTAAACAATTTATTCTTTCAGATCCTCCGCCCAGCAGTGTAAGCAAGCCCCAGGTGTCAGAGGGTGTTCACACCAATGCCTATGATATTAGAACAGAAGCAGAGCAAGGGACTCTCTACTCACCAGAGCAGACATCTCTCCATGAAAGTGAGGGTCTGTTGTGTGCATTTTAAATATTAGAATATATTTCTGTATTGAAAGTATAAAAACGCAATATAGTTATGAATGCAACAAATAATTAAGTTATATAATACTTGGTGGACTTGTTAGATGATTTTATTCTTATGCTGGCTTCATATTTACAGGGTCTGTAGGTAACTCAAGAAGTTCAACACAAATGAATTCTTATTCTGACAGTGGTTACCAGGAAATAAGCAGTTTCCATAACAGCCAGAACTTGAACAAGGCAGAGCTCAGACAGCAGCATTCCCTTGGTGGACCCCTCAACAACCATGATGCGGTGAGGAGCTCGCGCGCCGAGGGGCAGACGTCAGTCCAGGTACTCTGACCAGTGCACTGTGCACCTCTGCTGTGCACGGGCTCCAACAGGATTTAGAGACAGTAGCTGGATAGCTGGGCCCTCCTTTGTATGGGCTGGAGTTAATGTTATCAGATTACTTTTTGTTTAGTGCTTTCACTGGTTACAAAGCGGAAATGGCTTGCAGCAGAGACTCCTTTGCTGGGATCAGCACGTGTGATCTGGGTCATTCACAGGAGCTGAAGGGAAGTAGCATTCCTGACTGCACAGTACACTGCTATTATCATATCAAGAAAGTATCACTCACTCAAAATTCATTGTGAAATGGGGGAAAACCTTCCTAGAAGTTAGCCTGTATGTAAGCATAGTTCTTAAAGGAAGATGCTACTCGTGTTCCTGTACATTCTATGGTTTCTAGCTTTCCCCTCCTTTTTCAGTAAATGAAATGATAGTAAGACAAATAATTGTTAGAATGTTTCTGGATTATACCAGAACTCTTTGCATTATTGTTCCTGAGTTTCCAGAGTGGTTGAGTAGTGAGGAAGGAAAGTATAGGTGAAGATTAACATAGCAAGCCAAATGAGAATGAGAAACAGGTGGGTTTTTAATGTTAAATTGTCATTTTATATACTAAGAAGCATTGGTTAGAAAAAGGTTACAGGGAAACTTGAAGGAATTAAGTTTAGGGTAAAAGCTACACTCCAGCTGCCTCTATGTACCATTAAGTTGTGTGCATTTTCTGATGACTTCTCCATCTTACAGGAGAACAATATCCACTCAGTGACCTAAATGAGAAAACTCCTAAATGTTTTTGATTTCCAACAGCCTTCAGCCAATACCGCTGCCAACCGTGTGATGAGACGGGTCAGTTCGGTGCCATCCAGAGCCCAGTCTCCCTCCTACATGGTCGGCACGAGCATGTCCCCGTCACGGGGGTCGCTGCGGACGTCTCTGGGGAGCGGGTACGGCTCTCCCGGCGTTGCTGAGCAGAGAGCCCTGCCCTCCCACGCGTACTCCTCCACCACGCTGCCCGTGCAGCGGGCGGGCTCCCCGTACGGCGCGCACAGGCCTGCCTCCCCCTCGGCCGTGCGCCGCGTCGGCTCGCTCACCTCGCGGCAGGCGAACCCCGGCAGCGGCACCGCCCCGTACCCGACGGCAGGCAGAGTCGGCTCTCCCCTCGCCCTTACTGATGTGCAAACCAGAGTGGGCTCTCCGTCCCAGACTCAGCTGGGATCCTCTTCCCCAAAGCGCTCTGGCATGACGGCAGTTCCGCAGCACTTGGGGACGACGCTGCAGAGGACAATTCATGACATGGAACCCTATGGACAGCAGTACGAGATCTATGAGAGAATGGTCCCCCCACGGCCAGATAGCCTCACAGGTGAGTAACGGGCACGGACCGCAGCTGTAGAAAACCCAGAATGCAGTCCTGGTGTTGTGGATGAAACGTTGTAGCACTGGGGCACAATTGCGGGGCTAGTGTCAGGTCACTTGTACTTACTGATGCCAAACATTGTGTCAATCGCAGGTTCCTCATAAATACTGGATTTATGATTATTAATTGCTAGCCATGCCTTGAATTAAGTCCTATGATTTAAGTTGCTAAATTAAATCCTAAATCTTACAGAGGCATGTCAGCATTTTCAGAGATAAAGTACATTTAAAATGTGTGTGCAGGCTAAACATAAAGTAAAGCATACTAGCCTGGAACTAATTTTATGTCCAGTTCTTTCCTAAAATATATAGTTTATTACACCTGAATATTAGGAGTTTTTTCTACTGATATTTCTAGACTATCTCATACTTCAAGTTAAATATAGGGTAACCGTTTTAAATACTAGCTTAAAATAGAGCCCTAAAAGGTAGAATCTATTCATCTGAGAGGTAGTTCTTGTTAACATGTGTGTTACTGATTTTGTTCTGACCTTCATCTGAATGAGCACAGACAAGGCCATTTTCCAGTTAGACCATGTGCTCTTTGAAACAGATGTCAATTTCTGTTTTTTCTTTGGAACCATTATAGTGCAGGAAACTCCAAAATGCTCCCATTCCTCAGTAAAAGATAAAATGTGTCTTCTCCCTCACTTCTGTTTGCAAGACTTAATAATATGCCAGTTTGATAAGGGGTTGGGAATGAGTTTGATGGGAAAGGCCCTGCTGCCCTCTTTGCCTGCCCAAGTCCTCTGTTCTCACCACTTGTAGATGTGTTTTCTTAGTGATGGCCCAAAGCTTTCCTTGCAGACACTGTGGCAGAGTAGGTCTGGGATTTTAGGGGAGGAGAATACGCAGACAAAGGATACATTTTGTTACACATCACTACTCCATTGTACTTTTGAAGCTGTTTTGTAATCTCCATCATTTCATCATCCTTGCATAGCTCATTTCTCATATTCTGCTGCTTTGATAACTGCCAAAGCTTTAGTGCCCACAGCGGTAATGCTGAAGTCAACAAAGTTGTATATATTTTCTATGAAATATTAAATATATAGCAAGGTGAAAAATACTAATCCAGCTGCAGCATAGCTATTTATATATACTCACATCGTGGGCTATTTAAACCTTTATAAAGATTTTTCTCCATGTGCTTACATTTCTGCTGCCACTATCAAGCAGCTGTTTGCTCTTACTGCTGCAGAATGTTTCAGTTTCACGATTACAGCTCCTTTAGTCTGTGCCCTCTGTCACGACAGGATTTCTGTCAGGTCCATACTTACCCTGTTATTGCTGAATCTGTACACCGTGCATGCTGACTCAGCTTGAATTCTCTGTGGTTTAGACTGTAAATGATACCAAAAAATTAAGTTGGAAAATTTCAAGTTGTTAGTGTATGGACAAAATTTTTGGTCAAGGAAATGCTGCTTTGTCAGCAAGCCTTTCAGTATGGGCCATTTAATAATGGAAAAGAATTTAATGAATAAGTCTTTGTAACTGGTAGGTTTAAACAACACCTTTTCTTGGCCAAAGGAAGAACCATTCAGTCCTGACAGCTCTGTTGCTTTGCTGAAGATGGGCCACACGGGCATGTCCCTGTGCTTGGTTGCAGGCCTGAGGAGTTCGTATGCGAGCCAGCACAGCCAGCTGGGGCAGGAGCTGCGCTCGGCGGTGTCCCCGGACATGCACATCACCCCCATCTACGAGGGCAGGACGTTCTACAGCCCCGTGTACCGCAGCCCCAACCACGGCACCGTCGAGCTGCACCACGGCTCCCAGGCCACCCTGTTCCGCTCCGGCTCCGGTGGGTGACGGCCCCGGCTCCGGCCGAGCCGCCTGGCGTGGGGAGCAGGGGGGATGCACGGAATGCCGGTGCAGGAGGAAGAGCTAGAGGGTGTCAATTAATGGAGACAGAAGCTAGGTTTGAAGGACTTAAAATAACCTGCAGGAATCAAAAGGCTCTTGTGATGTTTGCAGGGAATGCTTGGGGCTATACATCACTGTCAGCCTGGGGTCAGAGTGTTTTCTGTTTGATAGCACATGCACGGGTACATCCCAGATAAGTGTATTCATGACACACGGAATTTATTGCTTCCTCTGTTGCATTCTCTATGCATCTCTCTCTTAAGAATTGAGTTGGTTCATGGGTTTTTTTATTCATCAATACAGTAAAACAAGAGCTTGCCACTAAAATTACCTACCGCATCTTTCACAGTAAAAATACTGTTTTACCCAACTTCTTAACAAAGCATAATGGTAAATGCTACAGCTGAGGATTGTCTATTGAAACCAAAATATTCCTCTAGTATCTCACAGAAGTGTCACTCATGTAATAGGAAGAGTATAGGCATTACATTAGTATTGGGATTTATTTTCTGTAGAGAGAAATGTAATGCATGTTGCAATGCAGTTCTTTAAGGTTGATTAATAATCTGTATAGTGGTCTCCAAAAACTCTTAAAATATTACAGTGATTTAGTTAAGTAACTCTCTAGAATTATTTATAGAGAACTGTCCAATTCATATGCCATGTTTTCCCACACTTGAAAATGCCTTTTTAATGTTTGCTAATGTAACTGCAATACCAAGAGAATAGTGCTGAAGGAGCAACCAGTTTTTGCAATTCTCCTGCCTTCTACAACCTAGAATAATGGAGTTTGTCAGGATGTGCCAATCAAGAAATATAGCTAGAAACTGGAATTCTTTGTTTACTTGTCTACTTAATACCACTTTCCTTGGGAGAACAAGAGCCACCACAACGGCTCTGTTCAGATTGGAAGATGCATGTTCTTGTTCCCGAACCACTCAGCTTCATCTTTGCAATGATCCACACGTTGCCTTCTGTCAGGGAAAGTGTAGTTAGGAAAAGCAAACTATCATATAAACAATATGCATTTTTGTTTACTTGTTTTTCTTTTTTGGTACAGTTGGTGAACTGATATTATGAACTTTGAAAACACTTTCCACCCAGATTTCTGCTTGTTGGCATGGGATGCATTTCCTACTTTAAATACTTGTTGAGGGAAGCTGAGGCACAAGTCTGATCCCACCAAACCTTTCATTCTGTAACTAACCTCTCTCTCCATTTGCATGAGGAATTGCTTCATGAAATCTGGCATCAACTTGCAACCTGGGGCACAGTACACATTTTCAAGACCGATGGTTTTTTTGCTTGCAGTGTTAAGTAGGTGTTGCCCCTTCTCTAGAGCAGGCGCTTGTTACCTGGTTGTTTGGCACTGTTTTATCCTAGGCATGGGTAACCTGCAGCGGTCCTCCAGCCAGCGCAGCACCCTCACATACCAAAGAAACACCTACGGGCTGCCCTCGGCGGCCGCGCTGGCGGAGCCGCTGCGGGCGGTGCCGTTCCGGCTGCCCGAGCCCGCCTACGGCCGCCTGCACCCCGCGCCCGACGGCGGCACCACGCGCTCGCCCTCCATCGACAGCATCCACAAGGACCCCAGGCAAGTCCCGGCCAGGGCTGCGGCTGCACCAGGGCGCAGCTTCCCTCCACCTGCGCTGGGCCCGTCCGCCCGGCCCAGTCAGCCCCGGCTCTTTTTAGTACTTGCAGCTTCACCTTTATTGCCACAACAGTGGACACGGGCTGCTTCTTGCAGTGAGAAAAAACAGCTGGTACACATTTCATTATTACATTTTCTTTCATGCTTGCTTTCCTGGGGAAGTTATTACAGGGAACACAATTTTTATGAGATTTGACTGGATTATTGAAAATATTTTTTAGTAACCTGTAACACTGCAGTGAGTTTTTCTATGAATGGGAATTGGAGCTTGAAAATTCAAAAGGACAGACCTAATTTATTTGAATTAATTTTTTATTAACAGCTTGCTTAAATTTCAAAACAAAGTGTTAAAACTGTTTATAAAATGTGCCATTTTGAAAGTGAACGCACATATTTCTGCAATAATTACTGGTTTGACATTGCAGATGTCTGTGCACAGTGTGAGCCTCTGACAAGTGTAGTATCATCATTGTAATTTACTCTAGACACTGTGCACTAAAACCTTGTGTTTAACGTGGGAGTATCAAAGCCCAGGCTGTGCGCAGCTTGGAAGGACTTATGTGCGTATTCAGTGTGGATTTGGAATTAGTAGGAATTTCAGTCCCTCCTCAGATTGCTGGTTCACTGAGAAACCAGCTCATCCTGGAGGAGCTGGGCTGAGCTGTGCCTCCAGGGCTGTCCTAGGGACATGTTGGCTCCAAGGAAACCTCAAGCAGAGATGGTGAGACTGAAGTTTTCTGTTGCATTCCCCTGCTCCCATCTACAGCAGGCTCATAGCACCAGGCAGTTACCTAGTCTGGGCTAGTCCTGTCATCTCAGCAATGAAAATGCTGCTTTAATGGATTTTGTTATTCTATTTATTAGTGGAAATTGATATATTTAATTTGTTAATAGATATCAAGAGACAGAATTAGTCTCATTTAAGTGAATGGTGCATTCATCCAGATGATTTTAATAGGATAATCTTACCTCTAGGCAGTAAAGCTTGGAGGCTGCTTGCTCTGGTATGGTGGCAAGAAGAGTTACTTATAGCAGGGATGCTTCCCATTCATAGCAAGGAACTTTAAAGAAACTCTGACTCAGTTGTCACTGCTGGTGCACCTTCTTAACTTGTTACAGAGGAATAGTTATTACAGAGAAATAGCTTTTACCTCACATTTAATCTGTTCCAGTTTCTGATGTGCACACCGGGCTGTGGCAGGGGAGCATGTTGCACAGCCTCAGAGTGGGCTGTTAGGAAGCACCACTCTGGAATGAGAGGGAAAGCAACTAGTTTTATTAGAAAGCCAGTGTCCCCTAGGGTTTTCCTATCATTAGTATGGAAAAATAAAGCTCTGAATTGTTGAGCGGTTCAAGGTGGGCACAGACCTGAGCTTCCCCTTTGTGTGACTGGGAGTCCTGGGGAGACCTGAATGGCCAGGCCAGCATTAGTCGTGGAACAGCTGCCCAGCTACTGTTCTTGGAACATACTTTGCTCTTTTTTTTGTTTATTTTGGGTTGGGTTTTTGGTCTTGTGGTGGGGTGGTTGGTTGGTTTGCTAGTTTGTTTGATTGATTGATTGATTGTTTTGGGAGTTTGGTTTTGTGTTTGTTTTAGATTTTTGTTTACTTGGATTTTTGACCCTGAGAAAACTTAAGATACTACTTTATCCCTCTCCAGTTCTCTTTTGTAAAAGGCAAATGGCCCAGCAAATATTAATTACTATGTTTCTAAATCTGCAAACTGGGCATGTTTCATGACTTTTCCAGGATTGGTCTTCACAAAATCATTGTGGTTTAATGAAGGAGATATTATTTAATGATTTTAAATTTATAATCCCTGAATAACTCAAATCAAGCAAACATCCTGCATCTAATTCTGACAATAACACTTCAGGATGTGCAGGTTTTGTTGAGGTATAATTGGCTTCTGCCTAGGGACAACATTAAGCACTGAGAGAAAAATGTTGTGCAGAAATGATGCCCCAAAGCAGCACTGTTGAGGGGGTATCTTTTGCATTATATATTTAACTTTTGTGAGATTTTTTGTAGATTGAAATGTTTGAATTGGTGTTACCTTAGTGATTATTTGTATTTGTGTGGTCCATAAGCCAACAGAAGCACACTGGATATAGTGTCCTTTTCCAGTTGGAAGACTGAAAGGTGATGTGACCCACTGCTCTCCCATTATACCTGGGTTTCCTTCTAGCCCTCTTACTCCAGAACAAAACTGAATTGTTGGAAAGCCGTTAAGATGCTCCAGTACTTGTGTTTGGTAAATCCCCATCCTTTGTGAGTAATGCCTTCTCTCCGTGTGCTGTCCACTGAAGGGAGTTTGCGTGGCGGGATCCAGAGCTGCCTGAGGTCATTCACATGCTCCAGCACCAGTTCCCGTCGGTGCAGGCCAACGCAGCTGCTTATCTGCAGCACCTCTGCTTTGGGGATAACAAGGTGAAAACAGAGGTAGGTGCTGCTTGTGCTGCTCTTCCAGGGCACCGCTACAGGAACATTAGGCCTCTTGCCTCTTCCCTTGTTTCCCTCATCATGACACAGTATTTGTGCCCCTCCTGTGTTCTGTGTGTACCAGGTGGATGCCAATATTGAAGTGCCTGGGGGTTGTAATTATGCAATCAGATTCTTCCTGTCATAAGAGCTGTATGGAAATTCTATGGAAATCTTTTGCCTTAAAGTTGTCATCCAGCAGAACTCTAAAGTGGGTTGGCCAGAGCCTGGCTATGAGTAACCTGTTGGTGACTGGAGACAAGAACAACCAGGAGCTCTGGAGTGCTTTCACTGGTTTTTATCAAGGTGTTTTAAGGCATCATAGGGAATGAGTGAGCTGTCAGGCAAAGAAAAGGAGCCCAACCCTAGAGAAACATGGAGGGAACTGTTTATGCCACTGTGATATGAGGGCAGAATACATCTGAGCGAACATTCAGATTATTATTGAAATCTCTTGAAACTTTGCATTCGAAGACCTGCTGTTTTTGCGAAGCAGCTGTGACCTGTTGATTTGAGGGAATTTGCTTTTTCATTTGCATGCTGTGTGCATGTGCTAGATGTTATTTTCAGTATAAATTTTATTTATGTTAATAAAATGTTGGTTCAACTTTTGTAAGAAGATAGCCCACATAATTCACTGTTGCTGGGAGATGAAAAGGTTATAGTTTTGATGATCGGGTGATGATCACAGTGATAGTCAGCTCTTATTTCCAATATTCCCTAAAAACATATTTTGGCTATGGGAAATTACTTTTAAAACTGGAAACAAAACTGATGCAATAACAATTCTCTGCACACAGCAAGTGTCTGAAAACGACCCTCAGGCATTGCAGTGGGGTGGAGGGAGAGGTTCAGCCCCCTGTAGCAACCAAGTCAATAAGGTTCAGCAGCTGTTTCTTCTGGAAGTAGAATGGGAAGTACTGTTCTCATAAAAACAAAAGCCTTTTACATCTGCAGAGTGAGGTGAGTGAGATCAGTGGGTGCTGATGTCCTGATATTCCACTTTCCAGGTCTGTAGGCTAGGAGGTATCAAGCACCTGGTGGATCTCCTGGATCACAGAGTCCTGGAGGTTCAGAAGAATGCCTGTGGTGCGCTGAGGAACCTCGTTTATGGAAAGTCCACTGATGAGAACAAAATAGCCATGAAAAACGTGGGAGGGATACCTGCCCTTCTGCGGCTGCTGAGAAAGTCAGTTGATGCCGAGGTCAAAGAGCTGGTGACAGGTAAGCTTGGAAGGGAAATTAGCAGAGAGCTGTAATGCAAGGTATTTCTCTGGACACTTATCTTGGTCAGTTAAAACAGCACAGACTGTAGAGTCATTGGGAGAAGTGAATGCTGAGGTAGTTGCACTAAAGCTCCACTTAGGGTGGATTTTTCCTCATATGAGTCTCCTGCACACACAGCAGGTATTTCTTTATTGATTCTGAACATTCATTTTATTACCATCTTGTCTTATCTTTTCTTGACAACAGTTTTAAATAAGATCTTGCAGAATTCGTAAGATGGATCCAAACTATATAAATGTGTATGGTATTTAATCTGAATTATAATCAAGGATGACTTCTTCAGAAAAATTATTTAATCTGTGTTTCATGATGAAAAAGAAGATTCAGTGCTGTTCAGTATGTTATTTGTATATACAGTTCTGCTGGTAATTTACATCAGGTTTCATACTTCTGTGTCTGAATGTCATGTATAGAAACTTTGCCGGGCAGGGGACTAGGGATTTCTGCCCGAGGATAAAACATGGATAGCAGTTACGTGCAGCTGATGGATGGATGCGACATGCTCCGGACTTGTTGCTATTGTTTCCAGGAAGAAAGTTTCCGTAGGATTTTTATATCCCTTCTTGTATGTTCAGTTCTGCTCCTCAGTACCTGACATCCCTGGTATATGGTGCCAGGTAGCAGGAATGCCAGAGCAGACCATCCTTATCATTGGCAAAAAACCAAACCAAAGCCATGCCCTCCTCCACTGTTCACTTTGTTCACCTTGCTTTCCTCCTTTTTGGATGCTGGCTCTCCACATTCTGCCTGGTCTAGAATCACATCACATATTTAAAGTAATGTCTTTTAAGTTGTCAGTGTTGCTTCATGTTTGTTTGCCAAGTCTCTGCTGACTTTTCTGCTCTGGAAATGTCTTCTAAGGGGTTCTCTGGAACTTGTCTTCGTGTGATGCTGTGAAGATGACAATCATTAGAGATGCTCTGTCCACGCTGACAAACACTGTGATAGTGCCCCACTCGGGATGGAACAGCTCCTCCTTTGATGATGATCATAAAATTAAATTTCAGACTTCCCTTGTTCTGCGGAATACAACAGGATGCCTGAGGTATTTGCTCTTCTAGAACACTCCCTTTTAAAGAGTAATCATGTTATCCAGCAGGTCTTTCTTGTATTTTAAAGACAAAGGAATTGTTTTAGTCTATAAATTACAGAGTTCTATCATGTAGACAGCTTTTCCAATTGTCCTTTTTTTCCTAATAGAAAAATATGAAAATTACCAAGTTAGTCACTAAGAGTTGCTAACCAATTACTAATCAGCTGCACAAAAACCTTCTGCAGACTGTCTAATAAGTGATTATCTGTATATCCTTACATACGCTGTGTTCCTTTGTCATTCCAACTTTCAGGAACCTGAGCTCCGCTGGGGAAGAGGCACGAAAGCAGATGAGGTCCTGCGAAGGACTGGTCGATTCGCTGCTCTACGTGATCCACACCTGCGTGAACACCTCAGATTATGATAGCAAGGTGTGTGCATGTCTCATGTACAGATACTTTAGTGCTAAACTGTGTGTCTGACCTTGGGGCTTTGTATGGCTCAGCTGAGCACGGTGATGTCCTCAGCTCAACTGGCATCGCTCCCAGCCCCAGGTTACTGAGGCACAGCCAACTCAGCTGTGTAAGAGGGTCACCTCTTCTTTTCAGCAGTGTTGCAGTATCTGTTTCTTAATAAAACAGTAGTAAGCTCTCAAGCTTTTCATTTTCAGAATACTAAAGAATAAGCCACTATAGCAGAGACCACTCTTATAAATACTGTCAGATTTGAGAGAGATTGCATTTTCCCAGAGAAGCAGCCACAACACAGCCCAAGGCCCGGCATTAGAGTTTAGCACTTGTGCTCCCAGTGCTTTTTCTCCTCTACTGACCTGGTTTGGTTTGGTTTGTGTCTGTGTGAGGAAGAACTGGTGATGTGGTGTCTCTCTGGTTTGGTTCAGACAGTGGAGAATTGTGTGTGCACCTTGAGGAACCTTTCCTACCGCTTGGAACTGGAGGTACCTCAGGCACGGCTGCTGGGAATCAATGAACTGGATGACTTGTTGGGAAAAGAGTCACCCAGCAAAGACTCCGAGCCAAGCTGCTGGGGGAAGAAAAAGAAGAAGAAAAAAAAAACTTCCCAGGAGGATCAGGTTTGTATTTTCAATGTACTGCAAATCTCTCAGATGGCATTTGACTCATGGTGGGGAAGGACATAGCTTGACAAAAACAGCCCTACAAAGAATGAAAATACAGAGGTTTTGTCCAGTTACAAATCTGCATTCCTTTCTCAGTGGGATGGAGTTGGCCCTATCCCGGGATTTTCCAAGTCTCCTAAAGGGGTGGAGATGCTCTGGCACCCATCGGTGGTGAAGCCATACCTGACACTGCTGGCAGAGAGCTCCAACCCAGCCACTCTGGAGGGCTCTGCAGGATCACTCCAGAACCTTTCTGCAGGCAATTGGAAGGTAAGGGAATTCCTGCTCCTCCTCCTCTTTGTAGTCCAGCTGAATTTTCTTCTAAGACCCTGGAATGTGTTGGGGGGGGGCGTGCCATTTTCTTGTGTGCATGTGAGCATCCCTCTCTTGTCTGTGCATTAGTGCTCATGTGCTGCAGTCATGTTTCCACAGTGAAGAGCCTTGCCAAAGAGCAGGGGCAATAAGAGCCATATGGAAGCTGGCATTTATTTTAAATAAACAGAAAAAGCTTCTTCCAGCTTCATCTTTTGATCTTTTCAGATCAAAACAATTTTCTGGCTTCTAGCTGTGAATTCTGGTGGGGAGGTGCTGTTGAAATAAGACCAGGACAAATAAATTTACCTTATTTCCATAATCCATTATTTATTTCCATACATTCTGGCCATTGCATATATAATGTGCTACAAAAGCAGCACATGAGAACACTATATTGTGTCATGTATTTGTTATGGAGAAATTAAAAAACAGAGCAAGCATTAATTGCTTCCTTTGCTTGCAGCAAGCCAGCTAAGCCCTTTTCAGTTTGACCATTATGAAATTGGTATTAAAAAAAAAATACAAGCAAAACCCAACCCCCTGCTCCCTTTTCAATAATCATCATCTATTCAAATACTTTCTCTCTCTGTAAGAGGAATGAGTGAAAAATGGCAAAGAGCCAGCCCTTTATAATCACAGAAAAAGCACACATCGAACTTGTCATCTTTTATTGGAAAGGACCAAGCATGCTTGAGAGTCCCAGCCCAGCCCGAGGCTGTTTCAGGGGCACTGCTCTGGAGGGTTGTTGGGTAACTGAGCTTCTGTGTCAGTTCGCAGCCTACATCCGCGCTGCCGTGAGGAAGGAGAAGGGGCTGCCCATCCTCGTGGAGCTGCTGAGGATGGACAACGACAGAGTGGTGTCATCTGTGGCCACTGCCTTAAGGAACATGGCCTTAGACGTCCGGAACAAGGAGCTTATTGGTACGTACAGACCATCCTCAAGAGAGCACCAGCACCGGGATGTCAGACCTTGGATGGGAAATCCAAGGAGAGATTCCACTAATGGGAACAGCGCGCTTGATGCTTCTGTGTCACGTCAGTTGTGTCACATAAGTGAGTCCTCCTGACAGCAGCAGCTTTCCAGAGCGATGTTGCCACATTAGTTTGCTGCTGGCCATCTTTCTTGGATGGGAGTCAGCCAAACCAGACAGAAAACCCTCAATGTCAAATAGGATGGAAACACAGCTCTGCTTCCTTGGAGCTCAGTGCTCACCTGCTTGGGGGGTGCAGGTCTCCCATGTGTTCCTGGGGGATGGAACAGCTCTGCTCCACAACAGCCGTGCTACGTTAACAATCTTGAACAGGAAGAGAGGGAAGAAATCTTCTCCAGGAAAACACAGATGTAGAGCATCTTCTGTGTCTTTGCTGAACTAAGTCATCAACAGAGGTGCTTGCTAGAAAAAACTTAGGGTCTTGTCAGTTCTAATATTTAACCCTTTAAGCATTCATCTGTGCCTTATTTATCTAGCATTAAAAAACCCCAACGAAATGTCTATCAGCTTTCCTGCCTTTCCTGAGTTTTCTCAGTCTGTTAGTGTTGAGCATGCTTCAGCATCAGGCTGCTGTGGGTTCACTGAACCCTGTTAACAAATGGTGTGATATAAGAAAATCTCATTTTTGTTACAAAAGCATTTTCTGCGTATAGAATGTGGGGTCAAGGCTATAACAACTGTTCATAGAGATAGGAGGATCATTATTCTCAAAAAGAGAAATACAAGTGGACAGAACTTCGTTATCTGTTTCTGAAGCTTCTCATCTGGGATATTCAGAGTGTGTTTTCTGGCAGTGCAAATGAGAAATGTGTAAAGAGAGAATTCTATTCCATAGCACCAGCCCTGTGCAGGTCAGATTCAGATGATATTCTTTTGTTAGGCTGTTTCTTCCATTCCTGGCAAAACTTTTCAGCTCAGGAATGGTCCTCCACCTGCTCCCTCTCCCTGTCAAAGCTGTACCTCTGAAAGAATTTCTGGCCTCAGACACACTCTGAAACAGACCATTGGATAAAACACTGCCAGATGTGAAGCAAGATCTGCACTACCCCATGCTAGAAATCATCTTTAGGAGCATCTCTGCTGGTATAGGAAATGAACAATGGGCTCACAGTGTCACAGTGAAGGAAATGAGAGATGAGGACTCTAGCAAATTACAATATATGTTGGAACATGCAGCATGTGGCTGAACTTTCTAAAGGGTTGGCAATGGCAGGGTATTGCTGCAGATGCCGTTGTGAGGGTAATTTCCCAGTGTTTCCTTTTGCCTGCAGAATTCCTTTTTGTTTCTTTTTTTCCTTTCAGGCACATTATGCAAATAGATAACGAATGACTTTGTGCAAAGCTCCTTCATTATTCACTGTTATGTGCAAATACATGTCTACTATAAAATCAATTAATCATTCAATTAAGAGTACAGCCCAAACAGGAAGAAGCCTTGACCTTATCTTAGTTACTGTCCCTTGTGTGCAGCTTATCTCTGGCATCAGTCAGCAACTGGAGCCTGACAGAGCTGAGCACTGACAGGTAGCAAACAAGGTGAACAGAACATCCAGGAGAAAGAATTTCCAGTTACTGTAAGGATTCCTTTAACCCTCCCATAGATGAAGCCCAGCAATATGCATTGCTCTGTCAGTCATAATAAGTAGCCTAACATTTTTCCTTGAACAATTCTTCTTTCTCTAAATAATTATTGTTTAAAATTGTTCCTCTTTTAGTGCAAAATTCAGCTTCTCACACTTCTAAGCTAAAAGGAAAAAAAAAATCAAAAATTGTCATATGGTCTCCCTGGGCTCTGTGTAAAATGTGCATTCTTGGTGGATTTTGGTGCTGTGCTGCTTCTCACTGCCTTCAGCTGCAGTGTTATGCTGAATCCTGCAGTTTGCAGCCTGAAGGAGCGAGCTGTGGTTTTGACCTGGTTCTGTGGTGTGTTTCCAGGCAAATACGCGATGCGAGACCTGGTCAATCGGCTGCCGGGAGGCAACGGGCCCAGCATCCTGTCGGACGAGACGGTGGCCGCGATCTGCTGCGCCCTGCACGAGGTCACCAGCAAGAACATGGAGAATGCCAAGGCCCTCGCCGACACCGGTGGGATAGAGAAGCTGGTCAACATAACAAAGGGAAGAGGTGACAGGCAAGTAGGCAGCAAAGACCATACCTGAGCTGTTTGTGTCCATTTACAATGCTTAACAATAAGGGAAGTGCTTTTTTGAGTGAAAAAAAATCTGCCTTTGCAGCCTGGGTCTGAGGAGCTGTCAGTTGGAGTTTCACTGGGAGGGAGGAGGCACCGGTACCACTGTCTTGGGCAGTGTTCTCTGTCCCAGGCTTCTGGAGACTTGTACAGCTGCTCACAGTTAGCATGGTCATGGGACCTGTTCAAGTTCAATGAGTTAGCCAGTCACCTCTTCAACACCTACAAGATTAATAAAATATTTGGAGCTTTTCCAAGTCAGACTCTGTGGGCACCTTAGTCAGGATGGATCCCAGAAACTATGAATTGTACCTAGCGCAGCCCTTTGGTCAGTGGAAGGAGAATGTGGCCAGGGGAATGCCCTTGAACAGCATTGCCAAGCAAGTGCTGGCTGAGGGGGGTTGGTCCTGCCCACTGTATCAGGCTCCAGGGAGCCCATGAGACAAGTTCTCTGCTGGCACTGTGGTTGTCCAGTGGAAATGAAACCTGTGAGCATGTGGTGGGTCAGCAGCAGAGGGCCCTGTGGCTGGAGGATGAGGCAGCTGGAGCCCCATCTGTGGTGAGGCTGCTGGCTTGGCTGTGCTCACGCTGGTGAGCAGGGTGGTTTGCCCCACAGCAGCAGGTTCAGCCTGTTAAAAAGCTCAGGAACACTGTTCTTTTGCAGTAGAATTCAGTGGCTTTCTCACACTGCCATATTCTTCACCTCCTCAGGTCCTCACTGAAGGTTGTCAAGGCAGCGGCCCAGGTACTGAACACACTGTGGCAGTACCGAGACCTCCGTAGCATTTACAAAAAGGTAAATTGTAAATTAGCTCACAGTGGAAAATGGTGCCACAAAAACTCCTCATTTATTTATAACTTGCACCTTATTCTGATGTGTTTTTCTTTTTGCCACTCCATAGGATGGATGGAATCAAAGTCACTTTATTACACCTGTATCAACACTGGAACGAGAGAGGTTCAAATCCCATCCTTCTCTATCCACAGCCAATCAGCAGATGTCACCTGTCATGCAGTCAGGTCAGTCAGGAAGGGTGAAAGGGACCTGCTGTCCCCTGTTTTTAACTCAAACACTCTTAGTTTGGTACTAATCCCATTTAAAACACAGAGGTCAGGTTGTTGCTCCTTGGTGTTTAAGCAAAGTACTTCACATGCTGTGAGTGCTCCCTGAATTGTTCCTGCAAAGTGAAATCCTCAATGAATAGAGCTGGACGTTGTTACCAACTGTTGCCCTGTTCAAAGCCACTTCTCCTGTGCTGTGTGGGGATTGTGGGGTGGCCTCATGGAAAGTGTGGGCCTGGCAGCATAAACAGCAACACACCCACTGTGAGGAGCTCGTTTTCATTCCCAGCTATGGAATGTTCCATAAAAATGAGCAACCAAACCCGAAACCCTTACTTTTCCGACTCTTCCTTGTTTATTTGTCACCTTTGTTCCTTCAACGTGTTCAGTGCTAGGATTGAGATCAAGACAGCTGATACAAAACCACCTGAAGCCTTCTATTTTGTCATCATATGGCATTTTATTTTACCCAATTTACTCTTCTAGAAACTATCTAGAGCAGATCTCTGTTAATACTGAGAAATACCTACCTCCTGTGACTGCTAAAATTAGTGACCAGTTCCTACAACACTCGTTTAATTACTTCTTTACATAAAAGTAACAACCTTCACACATTCCTTTATGACATGGTTGACTTGAAAAACAAGGACTCCACCAGGGATTTGTTTTCCTACAAGAAGTAAACCTGTTGTGGTGTTTGTGCCAGAGTTCCTCTCACCCACCAAGAAAGCCAGTACAGCTTATGCTCAGGGAATGACTGGATTCTACCCAAGTGTAAAAGGATATTCTGACACCAACTGTCAAACTTCTGTCTCGGCGTTTTCTCTCCCAGGATACACCAGCAGAACAACGGTGTTACTCCATTTCTTTGAATGACAAGTAGGAATTAGATCAGCAGCTCTAATTTAATACTGAGAGGATGTTGTATTTCAAAGAGGGTTTAGCAAAAATTCCCAATAGGAAGTGTCTTTTTTTCTGCTCTAGAGCACAGCCAAGCCCAAGGGAGTCAGTGGAAGTTGGTGAAAGGCCCACATCCCCAGAGAGGCTGTGCAGCATCCTGCTGAGCACAGTTGGAACCAATACGCTTCGCCTGAAGCAGTTGTTCTTGTTTCAGTCACTTCAATCATTAAAACACACATTATTATGTTGACCCATGTCAAATTTTTAACAACATGGCATATTTAGCCATGAATGTGCCAGAAAAAAACCAGTAATTAAATTATCCATAAAAACCCAGAATTCTGAGCTATTATGTAACAGACACATCAGTGGAGGAAGATTATCATTGAACTAATATTTTGATTCAAAATTTATAGAAATTGTTTTTAACTATTTTACTCCCATTGCTGGAGTCTTTCTGAGCCAACAAATCCCAAGGGATATGTAGACCAGGGAGCATTTAGCTGAACAAACTTCTTACAACGGCAGTTGAGGTTCAGCTGCTTACTGAGGAACACAGTGGTTCCTTGCTGGGATCCCCCCATGGCCATTGGCCTCCCAGAGCACACCATGCCCAGGACTCACCTGTGTATACGGGGGTCACTGAGGCCAGGCAGGTTGGACAAGTGACAGGGTAGCCTTAAGTATTGTGTTTAAGTATAACTTAGATGAACCATCACCGTTAGCAGAGTGTCATCTTCTGCCTGCACACAGGTGATGTCCTAGCATGGTAAGGTCCCATATCTGGGCTGTGAGTGTCACAAAAGTCCTGTGTCTGCCTGTGAGCACCACAGAGCAGTGACTGCCCCTTGCAGTCTCTGGTACCTTGCTGGCAGCTCTAGGGCGTTCACCCAGGAACAGCTCCAGCTGTTCTGTGCTTACCCATCCCCTGGTAGTGAGCACTTGGAGCAGGGAGTGGTGAAGAAGGCTGGCTGTGCAAAAGGCTTTTGTTGTCGATGCTGAGAACCTCTCTTTTCCTGTCAGTTGGCAGCACATCCTCGTCCCCGGCTTTGTTGGGCATCAGAGAGCCTCGCTCCGAGTACGACAGGACACACCCTTCTATGCAGTATTACAGTAGCCAGGGCGATGTCATTGCACATAAAGACATCTACACTGGTAAGAGACCAGCTGAGCATCTTCTGGAACGGGGAACTACCCTTGTGGGAAGAGTTCACAGTCATACACAGACTACTGCAGTAGCAGGCTGGTTGCTGCCAGCTGCTGCTTTCCCTTTCCATTCTTTGTATTCCCCGGCTGTGGCACAGGGCAGGGTGTCACCAGCCCTGCTGTCCTCTGTAAAACTGCCCAGTACCAGAGTAAACACAGATCCCTTTCTATACTGGGAGGTGAGAGGCAGTTGGAATTCTTATTTTTATTTAAAATACTAGAACAGAAAATTTTATTATTATGTACATTATATTATAATGATGATGTTATAAATTTTAATGTGCAGTTGTATATTATTATATTACTAAATTATATCAAGATTTTGTTTTTCTCTGATCTCTCTTTTCCTTCCTACTATGTCACACAAGTAGCGAAACAATAGATGACAGTGACTAAAGAGAAGGAAACTCCTTGCTTTAAAGATTTTCAGTCTGTAAAATGAGAAACAGCAACATAAGCCTCCTGGCTTTGCTGTTAAGGCTGCTGAGGGACATTCTGCCTTCATTCTGATATTACATTGTATCATTAGCAGGTCCTGAAATCTGCAGATTTAATAGTATGGGTGCTACATAAAAGGCAAGATAAAAAACAATAGACTTACGGCTGAATGAATTAAGACTGAAGGTGTGCATTAAACCTTTTTCTCCCAGGTTCTAGCAAAGCTTCACCAATTTACATCAGTTCCTATTCCTCACCAGCGAGAGAGCAGAACCGGCGGCTGCAGGTGAGCCCGGAGGTGTGTTGGGGTAGCGCTGCTGCCCAGGCCCAGCAGGAGGGGCTACGCCTGGGGCTCTGGGCACAGCCCCGTTCCACTGGCCTGGCTCAGTGCCCGCAGGTGGCAGGGCCTCAGGGCTGCTGGAGTCACGTGTTTTAGCACCTTCTTACTGTGGGATCTGAGACCTCTTTACTGGCTCAGATTGGGTTTGGGCTGGTTTTGGTGGGTATGGCCAGGTTCTGTACTTACTGTACTTGAGCTCTAAAATTGTGCACTTTTGGAGTTACTCCCTTCAAGTGATGTAGGAGGAGACACAAAGCAAACTCAGGGGCATCTCCTCCATTTCCCTGGGTATATTTCATGGAGGTTTGGAACCTACATTACTGTCATGGGTAGAGCTGCACTTGGGTAAAGTATTTTCTCTGCTAATTATATTTTGAAAGTTCATTTTGATATCATTTTACCAGCAGCATCAGCAATTGTACTACAGCCAAGAAGATAGCACCAGGAAAAACTACGATGCCTATCGGTTGTACCTGCAGTCCCCACACAGCTACGAGGACCCTTACTTTGACGATCGCGTTCACTTTCCTGCGACTTCAGATTACACGACACAGTATGGACTGAAATCAACCACCAATTACGTAGACTTTTATTCCACCAGACGATCTTCTTACCGAGCAGAACAGTACCCAGGCTCTCCTGACTCCTGGGTGTAGCACAGAGAGAAAAAACCAGCGTGCTTCTTGTCTGGCTTGAGAAGGACTGGAATGGCCCCGTGTTGTTTTGGTTGACATATGAAAGTGAAAGAAAAGAAGGAAAAAGGACGATTGGTGTTTTGTTGTTTTTTTTCTTTTTTTGGGGGGGGGGGGTGGCTTGGTTTTGGTTTTGGGGTTGTTTTTTGTTTGGTTGGTTTTGGTTTTTTGGGTTTTTTTGAGTGAGGAATTGTCAGGAGAAAAAGCTGGCAGGGATGGTTTTGCTCTGCATAGGTGTTAGGTATCATTACTTGTAGCTCCTGTAGTCTGGTGAGGGTGTGGGCGATGTGATGAAAGGTTTGAGAATTGAGTATGATGAATTTGGAAAGTGTGTAGGTCAGAGCAAATTAAACCGATTTTTTTAATGTGAATAAAAGTCTTGTTCTGATAGTTTGTACAGAAAAAATCCAATGGCTGCCCTTGTTTTATTGCTATTACTGAATGTCAGGATTGTATGCTACTGCATCATGTAAATTTCTTTGTTGGTGTAAATATGGAAATGCCACATTGGTCTCAAGTGCCATCCATTTGTAATGCAGTGTGTCATTGGAAAAGGAATTTGAAATATCATGCACAAAAAAAAACAAACCCAAAACCAAGAAAGTGTTGTGAATTCTAAGAAGAAAAGAGCCCAAATTTTAAAAAATTGAATAGTGTAATTTTGAAGCACAAAGTCTAGTCCAGTATATCCATATCTCTCCCATTCCCTGCCATATTCATAAGGAACTTCACTGCCATTTTCTATGCACATGGAATAACAATAAATATGGAAGTCTCATCCATGGAAAGCTGTTCCCTGTTTCATTTTTTTCTTATCATTTTCTCTGTGTGATATTCAGAAACAAATACCATGAAAATTAAGTCTAATTGCATGTTCTTAAGCAGGTTAAACATATCAAAACATTTGGGCCATTTTCCCAGCTCTCTCCAGTGGAAATGTCCTGAATGTGTCAGGCTGGTGGCCCAAAGTGCTAAATCCAGCACCTTCCTACCATGATTCCTCAGACTTGTGGTTTTACTTTTGGTATTGGCAATGCAAGACACTTCAGAAACTCTAGCCTGCTTTCTTTCCATCACTCCTCTAACCCCTCCTCTTGCTCTCTGAAGGAAATTGAGGTCACCTTGCTGTCCTAGAAATGATGGTCTCCATTCTGACTACAGTCTGCTTGGATTTCTTTCCAATAAATATGTTTGATTATTTTAAGGAACTAAATCACAAACTGTCCTGTGCTGTACACTCTGTTACCTCTACCCTGTCTGTAACCACCAATTATTGCTCCACATCACTGCATTTTCCCTTGGGTTTTCAGGGTTTCTAGTCTTCTGAAGAAGGATGGGAGTGCACTGGAAAAGGCTAATGAGTTTTTCCATCACAGTTAACAGACTGAAGAGAATCTATCTCAGCCGAGGACAGTACTCAAGCATGCATTCTTCGTCTGAGTTACTGTATCGAAGACTAACCACTCACAAAAGGTAACATAAACATGAGTAATCTTTTTGAAAAACAAGGCAAACATGACTTTGTAGCTACAAGTAGATTCCTGTAGCTGTCAACAACAGGAGGCACAAGGGGAAAGCGTCACTGAGATGTGCTGGAAGGTTGGTCATTTCCCTTCACAGAGTGCAGGGATTCATTTGTGGCCATCAGGTGGAGGTGAGGGAGGGACTCAGTGCTGGCTGCCCCACTTGGAAACCTCTCCAAACACTGCCATGGAGGGGGGGTAAGTGACTGTCTGCCTGGAAGGCAGAAATCAGCAGAATGTTCTTCATTTGCTCACAAATTAGCACAACGTAATATTCATGAGGTCTGTTATCCAAAGACATCGGTACTTTATTAGAGATTCTAAATATTTTGTATTGAGATGGATACAACTTATAGGGCGTTCACTAGTTTAAAATGCATGCATTGTAAAAAATACTGAGCTTTCTTTTTGCTCTTATTAAGGTTTTTACCCCATCAAAAAAAATGTAATATTTATTTGGCTTGGTTAATGGCATTTTAGTTCAGAGTAGAGTTGGTAATTACATCACAAGATTTAGTGTGCAGCCATATAGACTCATTGTCACGCCAGTAGAAATTGATGGTGCTGTGTAAAAACAAAGCAGGGGTCCCCTGGGGAGACTGCAGCAGTAGCAATCTCTGCAGCCATCCAAAGGGCTGGATCAGCGTGTCAGGGTCAGCTGGTTCACTGACCAGTGCTAGGTCCTAGAGCAGGCCAATGGGATCAGGCACCATATCTCCTTACTGCTTCAGGGCACCCAGGTACTAGTAAGTACTGTTACACATACCGTTCTATTGTGTGAAACATCACCTTCTGGTCTGGCCCACGTTTTATGCTTGGTGTGTAAAAGAGTAAGACAAGTAGCAGGCTATGTAATGTGCTAATTTTCAGCTAGCTCTCAAAGTCAGAAAGCATTGTGGGATGAACTGTCTGCCTGTTCATTGGAAAAAAGCAATCACACTCTGAGAAGAAACTGATCTCCATTAAGAAGAAATTCTAAAGGCCTCTGTCTGTGTGTTGCAACCTCATTCTTTAGAATTCACTCACTTATTCCACTGCCCGGTAATACTTTTTTAAACATGGGCACTTAGGTGGATGAAACATGTGATGACAAAGGTATATCTTTTTAGTCCTTCTGTGGGGAAAAGAAAAAAAATAATCTAGGATTAAAATTAGCCGGTAAGGTTCCTCTGCTTAATGATGTTGCCCTTTACCTTCCAGCCTGGAGACTTCTTTTTCTCTGTGATCTGAGAAACAACATCCAGCATCCAGACCAGAACCAAGACCTGAACTTGTCAGGTTCCCTACAAGAAACAGGCAAGCTTTACAGATGTGAAGCCAGACATATCCTCCAGATTTTGTCAAATATATACTACATGCACTATCAAAAATTATATCAATACAAACACCCACTGAAAAACATGTCTGCCTTTACTTCTCCTTGCTTTAGACACTCAACACAAATGATCTCTCTAATATTATTAACTTTGTGCTGAACAGAAAATAAAACCAAGGGTGGGGGAAATTAAAGCATGATAAACAAAAAACAAAACAAAAAAGCGCTACATACCTGCCCCAGAATATTTGTTGTCTCCATTGGGCTCCTGGAGCATCTAAAGCCAGCTACATTGACTCATCTGAAAAAGGTATTGCCTACCTGTCACTGCTTTAAGAAAGCAGCAGTAGTATTTCACCATTCAGTTGCCAGATATAAAACCAGTATCAGTTTGTACCAGTAGCCGCAATTAGTAATTCTGACATTTGAAAACAAGCAATACTGGGAATAAGACAGTAAGAGAAAATACTGCAGTCATGACCAATAGATCTTAACAACAGAGAGATGTGATGTAAAATATGACACATGAGGAAGGTATTCCACATGTCTGCATGCTAACAGCTTGTTTTAGATGTGGGCTATGTCTGGTTGTCATCCCAAGACACTGGGTGTATAATTATGCTAATAGCTGTTAGTTGGATTAGAACAGACAGTCTGCTTGGGAGCATAGTGATTTTTGTTCCTGCCAAGCGACTTTTCAAACTTTGCAATCGGCTAATAACCTGCCTGTAGAACATAGATTATAAAGGAGAAATTTCCAGGAATTTGAGAGATGCTGAGAGCACCACTCAGGAAAATTTAAATGACTGTTGTCTCTTTATCACAGTTAAAATTCTGTGTCTGTCCCCAGGCTTTCCCCACATCTGCCTCTGTTATGAAAAAAAAACACATTCTGAAAATATATAGAACCATTACAATATAAACTCATTTTTAATTCAGTCACTCACAAGTTACTATTATTAAAATAAATCTATCCCCAGCATCAGATGAACATCTCTGCAGTTTGGTATTTATGTGATTGGGAAATGGGACTGAGGATGGCAGGGAAAAGCAAGAGATTTCAACTGCACTGTCCCACAGCCGCAGAAGGATTATTCTCTTGCTAATTCTTCTCACCCAGAGAAACCAGTCTAACAATTTCCAACAGGTAAAAAGTCTAAATGAAAACAGAAAAAAAGTCTAAATAAATGAAATAAATAAAATTAGGTTTACAAATCTAAGCTGGCACAGTGGCATTGTTGAGGTAGTGCCACAGGCTATCAAGAATAAGGTGCTCCAAAAAGTACTATATAAATATGGTTTCACTCCACAACAGCTTCTGATTTAAAGATATACCAGTGACAAAGGAAATTAAGTAAAGAGGGTGGAAGAAAAAGAAAAAAAAGAAATGGCATATTATATTTAATATGGTAAGAGGTCAACATGAACTTAAAATTTCTTTATTTAAACCAAGTTCCCAGGCTTGTCCCAAGAATTCCTAGAACAGATGTACAATGGCACTAAACCTCTTATCATTTTCAGTGCTTTAGGCAGTGCACCAAAGCTGTACTACAAGACTGCCTTATGTGGTAAGTAATGAAATTTCACCTCTCCAATCCGTGCAGTAACAAACAGCTCGGGTAAACTGAAAAAAATCAGTATTTCTCTGCTGAGGCAGAGAAGCATGAATATCAAAACCCCTTACTCCTGGCCAAGTACTTCAGCGTAGGCTTCTTTTGTTCTCTGTCCTGCAGATCATTTTACCTGAAAGAATTTATTTTCCCAATCAAATTGCCGTCATCCACTTCAGGCTAAACGCTTATGGGCAGAGATCTGCAGCACTATCAACTTTAATATTTGCAAAGTAAGTTGCTTTTCTAGGGAGGAAATTGCTGCATTTCAAAAGTATTTCCTGCCTCATACATACAGAATTAAATATCAGAGAGAGCTAGTTTAGACTGGATGTCCTTTCATTTTTCCTGCTTTAAAGATCCAAGCCAACAGTAGTCACTCATAAGGTGGTTGTTGTGCTATAAATGCCTACTGGTTTCTTAGTCGATTTTCTCTTCCATTTTTTTGACTTCATTTCCCGTTTTTCAGATTCGACTTAATCACATCCTATTTTTACGTTCCCTCTGTCCTTTTTTAAAATCATTGACATCCAACAATAAGACAATTCCAAATAAATCACAAGACTTAACAATTTTTTTTTCTTCTTTCGTGTTTTGCTTTCAGAATCCCTAAAAGAGCAAATTTTTGTGATTAAATGCTTTACACAGCAAAGCAGAACATGTTTACGGCAGTCTAGGAAAATCTTTTTGACATCATGCATGACGGTTCCAGCAGCTGCCTGCAGACCAGCCCAGCCCGCGGCAGTGCAGGCAGGGCCGCCCTCCCTCGGCGGGCGCCGTGAGCTGCGCGCCCGCAGCCGCCTCCTGCAGCCGCCGAGCGCTGCGGAGCCGAGCGCAGCACAAGAGCCGCTGCAAGAGCCGCTGCAAGAGCCGCTGCAAGAGCCGCTGCAAGAGCCGCTGCAAGAGCCGCTGCCGGCAGCGCTGCCCCAGTCTCCCTGCCCGGGGCACGCACATCCCTTCGGAACGCTGGGAGAACGCCGTGGATGCACCTGCTGCCTCACACCCGCCCGGCAGCCGCCACATCCTTCTGGAGACCCGGCCGTACCGCGATAGTAATACAACCTTACAGCCACTGACAGCTTCAAGAAACTGACAACTTCTGCGATGAAGATTTCTTCATCCGCAGCATAATTTACAACATAGATGGTAAACATTAAAAGATAATTCCTTCTATTTTATTTTTGTCATTTTAAATACCGAAAATGAAAATGTTGAGGAGTTTATACAGTAAATAATTCCAGATTAGCTGTATCTACTTTCTGGGTTTGTGTTTCTAATATGTTGTGTAAAACGTCAATGTTTGTTAAGGTCATGGATTTTTTAAAAGAGGGCATATGAATGACAATGTTTTGCTTGTCTGAAGCAGATACACTGATTGAAGAGGGTAAGATTTACCTCACTAAATCAAGTTCTTTGACTCTTTAGCAATGTTTTTAAAAGTCCCGCCCCTCACAGCGCTCCCCGCCTCTCACGCCGCTCCCTCACGCCGCTCCCCGTCTCTCTCACCTGCCCTCACGCCGCTCCCCCCCTCTCACACCGCTCCCTCACACCGCTGCCCCCACCTCACACCGCTCCCTCACACCGCTCCCCCCACCTCACACCGCTCCCTCTCACCGCTCCCCGGCTCTCTCACCTGCCCTCACGCCGCTCCCCGCCGTTCCCCCCCCCTCACGCCGCTCCCTCACACCGCTCCCCGGCTCTCTCACCTGCCCTCACGCCGCTCCCGCCGTTCCCCCCCCTCTCACGCCGCTCCTCACGGCCGCTCCCCGCCCCTCACACCCGCTCCCTCACACCGCTGTCCCCACCTCACGCCGCTCCCTCACGCCGCTCCCCGCCCTTCACACCGCCCTCTCACACCGCTCCCCGGCTCTCTCACCTGCCCTCACGCCTCTCTCCACCCCTCACTCCGCTCCGCCTCTCACACCTCCCTTCAGAGCGCTTCCCCGCCCCTCACTATCGGCTTCGTACCACCCCTCACACCGCTCACCGCTCTCAGGACCCCGCCCCGCCCTACCCCAGGCGCTCCGAACCGCCGAAGGCGCTGCCGTTCGGGTCGGTGCGCGGTTTCGGGCGCAGTTCCGTGGTCCTGCCCTGGCCTGCCCGCTTGGTTCCCGGCGCTCCCGGTTCCGCCATGGCGCTGAGGAAGAGTGTCCCGCCGGGCCGCCGCCCTCCCGCAGGTAGGGGCCGGGGCCGCTCCGGGCGCGGGGGTGGGGGGCTCTGCCGCCGCACCGTCCCACACAGATGCAGCTGCTCCGCGGAGAGGACCGGGAATTGGGGAGGCGAGTCTGTGGTGCGCGGCCCGCTCTTCCCCAGCAGGTCCCGCACCGCCCCATCACGGGTGCTCTCGGTCGGCGGGGTGTGCGGCTGGCGCCGCTCGGTGATCGGGCGTTATTGAGATATAGCGAGAGAAATGGCTGTCCATGTTTAATGTCTGTGTTTAATGTTGCAGCCATATCCCCCGCCTCCTGTAGTAAGGTGAAGAATTTATTTCCCCTCCACCAAGCGCGCCCCCCCCCGCCCCCGCCTCACAGAGATAGATCTCTCTGTGAGGAAGCCCTCGAGCCTGCTGTTCCAGCCGCCGCTCTGCCTGTGTGGCGGCTCTAAGGATGTAGTACCGCGATTTTAAGGACGTAGTGGCGAGTGTAGTAGCGCCTGTGTTTGTTAGGGGAGCGTGTAAATGCATACAATGTGAGCAGCTCCTGGGCCATCCCGGGCGCTGTGCGGAGCTGTCTCTCGAACGCACCAGTGAGTGAGCCGTGTCCCTGTGTGCCTGTTCTGGGGCACACGCAAAAATGCTGCAGGCTCAGCCTTTGGAGCTGGGACATAGTCACTGCAAGGACAGTCACTGCAGGCTCAGCCTTTGATACTTGAGGAACCGTCACTACAAGGCTTTAAAGTAGTTGGGACTTCCCCTCGGTTTATTAGGAGCAGTTAGTGCCTGAGGAGCACATACTTGTCTGTCTCCCTGTACTCCATAGAGTGGTTTTGTTTTCTTGGAAATATTTTTGTTTGGAGGTTTTTTTTTAGTATAGTTTTACATGAATTTGGGATGTAATTTTTCATCTTGCCTCTAGTCCATTCCTGGACTTTTGTGTGTGTGGCAGGGACAGTTGAGGTGTAACTGAAAGGGGCTTTAAACCACTGCAGTCAGTGACCTGGAGCAGGTACTGGTCTTTCTGAACTTGCATGACAGTACTCTGCAACTTGTACACCTGCAAGTCTCCAAGTAAGTCTTGGTGAAGCTTATGTGTGACTGCAGTGGGGACCGGCTTGACCGAGGGGTGGAGGTAGCAGAGTAAATGGTTTATTCTGACCATATTCAGTCAAGCTTTGTTTTCACTTGGGTTTGTTTTTATGTTGTTTTGTTGCTGTTGTTGTTGGTTAGTTTTCTTTTTTTGTTTGTGTGGTTTTTTTGTTTTTTTTTTTGAGAGGGGAGCATAAAAAGGAGTGTACCTCCTTACTTGTTTAATTTTAAAAATGCATGGCCTTTTAAAAATGGAAATTAGTAAAGATTTTGTCACTTAACTGTTAGATTACATGGCTAACAGGTCACTTATAAAAAACACAAAATTGAACTCTGTATTAAAAGTTTGCCATACCTCTATTGCTTTGGAAAGCAATCTACAAAACAGCTTTGTGGTGCATCCCAGATGCATCTATGTTTAACTCTTCCCCCACCGTGGATGTGTGTGAACAGGAGGGACAGCTGTTCCTAGTGGCTAGTTTCAAGTCAGTGCAGAGATGGAAAGGAGCACGGGTTATGTTTAATCACTATAGATAACATTGTTTTGTGGCCCTAGTGGTAATAGACACAATTTCAGACTGTCCATGTTTCAGTATCTCTTCCCACGTTGGGTATTCTTCTCCTCCTTGTCTAGCTCCCCTTGTGCTTTGTGTAAAGCCCCATAGTGTTAAAATGTCTGCTCCTGTCTGGATCTCCTTGCCCTGCTAAATTAAAACTAAAAACAGTGCTTGTATCTAGAAATTGCCAATCCGGCATGTGAGGGAAGGCCCCAAACCAAAAGCTGCAGGGCTAGGTTCAGTTACCTTTTTTTTACCTAATTCCAAAACTTTAGTGGTTTTCCTGTTTGTGGTTTGACTGGTTCCTAAAATGACAAGAGCCTATCAATGTGTGGGAGAACACTTGGGATAACTTGTGTTGTGTTCTGGATGAATTTATATAAAGAGAAATTATGTTGAGAAGATCTCTGACATCTTGAAAGATGCCAGGGCTTTTTTTTGTGTGTGTGTGGTCCGGTTTGTTGTTGATTTTTGGTTTGGTTTGGGTTTTTTTAACATGCTTTGTCATTTTAGTTGGAAGATGCTTCAAAGACAAGGAAGAGTTTCACCCCTTGTGAGCCATGGGTATTTAGAGTCTCAGTTCTCTTTACTGGTAGATACTTGGAAACAAACGGTTGAAACTTCCATTTCAGATACTTTTAATTTTGCAGTTAGGCTGCCAGAAGGACTAGGTTCAGTCTAGGTCTCCAGTGTATTTGCAGCTGTAAGATGGCTAGGCAAAGAATTTGCTGCCTATGCAGCAGTATAATTAACTGTATGGATGTCATTTTAGGAAGAGAAGAAAAGCCAAGTCTAGCTATAGCATAACTCTGATCTTATAAAGCTGCCTTGGACATGACTGAGGGAGAATTTTTGTTTCTAAAATTAAACCTGCCACCAGGAAATACATGGTCAGGAGTCACAATTGGTAGAAAATGGGCATTAGTTACAGATGGATACAAATGCATTTCCCATGCTAGTTGAATAATTCTAGAAACCTTTCCCTATTCTCTCCCTCCCTCAAATTAAAACTCTAGCCTTGATTGTTCATGATCAGAATAGGAGTCTTGCTGAGAGGTGAAGCAACCTGCTAAATAGGATGAGAAAAGAACACCAAGGTTGTTCTTTCTTACTTACAGTTTTAAAACTTAAAATGCTCTCCTGAAGAGGGAGAAAGTATTTCTTTAAAGAGAATGTTTTAGATAACTTTATGTGTTCTTTGTTCAGAATTCAATTTTCAGATATGCCTCAGAACTTAAATTGTTGTTGCTAGGTCGCCTGTAGCTTAATTAGTACTAATTGGTTTTGTGATTGGCATATATGTTAATAAAATATAATTAAACATGTTGGAACACAAGTACAAGATGAGTATACATCTGGTTCCTATCTGCTTTATTAAATTTATTCTGGGATATCCTGAACTGATCATGAAGCCCTTATTGCTGTTAGTCACATTGTTCAAAAACCTGAAAGTGTTCAGATGGTGTTTGGTTTTCTTTTTTGTTTTTAAAATACAAATTGGAGATGTAATAGTTTCTGGGGAAGAATGCATATTAACATAGTAAGGTGTTAAGGTTTAATATAGTGAGTGGTGCCTGAAACCACTCTTGAGTTCCTGATTTATGGTATCTGGAAGTTGATTTGAGTCTGCTGTGACACAGAATTTTGAAGCCTTTGCTGCATCTCTTTGGCTACTCCTGTGTATGTGTGTGTACAAATAAAGCGTGGAGCTAAATACTGAAAGATGATTTCTGGTTAATGGTTATCCTGGGTAAAATTATTCTCTTCTTGTGTATGTAATGTGGTATGTAGTTCTGTAGGTATTTTTACTTACATTTCACTTTCTTCTTGCAGTTAAAGCTGGAGGTATGAGAGTGTCTAAAAAGCAAGAAAATGGACCTGTTGAGAAAAATGCTAAACTTCCAGGAAAAGAAAAGTCAAGGTATTACAATGCAGGGCCTATTCCCCCTGCCCTGTAGTTCAAGTTCATAGGTAATGATCCTTGAAAACAAAGAAAACTCTTATTCTACAAGAGTTTAATTCTTAAATTATCTTGTGCAATTTGTAGATAAAATAATACTGATACTGAAATGAGTATTGACTTAAAAAACCGCAAAACCCAAGGATAGTGCCTTGCAATGAAAGGCAAAGGCTGAATCTCATATCTGTTGTCATGTTTTATGGAACAGAAACTAAAACAATGTATTACATACCTGTGCCTAATAAAGGAATGGTCAAACAGTTTCCAGTGAAACAGGAATGAACTTTAGGCTGTCCACATTCTGAAGGAAATTAAACCCACATCAACTCCCCCGAGGAAGAGTCTTATCTCCTGTATAGGCTATACCCCCTATTTCAATCTAAAATCTACTTTGGCTTTTGCTGTTTGCTACTTTATGAGGTTAACCAAGCTGTTTTGCCCTAAAAATGAAGGCATACTTCTATTTTGAATAAAATAACAGCCACCAGTTGATGTGGTCATTAAAACAAGTATTTTCTTGCAGCTTTTTCAAAGACTGAACATTTTTCCTAAATACCTGCACTTTTCTTATATGTCACTTAACAAAAAGTTAAGTTAACCAATATAAGGATATGACAGTAAAATTTGAATGACTTGTGATGCTCCTGAAATTTTATTTTTTTGTTGTTTTCTTCTGGGATTAGAAGCTTTTTATTTTCACTTGTTGCCAGTTGTCTGGGTGTAATTTTGCAGCTGTCTTCTCCATAGTCATAGTTACCTAATGGTATAAACAGATCTTAAATAACATATTTGTCAGTGTAGCAAACTGTCAATTGCTAAATTGAAATGTCAGTAGGAAATGTCTTGCCTAATCCACCGAATCATTACCTTAAGAAATATCTGCTTTTTCAAGAGTCACATTTATGGTATTTGGGGTTTATAATGATTTTTCCCTACTCCATTTTAAGCTACAGATGTGTCAGTGGATATAATGGTATAATTAGAAGAATGTGTCATCTGAAGTTCTTCCTGTTGCTGAAGTAAATTGTTTCATATCCACAGATTTGTTTATTTGTGGAATATTGGTAACATGGTGTTATTCGTTGGAATATGGAGAAGTTAATAGGGTAATCTTGTGAAAACAAGTTCTTGATTGACAAATAGTTGCTGTGAAAGGACACACTCTCCAAAAGCAGAGGGTAAATTTTTTTCATGGGTCTAGATTGGAATAAAGAAAATGTTTTGTAGATTAGAATATAACTGCTCAGCTTCTGAGAAGTTATTTCACAGCGTACAAAAAAAAATTATTTTTGAGATATTCAAGGGTATTTCATATACAGTTTCTTGTATATCTGAATAAAAATATGAGCCTGTCATAGATTTTCTGCTGTTCTATTCTGAAACAGCATGCCTTTTTTGATATGACATAGTTTTTAATGTGATGAAAAGATTTAGCTCCAAATCCTAAATTTATATTGCAAAATGTTTTGTATTAAGTCTGGAAAATGAAAGTGACAAATGCTTGTGTGTTTTTGCGAGATGGAAATGCTAAATATTTTTTTCTTCTGCTTTACAGTGCTCTTGTCAGTTTTGCAAAACCTCAGAACATGGGTGTCTTGGTAGCAGAAGCACTGAACAAAGTAAGTCTGAAAGAAAAGTCAGGGTTTCTTTATAAATCTAAACAGGAAAAAATGTTAAAAAGTGAAATTTCCTTAAACCAGTGTCTGGCAGTTGCAGGTGTTTCATCTGGCACTAAATGTTCTTGGGATAACCTATTTCTGTAGTGGTTGTGTGGCTGAGCTGCTAGATGGCTAAAAAGTACCTGGGCTTCTCTCCTTACTGATCCCACTCCTAGTTACTGCAACATGCCCTGGGTAGTTGTGCTCATCTGTGCAGAGAAGCACAGCCTGGCAGCGAGGTGTGTCCTGCTTGTAAAGTGGCATGGTGCACTAGCTTTAGTGAAATATGGGGAAGAATTACCAGTGGCATCTACGTGTCTGGCCAAGCTGGGATTACAGTGCAGAGAAAAACCTTGTCTTCAGTGCTTTATCCCTCCATGGAAATCACTTTGACTTCTTTAAGGGTGCAGCAGAAGTACAGAGCTGCTTGAGGGAGGTGGGTGGCATGACTGGCAGGTGCAGGGGACACCAGGATGGTGGTCCAGTGTCCTGCTCTGGGATTGATCCCCGAGACAGCAGCCACAGCATGTCCTACTGCTGCCCCATATCTTGCTCTTTCATCTGAGGCCTGAAATCACTCAGTCAAGCACCTTTTGACTTCTTCTTTAGGAATGCTATGGGATCCTGTAAAATCTTGTATCCCACAGCTGCTAATGGGCCCTTCTGTTTATCACATGCTTACAGCTCCTGTCCTGTGTCTTATTAGGCTGTTGGTGCAGACTAACACTGCCCTTTGGAAGAGCTGATTTCACCAGCAGCTCTTTGGTTTGCATGGTAATCTGAAGATCTGACAGCTATCATTTCTTTGTTACACACTTGTAGTCTTCAGACTCTGAAGCATACAAGAGTTCCTCATCCCTAGAGCTCAGTAAAACATCAGTTGCATAATTTCAACACAAGCCTTTTATCAACAGTTGTATTTATAGATTTAGCCTGTAAATCTTGAATTTTTGTTTGGACTTTTTAATGAAGAAGAGATACAACTCATCCTCCTTCTCTTCCACCTGTCCTCATCCCCTCTGTTCTGACCCACCATTTCCTTCTCCTCCTGGTTTCCACAATCTTGTATATGAAACTTCCTTGCTACTTTAGAATGTGATAGTTAGTTACTGTAATAATTATGATTTTGAACCCGGGAAAATAAGAATTGGATTTAACTTACTGTTAACTCTGCCATACTGACTATTTGCTGTGTTTTCTTTATCTTGGAAGCTCATTCTATGAGCTACTAAACAAGGGAAGAAAAAAAATCAAAAATTCCCTAAAGGTAGTCAGACTAATATCACTCTGAAAACAGAAATTATAACTAAATATACCAAGTTACCATGAGTTCTGTGTATTGATCACTTGAACTTTTTGTGGGTTTTGGTTTTACTGCTCCTTTTAAACTACTTTAATAGGATAAAATTTAGAAAGACAATAGCTGAAAATCTGTATTCTATCACAACTTTTTTCTCCCCCCTCTAATGTTACAGATGAGCCACAAAATCCATGCAGCAACATTACAAGTGGCTCACCAAAAGCCACAACCTACCTTGGAGAAGTTCATACTGCCTAAAAGAATTTACATTATTCAACAGCCACGGAAATGTTAAGATAATCATTAAAACACTTATGTTTACTTAAAAGTGAGTTTCTATTCTATACAGCACTTAGCACACTTTGGTGAAGTGCTCAAAAGCTGTGTGCCTTGTATCTTGCTGTGTTTCTGTTTCTGACAATAAAATATGAGAAGAGTTACTAAATGTACTCAGGATTTATTACAATATCATGGCTTCTGTCTAACCTGGTGTTACTGGTATGTAGTAATTACTCAATGCCAAAAAGTCTAAGTTTCACTTACTGTGTGAGTTTTGAGTAAAGGAATGGGAATTGTCAGCCCTATTGTTTTGGGTTTTTTTTTTAGTTTAATGGTAGCAAAGCTGATGTGAACTTGATTCCAAGAAAGCATGACTGAAAGACATGGGGCTTCCTCCAGTTGAGCCTGAGTATTTCCATGCTGAATGCAGGCCTGAGGCTTACTGCATGATAAATAATTCACAAAGTCCTGTGAAGGATTTCTGTGCAATGAAAGAAGTATTTTTTGTTTGCATTTCTTTCTGTGAAAAATCCAGCTCCTCTGCAGAGATCCAGCAAGCAGGAAGAACTGAGTGGAAACAGTTTGTTTGAACCTGTTTGGGGCTGGGGTGGATAAATGAAAGAATTACCTGACTTGGAGCTGAACCCTTGGCATAGGAGGGCAGGTAGCAGGGAGGAGCCAAGGTGCAGAGAATGCTATGACTGGAGTTTGGACTTGGTAGAATGGTGTATGAGACTTAGCACTGCCTGGCAGTAGTATGATCATGAAAGGTCAAGCTTAAAAATGGGGAGGAACAATGTAAATCCCAGTCCAGGCAATGTCCTTGAGCCATGACCTGCTTGCAGTGAGAGCAGGGGCAGTAGAGCCAGGGGGTAATACTGTCCTTCTGTTGGGAGTTGGTTGTGGAGCTGCACTGACTCAGAATTTAACCTTTTTTTTTTTTTTTTAAAGGTAGTCATTGCAGAAGAATATTGTCCCAAAACTGATTCTTTGACCCTTTTGGTGTGCAAGAAATTGATCCCCACAGAGAGTGGAGGTTTTTGATCTGTTTACAATTGTGTGCAGAAGGGGGTGCTCGGTGGTGAATTGTCAGAGCTAGCATGGAGACAGACCAAGGCAGGCACACCTAGAGGTTACAGGCTCGGGTTAAGCAAATCTTACTTCACTGCATGGTTAAGTTGCTGTTAGCTTCTCTCTGTTTCAGTCTCAAGGTACAGGGCCCAAGAAGTCGTGATATGTGCTCAGGGAGCAGTGGTCTCTTGGTGGGCAGAGGGGGCTGAGCTAAAGATGTGGCTTTTACTCTTATAATCTAATGAGCAAAGTTCATGGCAAGGGCAAGTTCTCACCATAGAAGCAGTCAGACCTGGGGGTTTGTTGGCCCATCATATAAGGTCCTGAATAAAAACGGTGTGATCTTTTTGTTCCCTCCCCTTCAAGGACATAGGACATCAATTTTCTGTTTTCTACATTCCTGTGGCTGTTGCTCCCATTGCTTAACTGCTTTGTTCTCTGTCTTGTTATTTGGGACTTTGTTCCTGTTATTCATCAGTTCCCCGCTTCTGTACTTAGGATGCTTATACATATCACAAGTCTCACTTTGGGACTGTGACATATTTTCCTGAAAGGAATCATGGGGCTGACAGGTAAATCAATTGCTTCATGATTTCCCAAATGCAAATACATAGTGCTACAATTAAGACAAAGCATAATAGGGTTAGTACTAGGAGAACAACAAGGTAAGACATCTCATTTAAACTCCCTGTAGTGATGGTTAGTGACCATCTGAAGTGTCCTACCACCCCTGTGGTAGGACACTTTTCACTTGTTCCAACCCTTGTGTGCTTTCCACATCACGATGGACAGTAATCAAAGTATTTTATCCGTTCTTCTGAACTTGTTTCAGCAGTTGTTGCAGATCATCCTGCTATAATAATTTTCTTACTCAAGTAAGATTCGTCCCAACAGGGGTGGGCAGCAGATCTTGAATCAGCATATAACTATACTGCAGTAGCTGATATAATGTGACAGGAACTGAATAATTGAAATCCCACCCATTGATTTTTGGTGAAATTGGGAACACAAGCATTAGAGTAATTATCTGTATCTACAATAAGGTTATCTACAAATATGAAGCCACAAATTGTTCTCATATAAGCACATAGTTTTCCAGTATATTAAAGTATACGTTCATGAGCTTCATCAGGATGGATTTCAAAATGACAAACACTATTCTGAATCCAGATGAATGTCAGGGCTTTGGTGTTAGTGCACAAGTGAGTCCCTATTCCCATATAGTGCATGTGCTAACACTGATGGTTTGCCATTCCCCACGGGCACACGGGGAATTCTCTGGGGTAGGGTTCAGTTATGATTCAGGCCTAGTGCAGTGGCTGAGTGATGTTCACCGAGGCTCCTATATGGATTAGTACCAGGACTGTGCCATTGATGGTATTATAACTGACTAAATGCCACCAAGGCTGGAATTCCTTTGCAAATTCAGTCATTATTCCAAATTACTTTTTGAAGTTCAGTGGGTGGAGGTGCCTTCTTCACTTTCTCTTGAAATTGCTGCTGCTGTTGACTGTATCCACAACTGAGCTCAGACGTAGCTAAGAGAAAAAGAACCTTTACCTTGGTTTGCACCAAGTGCCTCTGGGATCAACTATGAGCTCACTCATTGATTCTTTCCCACTGAGGCAATGTGTCACATAAGAGCCATTGATTCGTTTCTAATGCTGGAAGAGAAGACCACAAGAGGGTGTCGCAATTTGCTTAAATCACTTGTGGTTGTGCTCAGGTTAAAGTGCTTCAGCATCTGTACAGTTTAAAACTCCCTGTGGTTCCAATCACAATTCTTATTCCTTGTGGCCTTTTGCCCATGTATCCAACCTGTCTTGCATGGGAAGCACTTGAGGATGGTGACCACATTGATTTAAGTGTAGAAATATTAATCTGCATTTCTAGTCCTGTTTGTTTAAGAAACCAAGGTGGATTAAACAGCATTTGTTGCTGATCTGCATTTTTGATCGCATGGTCTAATTTCAAAAATTTGTGGGGATTGAATTTTCTCATCCTCTTTGACTGGGGCAGATGTAATTGTTTTGGTTTCAGTAATATCTACCTTGAGTTTAAATGTTAGTCCCACATTATGGTGGTCCCAAAGTCACATAACAAAACCAGCTTTTACCAGAGTAATATTATACCAACAATCCCACCTTTTGGTGGCACTAAATTTTGAGCCTTTTGCGCTTGATTCTGTTGTACTATGAAACATTGAAATCTGAGTGGCTTTCCCAATCCATCCATCATTTTTCAGCATATCTGAATTTTTTCTTGGGTTGTTTCTTTCAAGAGAGGAACCCAACTATACCTATCCTAATCCTACCCATGTTCTAAATATGCTTCAGCTCCATGCATAACTAGAGTAGTGAAATTGTACACTAAAATTGTATACTTAACGTCATGCTTCATGTGAAAGGAGATATTAAAAAATGGTTATACTGTCAATGAGGATTCTTTTTAAAGTGTGCTTTCCACATGACTGCAGTGGAAAGCTATTGCAAATATATGAGATACTCCCTCTAAAATCAAGGGATCCTGGGAAGGTTACCCAGAGTTAGTGTTGCTATTTAACACTAATGTCTGCATCTTTTCCCCCATCCATCAAATGTAAATACTCTTGTGTTGATTAAAGATTAAATTATGATCATAGGAGGTGGTGATTAGTAGCATGTGCAATAAATATTTTGGTTACACCTTGAATAAATAGAAAAAAATAAAATACTGCTTCTCCTTTGAAGACAACTGTTTTTTATCTCTGGTTCCATAACTGACTGATAGCCACTTGTGAAATACTATCAGTGTTATCCTGGACAACAGCAGCAATATACTTTATGGGTGTTGAAGTTGTAGGTATGGGATTTGGAAACCAGTCTGCTTTTCTATTGTTTACAGCACACTTCTATTCCCCAGGCTGGCTCTATGGCAGTGAATACCGATATGAATGTCAGTGAACAAACAGGACTTGAGTCAAAGCTGTCCATGTGTCAAATGACTATCCATGCTCTCAAAGCCAAAATTAGCACAGTGCACTCTAATGTATTGATGGCCAATACATGCTCCCTATACAAATAATATTTGTAAAATCTTTAGAATTCTAGTCTTTATGTTTTTTGTTTCTGAAGAAAATCAGTAACTAGGGAAAAGTTGTAGGGGTCTGATTCTTCAGGCCTTTATAAACATCACTTTGTATGAAGCTTTGTATGAATGTTACTTAACTGTTTAAGGCAGTACGTTCAGGGAGGAGGGATGTGCTTGGTGTAGAAGGGAACTGTAGTAAATCCCTTTTGTGGCACAAATCAGGCAGTTATACAGGGATTGCTAAGGATGGAACAGTTCTGTCCAAAAGCTCTACGCACTGCTCTGTACAGTGCACACTTGGCAAGTGCAGTCCCACAAAGATGAACTAAGTACATTCAGTAACTCGAGTTCTGGCAAGACCGTGTCTGCAGGCAAACAGGAGTTCTGCAGCATGGGCTCAGCCCACGTGTCTGAGCTGCATCAGCCCTCCCAACCCAACAAATCCTGGTGTGCCCTGCGGCAGTACCAGGGCTCCCCTGTATGTGGAATACTGCTGCAGGGCGCTGAGGGAGTGCCCAATGGCCTGCCAGAGAGCAGGCTGGAATGGAAAGGATCTTCCAGGTGCTGCCTGGGTAAAACTTTCACATGTTAAAACAGGTCCAGACAAGAACCGAGGAGGTCTGGTTTTGATAAACTTTGTTTTGTGGGTTTACCAAATGTAGAGCAGGTGCAATCTCCTCTTCTGCTAGAAGATGAATCTTGCAGATCAGGAAATCCTGGCAAGTGTCCTGCCTAGTCAGGTGGTGTCCAGTTTGTGTTTGCACCATCATTGATGATACTGTGATGAGGCTGTTGTGCCTTCTGTTGCAGGGAGTTTGTTTTATTTAGTTCAAGCTGTAATACTTAGCTTTCATTATTTAAATACGAATTGCTGCCAAATTCAACGCATAAAGAACAAATGCAGTAGGTTTGCTAGAAAAATCAGACCTCTGCAGGAAGACTGTTTTCAGGCTTTTCATGGACTATTTCAAACAATGTAGGCATTCAGTGAGAATGATATGATTTCAGGAAAGTATTTCTGCTCCTGATCTTTGTTTAACCATATTGGAGGACACAATGTTGGTTAATATGCAGTTGTTATTAGCTGTAGCCCTCAAAACACCTTACAGAGATGGGAAGCCAAGGGACAATGAAAGCTGTGAAAAGAGATTTCAGTACACGTTGGTCGGTTCAATGTATTTGTCAGCTTGGTAATGTCACGTGTGCTGTTTGATGGCCTGAGACAAACATGATCTGTTGGACTTCTCTGCAGGGAGGAGTTTCCTCTGGGGCAAGGAAGAGACTCTACCCTTAAGCACTTGGTGCTCCAAGGTTGGGTGGTGCTGGACAGAGCTGCTTGGGAATTCAGGACTGTGCAGCTTGTTACTGGTCTAGCAGGAGCTACAGGATAATGCTGTTCAGTGCACAGACCAAGGCCTGAATTGAGATGAAGGGATTCCTGACTTTTGTGTCAAACTGCAGCAGATGAAATGGCAAAGAAATTGCACATGGTGAGACTGGGAAGTTGCAATAAGACAGAGCTACAGCACAAGACTTAATTTTAATAAACAAATACTAGCTGTTGTTTAGAGCCTTTGTGCGTTCCAGGATGTACTTGTTCAGCCTGTTTCTCTCTAAGTGGTATGCATAAATCTGCAAATAATTTCAAGCACAGTAACCTCTGCCTGCCATATCAGCTCCAAAAGTCCTGGTAATTGGTGCATACATAAGGCAAATAATTTCCTGAGTTCACCTTTAATTTCAGGATAGAAGACTTTATTTCTTCAATGTAAAAAAAAACCCCACAAATTCAGGGGTCTAATCAGTCTTATGTGCCATTCTCGTATTGTTCCTGTTGGGTGCGTTTCCCACAGCGTGTTCCCAGGAAGGCACCTCTTGCTTTGGAAAATCTTGCTCTTGTTGAATACCCTTGTTTTCACATGTTGTCATTCCTCCTCTTCCTTCCTTGCACCTTCTTGCTGCCCTTTCCTCCTCAGCCTGCGCAGGACAGCCAGCTGGTCAGATGGCTGGAGTAATGTGTACTTTTATAGTACGTTTATGGTTCTTATCATACACAGCCACAGATTCTACTTGTGGCCATTATGCCACTCCTGCTCAATTTTTAAGAAAAACTTCTAGATTCTGTTATTAGCAGAATAGAAAATTTCGATCCGATACTGCATTTATAATGGGCTACCAATGTTTAATTCATTCCAGAATTGAAGAGAAGGTCTACTACAGCTCTGAAGTCTGAGTATTGTGGGGGGATGGAATGTAAGAAAATAAAGATAGTGCAGAAGGTAATCTCACCCCTGAGGAGTTGCAGCTGTACTGATCCCCAAAGATTAGGAACAAGCCTGCCCTTAATAGGCCATAGCTGAGTGCTATAAGGATGAGTGCTACAAATGAGTGGGTTTATGGTTGAGAAGAGAGCTGGAGTTTGGCTGTGCTGTGAAGAAGGAGTCAGTGCTGTGAGGAGCTGCCCATGAGAAATCACCAAAAAGGTATGGAACTTTTGCAATAAGATGACAACAGAGTATTGTTGAGTGTCCAGCTAACAGGGACTCTCCAACTCTCCAGTTGTTCATTAAAGCAATTTTATAGAGGTTTGTAACTCATATCAAGAGAAGCTTATGAAGTTTCAAAGGTTATTAATTATTACATGTGTAGTGGATTTGCCACAAGAGTTTGCTATATGCCTACAGCTTGTTCCAGCTCTGCCAGCTGAGCTGCTCTCAGAAATACTGGTGTTTTCTGCCAAGGAGGTGTATTTTAATCTGCTGGAAAAGTTTCAAAGAAAAAGAGTAGATAAGTTTATTAAAAACCTCATTTAGTATTTCATGGGGGACATGACTACCTAGAAGCTGGGAAGATACAAAGGGTATCATGGTACCATAATTCCATGGTAACAAGAAGTGGTATCAGACACCCCACCCTTCCTCCAGTCTCTGGGTTCCCAGCTGGATTCAGGTACAGGTGAGGCAGCACAAGGAACAGGAAAGAGTGCAGACTGTATTGGTATTGAGTACATTCAGTATGATTTTCTCAGTTTGTAGATGCTTACGTAGTATGTTTCTCAATGTGGTCACTTCATAACAAATTCATTGCTCCATGAAACAGGCAACATTAGAAAGCTGGATATAGCATCCCACAGTCAACAGTTATGTATTGAGAGATGAAGTTTCTGAACCCCTCTCTAGACACAGTGTATTTCTTTTATATTAGGGCCTGACTTCTGGAGAGCAATTTAGAAGTTGTTGTTATGTAAAGGAATTATTAAGACTTTTCTTAAGTTATGATAAAAATATTTTATATAATAGGTATCATTTTAGTTGCAAAATATGCAGTTACTATATACTGAAATAGAACAGTCACTACAATGAAGATTGATATTAAAATTTAAATTCAGCTCTCTACTTTCATTGATCACAACTTTATTAAATTCTTTCTAGTTTAGATTTTTCATATTCTGTATGCTTTTTCAAAGTTAAAGACAGAGCTGGAGCAAACTGAGCTACCTTTAAGCTGCATAAGCCTGAAATATTTCTTTTTTATATGTTACAATCAAGAAATATTAAATAATGAAAAGTATGGTTATCTATTAAAAAAATAGCTGAAATTGAAAACTTTTAACTTGGTTTGTTTTGTGCATCTCAGCCTTAAAAAGTAAAACAAGTCAAAACCACAAATTTACACAGATTTTGCTGAAGCTCTTCACAGGTCAAAGGTGACAGGTGTGTTGCTCATCTCTGGTGTATGTGCAATTGAACTCTTCTCCAGTAAAGTCTGTTGAGGTTTCTGTAGACAGTACTTGTAAATATGTCACAAGGAGCTCTCCAGTTATGTCAAAAGTTCTAGCTGCTGGTTCTAAAATTAGTTTTGATGCCTTGAATTGTAATGAATAAAAAAGACAATAAAGGAGGTGACAGGGAGATGGCAGAAAGTCCAAACACTTTGCAGAGCTAGGCTGTAAGGAATTTAGGAATTTGGCTGGCAGAAGTGGCTATGCTGCATGCTTCTGCTGGTTGAAGTGCATATACTGTTCTAAAAAGCTTACAGCTCACAAATGGGATTTTTTTTCCCTTGTCTCATGCTCTGCCAGTGAAGAGGCTCACAAAGGAAACTGGGAGGGAGCAGAGCTGGGACAGGTAACCAAAGCTGACCAAAGGGATATTCCATACCATAGAATTCATTCCCAGTCTATGAACTGGGGGAGGTACCCAGAAGGGCCTATCTAAATTTGGGAAACAGGGGGGTCTGGCATTATTCAGCCAATGGTGAGCAATTCCATTGTGCATCACTTGTTTTTTCCCTGTTTTATTGTTTACCATTATGACTGTATTTTACTTTATTTTCAATTATTAAACTGTTATTATCTCAAGTTGCAAGTTTTACTTTGATTCTCCTCCACATTCCACTGGGGTGGGGGTGAAGAAAGCAGGTTGAGGGAGCAGCTGCATGGTGTTTCATCTCCAGATGGGTTTAAAATCATGACAATCTACTACCTTAAAATCAGTAAATTAAGGATTTAATACCAAATTATTATGTTGCATGAGAATTAATCTGCTGGGAGAAAAGAATCTACATTGAATGGAAACCTCTGAAATTTACAAATTACCTTCCTTGAAAGCACCTTCCAAAACCAAGAATTGGAATAGTAGGTTAAGGTGAGAAGCACGAACTAACATAAACAACACTGAAGATGAGCTGAAAAAGGGGAAAAGTCTGATTTTGATTTTGAATTTCTCTAGCTCCCAGTGTATATGTTAATACAATGAACACTGCTGCCATTCTATTTCAGTGTGATCTGATTCCTGTTTTCCTAAAATAAAAAAACTACTAGAAGCTTGCGTGATAAGTGCGAGACTGAGGAGAGCCATAACCTTTGTGAGAAGAAAGAAGAGCTGAAGAATTTCAGTGGCTAGGAATGGACAAATCATCTGAACAAATGAGTGGAAGGAGCAGAAGGCAGAACAGTGAAAGTAGAACAGCTGTGAACTAAATACTTCCCAGAAGGAAACTACTGATGAGAGCAAAAATCTTTATGTTCCTGATATCAAAAGCATTTGCTCCACTGAGACAAATTGGGAAGCACTAGAATCCATTGTGAGCTTTCCTGTGAAGCAGAACCTAAATCCAATTGACTGCAAGTACTATTTCAAAACTTTTGGGTTCATATCTACAGGAAGAGAGTGCTAGTGCTGGACCTGCTGAGGAGTAGATCCAACAACAGTGGAGTCATAGCTCAGTTCCCTGTCTCAGATTTCAGACGCAAAGACAAAATCATAAAATGCTGCCAAACTTTTGACATTTCCTCTTAGAAGGAAAATTCCTTTATTTCCAGATATAGGCCTCATCACAGTGGCAAAAGGTAGGGAAGAGAATGTGATTAAGAGGATTCTCCATGGAGAAAAGACACTGTACGCTTGCTGCTGGCTGAGGTGCATACAGCATCCTCCCCTTGTTTTGGAACCAATCTTCAGCTACCAAGTTGCTGAAGTGACAGTTAAAGAAGAGTAATGTCACTTACTGCTTTGCTCTTGTCACCCTGAGGGCTTTGTCTCCAGTTCCTCTGCTCTTCTGACACCAAACAAGGCAGTTATGGCCAGTGTTCTGCAGAGAATGTGCTGCTTGTGTATCGGCCTGTCACTTCTTTCTGAACACATACATGGATTGTCTTTGTGCTCCTTACAGACACATTGGAAGACATCTAGTGAAATGCTTGCATAGTGTAGAAAATGTTCTAGAATATTCCAGCACTGTAATTTTGCAGTTAAATTCAGATTTGCTTTGTCATGATGAATTACATATGAAAATCAATTAGTTTGCACAGAAAACAGCCAATCCTTATTTATCCATTTATAAATGTCTTTTGGATTGTCCCTACATTTTCCTTTCTGGTGTGAGGAGGATTCATTTTTGTATTTAATTATATGACATTGTAGAGGTTGTGTGTAGCAAAGCTAAGCACTTTGGCCTCTGTGCAGGGAATAGCTGCGATATTGGACACTTGGGGTGAAAGAAGCAAGCAGCTTCAGGTTGGGAGAGAAAAACACGTCAGCTGAATGTTTCTGCTCACATTTTTGATTGATGTGCTCATAACGATGGCATGGAGATCACCACTGCAAAACCTACGTTAACATAGTTAATATCATCAGGCACTTCAGTGCTAACGCCATTGATGTAAGACAGTTCTCTCTCTATGTGTGACATTCCCAGCCAGAGGTAATGCTCTTTGGTGGCTACTTTGATACAGCTTATTTGGGTTACCATGGGTGCCCCACAGTAAAATTACCAGTACCTCGGGTTTTTTCTCATAAGCTACCATCTGAAATGTCTTTTTGAGGAGCTAAATATTTTAACACTCTTGCTGCCTGGCATCATCTTCAGCCTTCAGATCAGTATTGTGGATTTCTTCTGCAGTCTCTCATTCTTCAGTATCTTGGAAAATACGGATGGATGGATAGATTGGGAATGCTGTTCAGAGGTAATGCCACCTCTACACGTGCTTGCGATCCCTCATTTGTACAGGTAAAGAACACACGGCTTCTTTAGGAGCAGCAGCACTGATGTCATGTGGTTTTGCCATGGCAGCCCCCTAGCCTTTCAAAGGTGCTGCTTTCCAGGATGCAGTTTGTCTTTTTCTGTTGTGCGCAGGGCCGTGCTCCTTGTTCCTTCTACACCTGGCATTTCAAATCTGGCTGTCAGAAATGCCTTGTGTGGTCCAGTTCAGAAAGTAACTTGGAACCGTCTGAGATCTTAACAGAATCACAGAATGGGTCAGTTTGTAAGTGACCACAGTGGCTCATCTGGTCCAACCTCCCCGATCAATCAGGGTCATCCCAGAGCACATGGCACAGGATTGTGTCCAGACAGTTCTTGAATACAAGCACCTGGGGAGGGAGACTCCACAACCTCTCTGTGCAATCTGTTCCAAACCTGCCGTTATAATTTATATTATTTATATTCCACTCGTCTTTTGCCGTGTGCAGCCTTATAAGCTCCGATGCGATTACTTTCGTGTTCCTGATGGAAGGCTGCTTTGCTGGAAGTGGATGGCCTCCGGTGCGGGACTCGGGGCAGGAGCCCCCAGCCCCGAGCTGTGCCAGTGGGTTCCCAGGAGCAGAGCTCAGCCGAGCGGAGCGGACGGCTGGTGGGGCGCTCCGAGCAGCACACGGTCCGTGGGCCCGGGCACGGCTCTGCGGGGCTGCGCGGTCGGTGTTGGTGCAGCGGCACCGCGGCTCGCAGAAGGGCGGCCCGGCCGAGCGGGCACGGCCTCGCAGCGTCTCACCCAGCGCTCCGGCCCGGCCCCGCTCCGCCCCAGCCCGTCCCGCGGGGGGCGGGCGCTGCCGCCGCCCCTCCCGTGAGCTCCTCCCGCCGCCGCGCCTGCCCAGCCCGGAGGACCCCGGAGCAGCCCGGGCTGGGCCGCGCGCGAAGCCCGAGGCGAGGGGCCGGGCCCGCCGGTGGGTGAGACCTCCCTGCCTCTTCCCCTCCTTCCCTTCTTCGCCCCGCGCCCGGCCGGGCTGGGGGCTGCGCGGGGTCGGCGGGCGCGGAGCCGCCGGTGAAACTTTCTGGCGGAGGAGCGTCTGCGGGCATGTCGGGCAGGCACGGGCCGGGGCCGGGGCCGGGGCAGGGCGCGGAGGGGCGCGGCCCGGGGCCGGCGGGGGTGGCCCACCGCTCGTGAGTGGCCCGGGGTGGCCGGGGCCGGCGCGGTCCGGGGGAGGCGCTCCCCGGGCGGGGCCCGGCCGGGATTTCCGCCTCTCCGGCCCGCACTGTCACGTTTCGGTGACTGGGGCGGTTTTCATGCCTTTACCAGTAAAGATCTGGAGGAGGGGGGAACAAAAGCTGCTTTCTTCAAAACTTGCTTTCTTGGTGGTGTTTGTGTTTGGCTTCGGTATTGGAAGGCGAGGAAGAGCCCCTGAGAAGAGGCACAAGGGCCCGGGCAGAGCCGGGCTGCGGGTTCGGCCGTGCGCGGGGACGGGACGGGACGGGACACGTGCGTGTCTGTGGGCAGCGACCTTGTTTTGACGGCTGGAGCAGAAGGGCCTGCTCTAGAAGTCATCACTGTTCCTGCTGGGATCTCAAGCATAAAATGATAAAACGATAAGCTGATTAGTTTTTAATACGTGAGTTACTGATAGTGTATAGTAACAGTGTATTTTAAAGCAGACTTTCTTAAAGCTTTCTGATTTCTCAGTATTTGTTTGCCATAGCCTCATAATGCATACTCGTTAGGTAGGGGACTGGGTCCTGAATTACTGTTTTCAAAAATAGAATGTGTCTGGAGGTATCTTTGCGTGAGCTTGGATGCCGGGGGCTGGAAGGAGGTTTACACGCGCCTGGGTGTGATGCGGAGGTGTCCCCTGCCCGTGGTCCCCGCTCTGCAGCCCCGCGGGTGGCGGTGGCGCTCGCCTGCTCTGCCTTGCACGGCGGTTTCTGACGAAGCCGGTGCTTTTGCACCATTTGGAAAGCTAACAGCTGAGGATGTGGGAGGTTTACTTTGGGCTTCTCTGACTGCTGGGTGTAAAAACAGTTGGCAAGAGGTTTGTTCGCTGGTCTGGGGTATTTTAAATGTTTTACTCATCCAGCCTACTAAAGAGTTTTGCAGGATTATTCAGTATGTGCAGAAGTCCTATGTTACCTCGTATTTTTGATAGCTGTTGCTTAAAAATTGAAAATACTGATACTTAAAAATTGAAAATACCAGGGAATTTGGGAAATATACAGTGGCCAAAAATGAACCTTTCCCATTTGTTCTGATCTGCTGTATAAGTGCTGTTTAAATGAAAAATGGTAATATATTATTAAATAGTGCCAGTGAGCAAGGTAAACATAAGTATTGCTTCTTTTTGCCACTGTTTGGGTAGTGCATTCAGCGCTTCATTTATGTGGATGCTCTGAAGTTCTGGTTGCCTTGCTTTCTCCGTGTAGCTAACCATTGGAATGTCCAAATGGTGATGAATTATATCTGCTTTAGAGCCAAAACATATTTGGTTCATGGCCAGAGTTGCTCAGCTTCCCTTAAGAGTATGTAGGAAAAAAGACATTTTGTGTGTATGACCACAGTCCTGAAGTTGATGCCATGGCAACTTTGTGGTCTGAATTATATGTTGGAAGGCAGCTGAGCAGTCTTAGCAGAGGTGTTTGTTTTTCTTTAGCTGAACTTCTTCCTCTTATCAAGATTAAACCGTTCTTTGAAGGTGAAAGATTATTTAGCAAGTTTTCAAACTCCTGTGCATGTAAGAGTATCAGCCTGATCTGTTAGTTATTTGTAATGACATCCATAAATATCTGTAAATTGTAATTTATATCCATTATTTTAAAATTAAGGTTTATATGTAGGGACGCTGTTTTGACTAAAAAGTGGTATTTTGGGCTCTGTCAGGAGCTAGATCTTAATGTTTTTCTGAAAAATAGAAAAAGGTCAGCTTTTGGTTTTATGTGTGGGAAAGTCTGGGAAAACTGGGTTAGTTCAAGTCTTTTTGTTGCTTTCAGCTCCCAAGACTTGATGTGGAGGTTGGAGAGTTTTTTTATCACAAAGATGGGGCAATGGAAAAAAAAAATCTCAGCATATGGCCTAACAAATGTGTAAGGTCTTATTTCTTAACAATATATTTGTGTATAGGAAGCACCACTGTTAGAAAACTGACCTCTGAGTATTGAAGGCATAGCGTAAAACCAAACTGAAGAAACCCCAGAAGTAGCCTCTGGAACATTACGTGATCCTCACTGCATTTGGTTTTGTGTTTAACTTTAGTTTGATAAGTGCATCTTTTTATTTTATTTTTTTTTTAATAAGTTTGTTTTTGTGGAGCCTTAACCTCTCTGATCTTATCCTGAGGGGAAGTAAATAAAGGGATTAGTTGCTCATTAATGCAGAATATCTATTGTGTGGTCTAATGTTAATACGTCTGTTTGCTCTGCTGTCTCCTACTATCCTTTCCTTTTAAAATTCATTGTTTAGCATGACTGAATTAATCCTTCAGTATTCATTGTACTTGAGAAGGTCTGTAGAGGTATTTCAGCATGCTTAAGTGACTAGATTATTTATCTAAGTATAAAACTTAGAGCTCAGGGGATGATCTCTATGCTGTGTTTGGGCTCTCCACAGATATTTTGGAGTCTCCTGTGGTGTCCATCTCCTGCTCACTGGGGTGTAGGAGAGTCTGAACTGGAGCACAGTTTCTATTTCACTTGGCTTGTGCTTCAGTCAAACAGGGTGCTTTTGGTCTCTTTTCATACCTAAAATGTCCTCCCTGTCTTTCAGCTTCATAAACCTTGAGAGGTTCATCCAGTGTAGTGATTTCAGATTTTTATGCTGTGTAGGTGATACATCACTGTGTAGGCTTTTTTCATCCATCATTGTCACTCCTGCTTCTTGAAGGACATGCATTCTAGTTCATGTTCATGTAATTACTTTAACTTCTGAAAGTCCTGTTTCTCTTGCTATGTTTCTGGAATTTTGTTTTTGGTCCCCCTCTCACCAGGAGGAGGCTTGCTAAGCCATAGGCCTAATCTGTAAAGGTACTTTGTTACTAGAATATTCAGTTTTGCAATATCTTAGCTTCAGTGCTTGGCCTCCTTGTGTAAAGTATGGAGATACTCCTGTGCCTGAGGGATGTTCATTAGAGTGTGGGAGCAAAGGGCCAGGCAGCTATGCCTGTGAGAGGTATTTCTCCACTGAGTGATTGGGAGCATTGCCGGCGCATGGGCTTCGTTTCCTGAGGTGGGGTCATCAATTTAATATTTCACATATTTTCTCCTCTCGATCTGGAATACTAATTTCTAATGAGGATGCCAGTTTGAAAGCAGAAGCTCCTGTGGCTTTTGGAGTGACCTGCTGTGCAGATCAGCCAGCTGGACAGAGGTGTCCCACTGGTGTCTTGTCCCACGGGACAAGTCCTTGGGTGCTGGCAGAGAACAGTTTGCTGTCAGCCTCGTGGCTGCTGTGACGCCTCAGCCTGGGATTCTTGCTGGGCTGCAGAAGTGATGTGCAGTGATGGCAGCGGCGAGTTCTGCCACAGCCCTTCCTGAAATTTAAGTGTCTGGTCAAGTCAGAAGCTGCCTTTACAGTCTTGATGCTGTGGAAGTTGGTGTCAATGCTCACTGAATTATGCCTGTCTGACCTTTTTCTGTAAACACTCTGTGTCAACAGGTGCAGGGTTATGGTTTGCAGTGTTAGTGAGGTGACTGACTCAGTGAGGCACTCTTTGTGAAGCACTTCTCAGGCACTTTTGCAGTCTAAATGGCCAAAATAATTTTGTGAATGCAGCTGGACTTGAAGTCATCTTGTTCTTCCTCATGTGCTTTAGGGAATTCACCTGTATCTAGATGTGTATGAAATTGGAAAACTACATGCAGCCTAAAGTTCTAGTGATCTTAACTGTTGTAACTACATAATTAATATATATAATATATAAAATATATACAAAGTTACAGATATGTCTTTTGAATATCAGACTGGTTTTTATCAGCTGCCCTTAATTCATGGTGGTGCAAGTTAGGACTTGTAGATTATCATTAAATGCAGATTTCCTCCATGTTTTAGAGTTCTGTAATACAGGGTGGTCTTAAAAGAGAAAAAAACCCTGCAGCCTACAGTAGAATTGTTCACAGTCTCATCTCGCTCTGCAGCAGAGTTCCTGCCGATTAGTGATGCAAATGTTAGTGGAATTTATCACCTTTTATTTTTAAGAAAAGATGCCTGGTGCCCCAGCTCTGTCAGAATGACCCCACGTAAGGGGTGTGCCAGGTGACAGTGGCGCACAGCCCGCCTGACACAGACGTGTCACAGCTGTCAGGGCCCAGGGGGCATCCTGAGGGTTGACAGGACAAGCCACAGGCACACGGGGCAGTGTGGGACCCTGAGGGTTGACAGGACAAGCCAAAGGGACATGGGGCAGTGTGGGACCCTGAGGGTTGACAGGACAAGCCACAGGCACACGGGACACGGGGCAGTGTGGGACCCTGAGGGTTGACAGGACAAGCCACAGGCACACGGGACACGGGGCAGTGTGGGACCCTGAGGGTTGACAGGACAAGCCACAGGCACACGGGGCAGTGTGGGACCCTGAGGGTTGACAGGACAAGCCAAAGGCACACGGGGCAGTGTGGGACCCTGAGAGTTGACAGGACAAGCCAAAGGCACACGGGGCAGTGTGGGACCCTGAGAGTTGACAGGACAAGCCACAGGCACACGGGACACGGGGCAGTGTGGGACCCTGAGAGTTGACAGGACAAGCCACAGGGACACGGGACATGGGGCAGTGTGGGACCCTGAGAGTTGACAGGACAAGCCACAGGCACACGGGGCAGTGTGGGACCCTGAGAGTTGACAGGACAAGCCACAGGCACACGGGACACGGGGCAGTGTGGGACCCTGAGAGTTGACAGGACAAGCCACAGGGACACGGGACATGGGGCAGTGTGGGACCCTGAGAGTTGACAGGACAAGCCACAGGCACACGGGACATGGGGCAGTGTGGGACCCTGAGAGTTGACAGGACAAGCCGTAGGTACACAGGACACAGGGCAGTGTGGGACCCTGAGGGTTGACAGGACAAGCCAAAGGGACACGGGGCAGTGTGGGACCCTGAGGGTTGACAGGACAAGCCACAGGGACACGGGGCAGTGTGGGACCCTGAGGGTTGACAGGACAAGCCAAAGGCACACGGGGCAGTGTGGGACCCTGAGGGTTGACAGGACAAGCCACAGGCACACGGGACACGGGGCAGTGTGGGACCCTGAGGGTTGACAGGACAAGCCACAGGGACACGGGGCAGTGTGGGACCCTGAGGGTTGACAGGACAAGCCAAAGGCACACGGGGCAGTGTGGGACCCTGAGGGTTGACAGGACAAGCCACAGGCACACGGGACACGGGGCAGTGTGGGACCCTGAGGGTTGACAGGACAAGCCACAGGGACACGGGGCAGTGTGGGACCCTGAGGGTTGACAGGACAAGCCACAGGCACACGGGACACGGGGCAGTGTGGAGTGTGGCCATGGGAGCGCATGGCTGCAGGCAGGAGCCTGAGTGCTGACGCTCCTTGTCCCTGAATTGTTTCTTACCTTTCTGCCTGCCTGTGCCCCATCTAGCTCAGACAAATCTCTAATTTAAATATTCAAGAATTACGATGTTGGCAGTAAAGCCTGAAGACTTTGTAAGAAACCTTTTTTGGCTTGATGCAGGCTGTGGTGAGTGCTCTCGTTCTGATGGCCAGGCACCCTTGGCCGCGGTGGAGCCTCTGCCTGCCCTGTGGATGTCACTAGCTGTCACATACACCTGCTGAGCAGTGGGAGCGGGTGTCACCTGTGCTTTGGAGCCCTTAAAGTGCATTTTCCCATGTGTGTAGGGTGAGGGGCTGCTGCTTGTTTGCTGCTTATTTCGTATATTTGATAATTAACTGCTTTAAGACCAAAGCGTTCTGTAAAATGTTTGCTGCACTACACTGCACTTGTGTATATGGTGTAGGTTGTTTTGTTATGTTGTTTGTGTTTGCTAGTGGGGTTTTTTTGGTTTATTGTTTGGAGATTTTTGCTTTCTTTTTTATTGTTTTAAGACTCAGTTTTAGTCATGGCTAAATTTAGCTCCAGCAGGAGAGAAGCTGGAGCTTGTTAGCACACAGGAAACGCCCTGACAGGAGGTTTTTGATGTGTGTGTTTGTGTGTAAATGTGAACTCTGCAGCTCCACGATGGAGTCGGGCCTGTGGACCTTTGGGTAGCTCACAGTGGTTTTACATCTTTAAATGTTGTCTTAGATTCTGGTGGAACTTTGCTACATTAAGTAGTAAATATGTCTTTTAACTTGTCAAAAACTGATAGTTTTAAGTTAAATCCAAAGCTATCCGTCTTAAAACAGCAGAGCTGTTTAATTGCTGAAAAGACAGTTCAGATTTTATCTCCTTCTGCTTTGTGTTATCTAGAAAAATACTAGAATTTGTGTAAAGACTGTGCTTTTCTCTTTTCAGTCATTTACAATTAAACTAATCTGTTTCTGTCTTAGCAGGTGTCCCTTCCTTAGGATCTATATTTCTGACCATGCTTTAACAATTAAGTATTTGAACAATATCCAAGTAAGAGTAAATAGAAGCACAATATGACCTTTGCTTTTTGGAATTTAAATGAGGTGGAAGATGGTAGAGGCCTGAGTTTGATTCTTTTTCTGTGTTATGTGGGGGTTTTTGTTACTTGGGGTTTTTTTGTTGTTGCTTTTGAGCAAGAATGACAAAACACAAAATACTCTCGGTGTGAGTTTTAGGGAGACTGGTTTTGTGTTTTACACCAGAAATGCCTTTGCGTTTAGTTGATTATTTAGTTAATATGCTTCAAGGTCTGTTTTACACTGGGCTAAATACTGCTGAGGTTGCAAAGGGATTTTTTTTTGTGTTAGTAAGGACTGAGTTCCTGGATTTTTCTACAAAATTTTCCAGCAATTGAAAGTTTGAAGAGGAATATTGCTGCCACAAAGCACACGCATGATAGGATAAAATTTTCAGCGCTTCCTAAGTACTGATCCAGAATGTTTATGTTCATGCAAAAATTCCTTTGAAAAGATAGGAGACTAGACATAAAGGGAAGACTTTGCTTTACTCTCAGGTAAACTATACTTGGCCAAGGTAGAATGGAGTATAGGAACATTGTGCCTTCTAGTATCTGTTGTGCAGTTTCAGAATTCAGTGGTGCTGGTATATTCAAAACTCTAGCAATACAGAGCTGGTGCATATGTTTTTGTTTATTTATTCTCTCTAAGCCATTCTTTGTGCAACTGTGGTATGTCACCAGCAGCTTGTAAAGTGTTTTATACTCATTTTGAGGTATTGGGCATAGTTTGAAAGTCTGAGGGGGAAAAAGGACCTAATTAATATTGTGTTTTTCCCCTGACCAAAAGTGTTGCACTTTGTCCTTTTAAGACAGTAAGGAAAGAAGAACAAAAGTGACATTAAATTAATTTTTTTCTGCTGGAGTTCAAAGCTTCGTAAAAGTCTGCACCAGAAGGATATGCTGAATGGTTTGTCAGGGAGGAGTTGCTTTTCTTTTTGCTCCTCCATGCCCCTGCAGAAGGTTTTCCCAAGGCTCTTGCACTCTGTGCAGTGTGTGCCGCCAGAACTGCCTTGGGTCTCACTGGGGATCTGGGCTTCGCCAGAAAGCTCCTTTTGCACATCCCAGGCATCTGCCTCACTAGCATTTGGGGAATCTCACACTGTCCCACAATCTGGTAGAAAAGTTTATTGTCTACCTGTTTTCATCACCTCTGTTAATAGGAAAAACAGGTGCTTTTCTTCTCAGTGAGTCCTGCTTGAGCCTCCTTTATTCAATTCTCAGCCTTCCCCAGGAGAAAAACTGAATTTTGTTTCTTTGCAGTGTTTCTTCTGTTAGCAGGATTTTCACCTGAACGAGTTCTTGTTGGTGTTGCATTGCTTCTCTTGGTATATCATTGAGCTCTACTCATGTGATGTACAGTGGGCTTGTAGGTGTCTCAGGAGCAGGTTAAGGGGAGGCAGTACGCACTGTCTTGGCAAACTTGTAAAGATTTACACAGACCTAAAATTTTAATGAATAATTACTTTTTTTTTTTTAAGTGTAAAAGTCTGTGTTCCACTAGTAGTCAAATTCTGGTTGTGAGGATTTAAATTTATTTGGTTTGGACACTTTCCTGTGGAAGGAATGCTTTCTGGCATCTGAGTTAGAAACTATAGTGGTGCTTGGCTGTTTAATTACTGAAAACAACAGAACAACTGTAAAATTTTAATAAATACGGGCTTGCTGGGTATTTAATATTTTTGGTAAGAGCATGTAGGATCTTGTCTACACCAGGGAGTTATTGCAGGATGGGGGAGGGTGTGAATGTGAAGCACTTTCCCCCTTGTATAGACAAGCCTTTAATTTTCTTGAGTGAACTCTGGGATGTTCTGGGTATTCCATGTTCTTGTCCTTAATTTGAGCTCTGCAGGGGCTAACAGGAAGTTAGTCATACTGCAAGCCTGTGTCTGGTTCATGTGATTAATATCCCTAGTCTGGGGTCTGTGTGTGTGTAAGGAGAGCCCCCACATGCCAGGCTGGGGCTCGGGGGAGGCCTTGTGTGTGATGCCATGGGGACAGGAGCGTGCAAACAGCCGATACCGGTGCTGTAACCAGGGCTCCCAGTGCCGCCGCATTGTACGCTGGAATGAGGGGCGACTCAAGGGAAAGGACTTGGGAGAACATGGATGTTAGTGTTTGCTTGTGGTTTACACTACAGAAGAATGCCCGAGTCTGGTCTGTAAAATAACACTAGCGGGTAATTAAAAATGGAAGGTTTACGTTGCACGAGAGACGGAAAAAGGCAGCATCCCAGGATCTGAGGTGGAAAGCAGGGAGAGTAATATTTTTTTTTTTGCCTTATTCTGATGAGTGAGATTTCAGGAAATAGCCAAGCTAATATATCAGTTTGTTGTGATTCGGGGGAGTGGCATTCCTTCCTTCTGTATCTGCTGCGAGATCCTTCTTTTTTCCTATGTCATCTCCTGTAAGCACAGAGAAGATGAATCGCATCTGACACAATGCAGCAGGAGCACAGGGCTGACCCCACTGGCCATCCTGTTAAAGCTCCATCAGTATGACCTTGAGAAAACTGGGCTTTGCTCCTCCTAAGTGAAATGGAAATAAGATTGTTCCCCTTCTGCAGGCTGCTGTGAGCTGTCATATGTTCTGAGATGCTCTGAGGTTGAAGAGGCAGTATATATAGGTGCCCAACATACTTTCTGTATTATGTGAATTTAATGTCTGTTCTTTAGGCATCCTCCAAAATCTTAATGTTTAATTCCAAAGTTTGCTAATTTAATTGTCCACAAAGATATATATACCCTTCTTCTTGTGTATGTGTGTAGTTGTGCAATTGTGCTAATGTGTCCTGGATAGTCCAGTGTGTTTGAGATTTCTGTTCCTTGTGTTGCTGCTCACTCCCACATTTTAGGATCACTTAGCACTTGCTTTTCTTTTATTATTTTTGGGAGGAGGAGGGTTGCAGGAGGTACTGTCATGTTATATTAATTGTTATTTACTGTCTAAGCCAGCACAGGGATCAATTTAGATAGTTATGTTCTCTGAAGGAAGTAATTTTGCTTTGTGTTTTTGATAGCAGTTTCCAAGATTTTCTTGTGTGATTTGCTCTGACCAGGGGGCTGGACCAGATGACCTCCAGAGGTCCTTTCCAACCTTAACCATTCTGTGACTGCCCTTGTCAAAGAAGTCCTAGTGAGTCCAAATGTTTCCTTTCTGTCATTTTGCATATTTCAGGCTGTTGTTGCACACATATCACTCTACCTCTAGGAACTAAAGGTAAGGATAGTTATCCTAAGGAAGAAAACATCACTATCAATTCGACATCAGTGTATTTAAAAAGCCATATTAAAACCTTCAAAAGTGTTTACATAGTAATATATATGTTCATCTCTGCCTGTAAGAAGGAAGTAAGTAGTGTGTTGTTTGTGTACAGATTTTGGATAGAGCTCTGCATTTGATTTCTAGAAAAAGTGAGTGGCTGTGATTCCCAGCCATTTCAAGATCAGGTATTTTGTGATTTGGGTTTATAGTAAACATACTGTCCCAGAATTTCTAAGGGTAGCTGACATGGGGGAGAAAAGATTGACACCAAATACAGGTGCATGTTCTGGTGTACGTTTGAATAGAGATCTGTAGTGTTAGGAGAAAACTATTAGTAAAACAGGAGAAGAACTCCATGAAAAAGCAGATAATAAAATCCTGAAAATACCTGATAAGGATGAAGAATATAGGAGATTTGGAACTAGATATGATAAGGAACTAAAATAGAAGATTTATTAGCATCATCTTATGTTAACATTTGAGGAAATACAGCTGTCATTAGTGTAATGTTTCTTTAAAAAAATAAAAACCTCAGGCATACTAGATTAATTGAAAATCTGCAAAGTAGCTGTGGTGATGATGAAAAAAAAGTCACCTCTTTTGTGTTCTGGACATAGTACTGACCTTGTTTGGGATTTTGTTTGGATTAGTTAGTTTTAATTTTGTTTTGTAAGTCATAACTGAAGAAAGGGAAGACTGTAGAAAAAGGTAGATGGCTGTGGTCTTGGCATTTTCTCTGGAGAGCCTCAGCAGAATGGGAGCAAAAACTCTAAAACACCTCTGCTGTGGTCAGAAAAGCTGTGAACAGGTAAGATTTTCAGGTTGTGTTGGCAGCTGCTACTCTTCTTTCCTGTGTAGCCAGACAGGTGATTCTACTCGTGATTCTCCATCTGCAGGATTGCTGAATCCTTCGGGTTGGTTCAGACAGGGTGTTGTGACCTTTGGTGCAAATGGTTCTGGCTTGTGAGTGCTCTCCATCTGCTTCAGTGAAGATCAGTTTCTTCAGTGCTTCAGGGTAGTTACAAGTAGTGGGGAGCAGTAATCTCTGAAAAGATGATAAAGAGTAATTTTTGCAGTGTCTGGCACCTGCCCAAGATTTTTGGACAGCAGTCAAGTGAAGCGACCAGCTTTTCCCCTGTGTGTTGGCAGCCCTCGGGGATACTGGCCAAAATAATCAGCAATTTGGTAAAAGAGTAACGTAGCAGAAAACTAGGTGATTGCAGGGCATAATAGTTACATCTCTGACATCTGAGAAATTAAATCTAGATCTAGACTGGTGGGAAAAAAGCTACTGCAGAAGCACATTCTAACAGCTAACATGATAATGAGGTTTTTCTCACGCTTCCTCATCTTTCACCTCTTACTGTATTTTAATAGTGCTTCAGGGCACAATTCCACTTCAGAAGTGAACGACAAACTGGAAACCTTGCTGTTGTTTTGCAGTTTCCTTTTAAACTGCTGCACAGCTTTCACTAGGTCAGATGAGAGGGAGAAAATGTGGAGTATCTCACTGGTAAGTTAATAATGATTAGATGATTCAGTGCAGAGCAAATGATGCAAATGTACTATGGCTTGTCAGTTTTGTCTCTGTATTGTATCTGTTTTGTACTTAGATTGATCTTTCTGCATGAGAAATGCCTACAAAGAGTAAAGGCCATAATTGTTAAGGGTATTGTATAAAAATATTTCAGTAATAACTATTTAACTTTAGTGGGTCTGGCTAAATATAGTGTATTGGAAACATTACATATGCCACTTTTTACTTGGCTGTAGGGACAAAGGGTCAGGGACAGACCTCTCCAGTGTATGCTTTATCATTTTCGTTCATGCATTTGAATCATCATAACACAAATATATCTCACTGGAAATTGTGTCTTAAAAGTAAAAACACTATTCTCTTCAAATGTCTGTTCACTCATGAATTAGTAGTCGCATATCTGGGGATATGCCCTCTGTTTATTACAAAATGCTAGATATTGATGGCCCAAAATGTAGTAATTTTGAAGGATTTTTTAATTTACTTGGTTTGTTGGATCAGTAATACCTTGCTCCTTTAAGTATTGCTTTTTGCTGTATATTCCTCTTGTTTGAAATCTGCAGTTCAGCTAAAGGACTTTGAATTTGCCAGAAAAGGGAAATGTTGGAACTTTTCTATGTGACACATAGAATAACACTCTGAATGTATTTGTAGGCAGTGAAAGCAGTTCTGACTAAATGAAGTTTTCTTTTGAAGCTTATGATTTTGGGATTCAAAGATTTCAATCTTTGGATTCAAAAATGCAAAATACAGTAAAAAAATACAGATTATTTGAAGTATGTATTTCATAAATCTCACACTGAAAGGTGGCCAATACTTAAGTACTTCTGTGCAGGCAGTAGACCAAGATGTTCTACCCTGGATTTCTTTGCAAATAAGTGCTCACTGGTTTTCAGGATCTAAGTCTGGAAGCTTGAGCACAGCTGTGGGTAGTAATGTAAGGAGTGTAAATGTCAGGAGTCCATGGGCATTAGCTCAGGTGCGTACCTGCCATGTGGGATTAGTTTATTTGACCTCTGCAGTAGTGATGAATTCCTGTGGGTAGATCTTTGAAAATAACCCTCCCTGAAAGGTGAGGGAGGTGCAACAAGAGCTGTGAATCATCTTGTTCCTGATGTTGGTGTCTTCAGCAGGAGTTTTACATGGAAAACACTCCCATGCAAGGAAGTTGCTGAGTTTTAAGGAGAGACTTGCAGGCTGAGTGAAAATGTGGGGAGATTTTTCCATCTCTGCTTTTCAGAGGGGATTCCTCAGGTAATGAAGTACTTAATTTACAAAGATTGAGACATGAACTGTTGCGTGTGCCTGTGCTCCAACTCTTTCCATGACCTGAGATTTGTGTTTTATAAAGCTGATGATGCTTTGGAGTTGTTTATAAAGAAGCTGATAATTATAAATTCTTGAATCAAGGAACTTTCTGCCCTTTCCTTTCATGCTCTGAGCAGGAAGCATGTATGGAATGAAATGTCCTCTTCATCTGAAGAAAACAATTGAACTGGTGGGAGGACAGCATCCAGTTGAAAATGCTCTTGGTGTGAGCTGGGAGTCCACCTTTGTCAGCAGCTGACAGGGTCTTCAACAAGCAGAAGAGTTCTGTTGGGATGTTGTTATTCTTAACACTCTGGGATAACAAGTCCACATCTAATACCCATTTTAGAATGGCAATGATAGTTTTTAAATATTTTTAAAAAGCCAACAAACATCAAACAAGTGGTTTCATGGAAGAATTTAAAAATTGGAATTAAGAAATCATGAACTGGAGTTGTTTCCCAAAGTGAAGCAATTGCAGTAGCTGAAAGGGTTCCTGATGTCAGAGTCAGGGAGTTTTTCTACTTAAGCTTAGAAGAGAGAGAGTGCAGTGTGCTTAGAAAGACAGCGTGCCAGCATTACTGTAAAATCTCCTATGAATACAGTTATCTTTAAAACAGAACAAGATCTAGTATCTTGTGCCTGATTCAAGGGATGAGAAATTATAAATGCACGCTATTGCTGTTCACTTTAATTGGTGTTACTGAGGTGTGAACTATGGGTATGAAGAAATATGTTACCTGAAGCTGAAATGCTTTTGCATGTATGTCAGTAAGCATCACAGTAGGTGCAAATAACTTTGGTATAGCTTTTGGGTTTGTTTTTTTTTTTTATTTTTTGATAACACTGTCTGAAGTCTTTCTAGGCTGTAGTAGTTGGTTCATTCCCTCAGCGTTCACCTGCACGCTCTGGAATGCGAATTATGTTGTGCTGGACCCAAGGTGGTGGTTTTAGCATTACTTCAGAAGACAGTTTATTTTTTATACCCTACAGCTTGCAAACAAAGAGCATTGCTATTGCTTTGCTGTTGCAGCCTTTAGGGTTAGCTCTCTCTGTGTGCATAACTCACATAGGAAAAGGTGAGTTGCTTTGGAAGTACTTATCTTTATTTTTGCATTTCATTTTATAGGGGAAAAGGAAGGAAGTGGACTTTATTTCCAGGTAGTAGGCACTTTTCATATCTGCACTGATTGTGGTCTGAATAAGCAACCATCTTGCATGCCAGTCGTGTTCTATGTTAGAATAGATCAGTGAAGAACTCTTTGCACAGTAGGGAAATTGGCCTCAATTCCAAAAAGAGAAAATCTAGGATGGAATTGTCCTTGATTCCTTTTATTTGGTCTCTCATTAACCCTTATCTATATTCTAAGAATAGGAATGACATACGCTGTAGAGTTGCAGTTCTATATGAAGCCTGTCTGTCCTGGTTAATAGAAAATTCACATTTGTATTTGCAAAATAAGAAAGTTAAATATAATGTGACTTTTCGGGTCTTTCTTTTTTTTCTCCCCCTTGCCACTCTATTCTAGCTATGTATGTAAAATACCTTTCTTAGATTCTGAAATTCATTAACACCTTCAGGTCCTACCGTTGCATAATGCAGGCTTTCTAACATGGTGGATGGTTTTTGGATGCTTAATTTGACAAATTTATTTTGCTTTGTATCCAATAGGTAATCATAAATTACTTCCTTTCAGTGTATTTCATTTTTCAGTTAGATGATCCCGTTTTGGGGGTGTGTTTGTGAGCTTTTTCAGTTTTCTTGATGCTGAGCTTGGAGAGGGCTGGTTAATTTCCATCCTTTGGGAAGCAGCTGGCAGCATCGGCGCGGTGTGTGCCCGCGTGTGTGCCCGCGTGTGTGCCCGCGTGTGTGCCCGCGTGTGTGCCCGCGGGTGTGCCCGCGGGTGTGCCCGCGGGTGTGCCGGTGTGTGTGCCCGTGTGTGTGCCCGTGTGTGTGCCCGTGTGTGTGCCCGTGTGTGTGCCCGTGTGTGTGCCGGTGTGTGTGCCGGTGTGTGTGCGCCCGTGTGTGCGCCCGTGTGTGCGCCCGCGTGTGTGCCCGTGTGTGTGCCCGCGTGTGTGCCCGCGTGTGTGCCCGCGTGTGTGCCCGCGTGTGTGCCCGCGGGTGTGCCCGCGGGTGTGCCCGCGTGTGTGCCCGCGTGTGTGCCGGCGTGTGTGCCGGTGTGTGTGCCGGTGTGTGTGCCCGCGGGTGTGTGCCCGCGGGTGTGTGCCGGTGTGTGTGCCCGTGTGTGTGCCCGTGTGTGTGCCCGTGTGTGTGCCCGTGTGTGTGCCCGCGGGTGTGCCGGTGTGTGTGCCGGTGTGTGTGCCGGTGTGTGTGCCGGTGTGTGTGCCGGTGTGTGTGCCCGCGTGTGTGCCCGCGTGTGTGCCCGCGTGTGTGCCCGCGTGTGTGCCCGTGTGTGTGTGCCCGTGTGTGTGCCCGTGTGTGTGTGCCCGCGGGTGTGCCCGCGTGTGTGCCCGTGTGTGTGTGCCCGTGTGTGTGTGCCCGTGTGTGTGTGCCCGTGTGTGTGCCCGTGTGTGTGCCCGTGTGTGTGCCCGTGTGTGTGCCGGTGTGTGTGCCCGTGTGTGTGCCCGTGTGTGTGCCCGTGTGTGTGCCCGTGTGTGTGCCGGTGTGTGTGCCCGTGTGTGTGCCCGTGTGTGTGCCCGTGTGTGTGCCCGTGTGTGTGTGCCCGTGTGTGTGTGCCCGTGTGTGTGCCCGTGTGTGTGCCGGTGTGTGTGCCGGTGTGTGTGCCGGTGTGTGTGCCCGTGTGTGTGCCCGTGTGTGTGCCCGTGTGTGTGCCCGTGTGTGTGTGCCCGTGTGTGTGCCCGTGTGTGTGCCCGTGTGTGTGCCCGCGGGTGTGCCCGCGGGTGTGCCCGTGTGTGTGCCCGTGTGTGTGCCCGTGTGTGTGTGCCCGCGTGTGTGCCGGCGTGTGTGCCGGCGTGTGTGCCGGTGTGTGTGTGCCGGTGTGTGTGTGCCGGTGTGTGTGCCCGTGTGTGTGCCCGTGTGTGTGCCGGTGTGTGTGCCGGTGTGTGTGCCCGTGTGTGTGCCCGTGTGTGTGCCCGCGTGTGTGCCCGCGTGTGTGCCCGTGTGTGTGTGCCGGTGTGTGTGCCGGTGTGTGTGCCGGTGTGTGTGCCGGTGTGTGTGCCGGTGTGTGTGCCGGCGGGTGTGCCGGCGGGTGTGCCCGCGGGTGTGCCCGTGTGTGTGTGCCCGTGTGTGTGCCCGTGTGTGTGCCCGTGTGTGTGCCCGTGTGTGTGTGCCGGTGTGTGTGCCGGTGTGTGTGCCCGTGTGTGTGCCCGTGTGTGTGTGCCGGTGTGTGTGCCCGTGTGTGTGCCGGTGTGTGTGCCCGCGGGTGTGCCCGCGGGTGTGCCCGCGGGTGTGCCCGCGGGTGTGCCCGCGGGTGTGCCCGCGTGTGTGCCCGCGTGTGTGCCCGTGTGTGTGTGCCCGTGTGTGTGCCCGTGTGTGTGCCCGTGTGTGTGCCCGTGTGTGTGTGCCCGTGTGTGTGCCCGCGTGTGTGCCCGCGTGTGTGCCCGCGTGTGTGCCAGCGTGTGTGCCCGCGGGTGTGCCCGCGGGTGTGCCCGTGTGTGTGTGCCCGTGTGTGTGTGCCCGTGTGTGTGTGCCCGTGTGTGTGTGCCGGTGTGTGTGCCGGTGTGTGTGCCCGTGTGTGTGTGCCCGTGTGTGTGTGCCCGTGTGTGTGTGCCGGTGTGTGTGCCAGTGTGTGCGCCCGTGTGTGTGTGCCGGTGTGTGTGCCCGTGTGTGTGCCCGTGTGTGTGCCCGTGTGTGTGCCCGTGTGTGTGCCGGTGTGTGTGCCGGTGTGTGTGCCGGTGTGTGCGCCCGTGTGTGCGCCCGTGTGTGCGCCCGTGTGTGCGCCCGTGTGTGCGCCCGTGTGTGCGCCCGTGTGTGTGTGCCGGTGTGTGTGCCCGTGTGTGTGCCCGCGGGTGTGCCCGCGTGTGTGCCCGCGTGTGTGCCCGTGTGTGTGCCCGTGTGTGTGCCCGTGTGTGTGCCCGCGGGTGTGCCCGCGGGTGTGCCCGCGGGTGTGCCCGTGTGTGTGCCCGTGTGTGTGTGCCCGCGTGTGTGCCGGCGTGTGTGCCGGCGTGTGTGCCGGTGTGTGTGTGCCGGTGTGTGTGTGCCGGTGTGTGTGCCCGTGTGTGTGCCCGTGTGTGTGCCGGTGTGTGTGCCGGTGTGTGTGCCCGCGTGTGTGCCCGCGTGTGTGCCCGCGTGTGTGCCCGCGTGTGTGCCCGCGTGTGTGTGCCGGTGTGTGTGCCGGTGTGTGTGCCGGTGTGTGTGCCGGCGGGTGTGCCGGCGGGTGTGCCCGCGGGTGTGCCCGTGTGTGTGTGCCCGTGTGTGTGCCCGTGTGTGTGCCCGTGTCTGTGCCCATGTGTGTGTGCCGGTGTGTGTGCCGGTGTGTGTGCCCGTGTGTGTGCCCGTGTGTGTGTGCCGGTGTGTGTGCCCGTGTGTGTGCCGGTGTGTGTGCCCGCGTGTGTGCCCGCGGGTGTGCCCGCGGGTGTGCCCGCGGGTGTGCCCGCGGGTGTGCCCGCGTGTGTGCCCGCGGGTGTGCCCGCGTGTGTGCCCGCGTGTGTGCCCGTGTGTGTGTGCCCGTGTGTGTGCCCGTGTGTGTGCCCGTGTGTGTGTGCCCGTGTGTGTGCCCGCGTGTGTGCCCGCGTGTGTGCCAGCGTGTGTGCCCGCGGGTGTGCCCGCGGGTGTGCCCGTGTGTGTGTGCCCGTGTGTGTGTGCCCGTGTGTGTGTGCCCGTGTGTGTGTGCCGGTGTGTGTGCCGGTGTGTGTGCCCGTGTGTGTGTGCCCGTGTGTGTGCCGGTGTGTGTGCCGGTGTGTGTGCCGGTGTGTGTGCCGGTGTGTGTGCCAGTGTGTGCGCCCGTGTGTGCGCCCGTGTGTGCGCCCGTGTGTGTGTGCCGGTGTGTGTGTGCCCGTGTGTGTGTGCCCGTGTGTGTGCCCGCGGGTGTGCCCGTGTCTGTGCCCGTGTCTGTGCCCGTGTGTGTGCCCAGGGCGTGCCCCCCTCAGCACAGCCTCTGCCTGCCCGGGGCCCAGCCCGTGGCGTGCCTGGCTGGCACCTGTGTGAAGCTGTTGGAGAGCTGCCTGTGGAGTACGACCCAGGCCCTGGAAACCTTCCAGTCTTCTGGGTACCGTTAGTTGCATATGCTTCAGGTTATTCATAGGAGCAGAACAATCCTGTTGTACTGATTTCTCTTTCTCTCCTTTATTCCATCAAATAAAGAGAACTTTCTGAGGAATCCACAGTTTTTGGATGGAGGACTTTTACTTTTCCTGTTGATGTCATGTGGCGTTCATGGCAGTCTGTTACATAAGACAGCATAGTCAGATTACTTTTTTCTCCCCTTCTTGTTGCATATTCCGTACTGAAAGTTTTCTTAAATGAGATACTTTTTGAATTTTTCAATAGAGAAAACAAATGAAATTACAATTGTCAGATGCTCCCAGAAAGCTTTCTGGGAAAGAAGTGATCTTCATAATTCCTTCAATTCTGTTTTCCTTGCTTTGTAACTGAAGTTACTTCTGTGGAAGGATTGTCTTTCAGGTTTATCAGCCCAAATACATTTTTCTTATACTTTATATTTCTCTGAAATCTGCAGTCACCTGCAGTCAGCCTCTGCTCACTTGAGGTTGACTGTTGGGTGTGCCATGTGGCAGGCAGAAGGCGTTGTGGGGATGGAGGAGTTTGTTCCTCAGTTCCCCTGTGTGCTGTGTGTGGGCACAGGTGGGGGTGGTACCATGTCCTGTGTGGTCCCTGCTGTACAGTCTTGCAGTTGGCATTCCCAGCTGACACCAGGCTGCTCCCGTTGCTGCCAGTCAGGCGGCTGAACTCCGTCAGAAGTTAGAGCTTGATTTTAGTTTATTTTGCTGGAGTATCTTAGAGCAACTTACTCAGGTTTAGCCCTGTAACTGCAGTTGGATGTGGAATGTAGAGAATGCTGCATTACTTTCTCTACCAGAAGACAGCAAACTCTTAGTTGCTTAGTTCAAGTATTGAAACATTTCTTGTGCATCGCTACTTTGCTTAACCAAGTGATGCTGTAAGAAATAAATGTGACTTCCAAAAGGTTTCTCGTAATTACTTCACTGTTTTATTTGTATTGATCCTGTTTTTTGTTTTGACTTGCGTGAACGGACATTGCATTTATTTTTGTTTCTCTCTGTTATTCTCTAGGAGCAACATTTAAAATGTTAAAGGCCGTTCTAAAAAAGAGCCGAGAGGGTGGCAGAGGGACCAAGAAAGACCCAGGTATGAATATTATTGTGATGTTTTCTACCCCAGGTGAGTCCGTCCTGTGGTGCAGCAGTGCCCGTCCCGGGGACAGCTCCATGTCCACCTCCCCAGCTGCTGCCTGGGGAGCAGGAGCTGCAGCTCTGGGCCTGCCTGCAAGGCAGCTCCAGTGCAATTATTGCTGCATCTCCAGCGGGCAGCACAGGGGACAGCAGTTGGTTGTGGTTGTTGCCCTAGAAGTACTGAGAGCAGGCTGTGTGTGCTGTGCTGCCAGCACTTCACGACCTGGGGCCAGGCCTGCTGACCACAGAAATGCACTTTAAAATGCTTATTCGTTACTTTACAAAAAAACTCAACACTGGTTATGTATTATGGGCAATAGAATTTTTATTATGTATGTCCTTTGAAAAAAAATAAATTGAATTAGTGAAAAGTTATTAAGCTGGTTATCAGGTTTCTATTATGTTCTAGTTTTTGCTTTAACTACAGAGATTTTTTGAAGATAAAAGTAATCACTATCAACAAATCTTACTTAAAATAAAACTTACTTTAATACTAACCAATAATTTAGTAGGCCACTACTTATCTGCAATACCTTCCAGGAAGAAGGGTAACTAAGAGCTCTCATGGCCATGTTCAAGGGCAAGGAAGGCCCAGCAATGCTTGTTGAGGAGGAGCAGTAGCTGTAGATGTGCAGGTGTTGGTGACTGATATGAACATGCCTGCTCTGTGCCAGGCATGCTGAAGTCTTTGCTGCAGTGGCTGGAGAGCTCATGGACCTGAGTGAAAGTTTTTCAGAGTTACATTTTTATCTTCAGACTGTTAATGTAGACTAACATTTCTGATTTTCTGATGAGTTTGATCCTAAATTATCCATTAGAGTAAAGTTATGGTCTTTGGCAACATGAACTTCTTACCCCCAGAGTAAAACACAAATAAACCTGAATAGTTCTTAAATGTATAAAGAACAGAGTGTAATAAAGGTGCCACGTCCTTGTTTATTGGAACCTTTAAAACAACACAGTCCTGTTTTATCAGAAAGCAAGTTACATACATGTCTTGCATTGCAGCTTTTAAAACTATGCAGTTATGTTGAGTCCTACAAGAGGAGAGTATTTTCACTGTTCTTTTGCAAAAACTAGTTCTGAGTTCATCTGGCAGGTAATGTGTTGTTCTTCAGGAAGTTTCTGTGGTCTTGTGAAGTTGTCACTCTGCCACAGTTCCTTTCTAAATGACTGAATGATGGGAGCTATGCTGATTAGAAACAACCCTGACACTAGATCAGAGATGCACAGAAAGGATCACAGAGCAACACGAAAGGCATTCTGTTAATTCTGTACACACAGACTGTGCTGCTGACTTGAAGTTACCAGCTGGGGTTGTTTAAACAGAGTGGGCTAAAGATTCCTGTGGTGAGGCTTTTACTGGTACATTTTTTGTTAAAATACTAGATGGAAGTTGGTTTTGGCTCAAAAGGAAAATTGGGCTGTTCAGAATGGAGCTCTGACCAGGCTTTGATTAAAATCTGAAGCTTGGAAAAACCCTTTTCCTGTAGGTCAGAAAGCATGGCTTTTTATTTTAGGATCTCATGACATCTGTCTGTAGTAATGTGTGCAAAAGAAGATTTTTCTCTGCTTTTGCAAATACAATGCTGCTGTATTTCCTAGCAGGGAAGAGTTAGAGTGTGGGAAGTTTTTTGGTTTAATTTTTGGTTTGGTGGATTTGTTTATTTGTTTGTGGTTTTTTGTTGTTTTTTAAGCAGAGCTGTAGAGCTTCATGTATTAATTAGATGTTATGGAAACCAAGTATTGGGAAAAATTGGTGAATAGTGCCTAACTGGTGAGAGCTAGACCAAGGAGGAGTTCAGGAGCAGCTTTTTAAAAGGAAGTAAATAATTGATACATTGGATTTCCGAGATTTGTGGGTGTTTTGTATTTAAAGATGATGTGGAAAGTTTGAAGAGACGTGTGCATTTTATTCTGTTCTGTGTTACACCAGGACTTTCTGTAAAGTTATGTCCACTGTATCAGCTTTCTCTGTTGTTCCAAAGGACATTCCAATTCCTCCAGCTGTAAGACATTTCTCCACTTTTAGAAAAGATGTGAAGCAAGGCAAAGAACGTTGATCTTAGTAGAGCTTACTTTTGCTCACTCATCTCCCTGGTCTTTAAACTGAAAACAGGGAGAAACTGAAGGGTGTTTTTGATTGTAGAGTTTTCCCACTTCATGGCCCTTTGGATATGGAATAGCAACAATGGCTTAAAATTTCCTGCTCTCTGGAGGGAGTAGAAATGCACCCCAGCTATGGGAGCTGACTGGAGAGATAAGACTGCTAACATGGCCATGGCCATTCTTCAGACTGCTGTTGGAGAGAGGAATACAGTAGTAAATTTAGATGCTTTTCTCAGCTCTGTGGGCACATGGGCTTGATTTTTTGCTTATGAAGTTTTGAGAAATTTTTCAGGTTTTTCAGAGCTTCCAAATGTGGGAGGAAGGAGACAGTGCATCTCAGTAGGGCCACCTTAAATGCAGCTGGGAAGACTGCATGGTCTTTTTTCAGTGTGTTCATGGTTTAGGAGTGATACTGAGGAGCTAGAAGGTAGTAAAATCTCCGTGGGTCACAGTGGGCAGCCCAGCCGGCGTAGGAGGGACACCGGAGTGATGAGTTGCAGCTGCGCCTTGACCACATGTGACCATTTGGAGTCAAACTGAAAGGGGTTTAGGCTAAACTGCATCAGCTTATTCTTAAACTGAAGTAACCCCAGTTGTCCCATGGGTTGCATGAAAGGAACGCCTGGAAGTCTGCATGATTTAGATCTGAGTGGGATGATTCCTGTCTTACTGAATAGAACTTCCTGTTTGTGTGTTAACTCTATTTTATGGGTTTTACAGCTGCTGGGCTTGTGGAACTTGTGTGAGTAGGAATGGTGGTGGTTTTTTCTGGATTGAAGGCAGGCACAGCTGTAACATTAAAAGGTGTAAAAGGGTTAAAGGACAAAAAGAAACAACCCTAACTGTTTTAACAGTAGCTTGTGTGGATTTTAATACTAGAATTTCTCATTTGCCCTGACATCAGGGCTTAAGAGCTGAAGCTGTGCATAACATTTTTGAAATCTAGCTGCTGGGAATGTTGATTGCAGGTTCTAATAGATTCTTAAGTTCAGGGTTATCTTGAAAAATAGGGTTTCAAGAGCTAGTATTAATACTTTGAGAGAGACGGGTGCTCTGCTGAAGAGTGGTAGAATGTCTTTGTAGAAATAACTTCTGCCTTGATCAGATGGAAAGCTGTCACATGGGGATGTCACTTTTGGAAAAATGTGCACCAAAAGCAGTAGTTATGGATACGTGGTTGGGCTCAGACCTTGAAGTTGCTTCAGTAGAAATTCTTCTACAACAGTTTTGTAATAAACCCATTTTAAAATGGATTTATTTGGATGTGACTAGGAGGTGTTGATAGGTAGGTAGGTGGCTGTTGTAGAATTAGATACAATCTAAATAAAGCAAAATGAGTGTGTTTAAACATGCACATATGTAATTATCAATTTGTGCAAACATACACAAACACAGGTGAAAAGAGCTGTGTTGGCAGGAAGTTACGTGTAGAGCAGCTTTTACAAGCAAAACTTAGGGATGTTATTTCTAAATGTGGATTTGAAGACAAGGTGGTTGGTGTCCAACTTAGGTAAACAGATGTGCCAAATGAACAAAATTTCAAACAAACTAAATTTTTTACACAGATATAAAACATTTTCTGCATCCAGATTTTTTCTGGTTTTCTGCAGCATGGAGAAACCTGTCTTTACAGCCCTTCAGACATAGTTATTTCCATATAACAGAGATAACTATCTGTAAGTTGATTTTTCTTTTCTCTTGTCCTTCTTTGCATTAGTGATGTGCACACTTGATAAAGGACAGAACCTGAGGGGGAAAAACCCACAGTCTGCACCTGTAACCTTAAAGTAACAGAAAACGGTTTGGGCAATGTTTGAAACAGGAGGGGAGTAAACAGAAACAAAGTAAAAAGTGGTACTGTCTCCTCTTTGTTAGCTTCTTGTCATCAAATCCATGTTATCTCTTTAAACTCTTCCGAAGTTTCCAAGTCCTCTAGAGATTGCTGGGGAGGTGTCTCTCCAGTGGGACAGGCAGAGCTGTCCCACCTTGTGCCCTCTGCTGAGGGTTCTGTTCTCATTCCTTGCTCTGTCTTTTGCTTTGTTTTGTTAATGGACCTTATTTTCTACATTTAAGGTAATCCCAGCTCTTTGTCTGTTTCTGCCCTGCGTTTCTTTCTACCTACCATAGAATTGTGTGTTTCTGCTCTCTCTCCTGTGTTCTTATGGTTGAGGTTTACTTGTTGGCCAGTTTATTTCCTTGAGGTTTTTAACTTGACCTCTGTAACCACAAGGAGATCTTCTGCTTCTGGCCTCAGGTGAAAGCAGCTAGCTGTTTTTATTTTAATATAGCATAGAAATTCTGTGTGTTAGTGACACAGTTTGAGCAATCAGGGCCAGAAGACTTGTTCAAGTTCTACTAGGTTACCTGTAAGTCCTGTCTGTGCCTAGAAGAGGTGATAGTATAAAGAATATACATAATAAGTTTCAGAATATAAACAAAAAGTACTTCTTAATTATGATTGGTTTAGAAATTCTACAGAGCTACTCATTCTTAAATGCTTAAAAATGCTTCAGAGATAAATTTTTATTAGTATTTCCTGTTGGGTTTCTGTACTGCCAGCTGCTTTCCAGTATATAATTATATTTGTTTTCTTTAACTGTCCCAAAGTCAGCAACTTGTTTGCATTTGAGAATCTGCTTTTTTTTTTCTAACTAAGCAAAAGCTCATTCAGTATAAAATACATGTAATGTATTTTAATTTAAAAAGAAAATAAAATCCTGTATATTAAGTTTCTACAGAACATACTCAGTTATTTCAGATGGTTTTGTAGTAGCGTGACCATTGTCGTTCTGTTGACCCAATATCAGGCCTGAAGGAACACGAATAATGGCAGTATTGTGCTTAGTTTGCAGTGTTCTTCTGCACTAAATCCCATCAGAAGTTGAACATCAAATGTAGTACATGGTATGCCTGGAAATTTCATTGATGTCAGTAGAAATTCAGTGTGGTAAGTAGTTGGGACTTTGAGGTTTTCCAGCTTCAGGGCTTGTTAGATATTAATGGTAGTGGTCAAATCACAAGGGAGAGATTATTATGTCAACAAAAAGATGATGTTTAGAATGCAGCAGCATAGAGCTTTAAAGGCAGAGAATCTGGAGAAACAAGATGGGTGGTTTTGGTTTCTGAAATAAAAGTTATTGAAGTACTTATGGATTTGTATACATCAGACTTTCAGTAATTGCCTGAATATTTAGATTTTTTTTTATTATTTGGTCTGCAAAAAGGGTCCATATTAATAAATCTTTCCTGTGTCTTGTTTGATTCAGATCTGATAGATCAGACCTAATTTTTTTCAATACTCTTTGAGACCTAGTTTTTATTTGCATTAGTTTTCTTCTTATATTCAGGTATCTTCATGTAAGTATTTTTGGCTTAAGTATGGGTATACAGACTTCTGAATGTTTGTGTAGAATGGGGGCTTTATTTCTGCATTATGTTCCATTGCAGACTGGCATATCATCCATTACTTTTGTTTGTCTGCCTTGCCCTTAAGGAACATTGTATACTGAACACGGATGAAATCTGAGAATTCAGAATTTCCTCTCCTTTATACAAATAATCAGATACAATTAAGAAATTGAGATTATACTTAGTATTCTTTTTCATAAGTAAAATGGCTTTCGAAGGCATGAGCTGTGATCGCTTGTATGAGGTTCCACCACCCCGTTTTGCTTTTTCCTTTCAGCCAAGGCCCCTGTTACAAGCCTGACGTGCAGCACTGGGGCAGCACTTGGAATGATAAACAGAAATGTACTGAAATTCACTGTTACTGGGTTTTGGGGCTTTTTGTTTGTTGGGGTTTTTTGTTTGGTTGTTTTTTTATTTATTGTTTTTATTGCTAGTGGCACCTAAATTGCTACTCTGAAAGTGAAGCTGCTGTGCAGAAAAGCCTATTTTTTTCTCAAGACCCAGACCTTTATTTTAAAACTGAGTGTTTTAAGAATTACTTGCCTGTAGCAGTAAAGGTTTGATTCTCAGCTGATTGTGGTCAGCTAAATGCAGCTTTTAGCACCCCTGTCTTGCATTACATCTAACTCAGCATTTTGGCCTAATGCACTCTGAACCCAGCTGACAGCATCAAGGTACCATTCTGGAAAACTGAAAGGCCATTAAATAAAATAAGTTTGCCTTTTTAAATCTAAATATGTAAATTCAATTGACTTTTTCTGTCCAAATGCTCTGTGATATTAGGCTTTGAATAAGAGCAAATTTGTGCTGCATAAAGTACACGTTCACTGTCTGGAACATTGAACTTGGAATGGAATACTTTTAAGTTTCAGTTTGACTTTTTGTTGATACTCTAAAAATACCTTGCAACAGAGGAAGCATTGTTTCATGCTTAAAATATGGCTCTGTTTTTGATTCTCTAGTGTTGCTTTGCCCACTTTCAGCTGCTCTTGTCAGTTATTTAAGAGCTTAAGCTTTTTTGCTGAGCACTCAGTATTTAATGTGGTGAATGTCTTTTCAGAAGCTAATTCCAGTGATGAATCGCATGTACATATAAACACCACCCCTCAAAAAAAATTCTGCTCTTAAAGCACATATGCAAATTACTTCAGTGACCTGAATAACCTCTATTTTTCCCTGTTTTCTTTCTTTTTTTTTTAAGAGCTACAAGAGAATGTTAATATTTTGTGTACTGATCAAATAATCCAGGGTGCAGAAATCAATGCCAGAAAGTGAGCAAATAATGTCAAGTACAAGCAGAGTTGGCAAAGGTTGGCCATTTAAACCATTTATTCTAATTTTGCTGGGTTGTTTCTCACTCATTGCACTTCACTGCTTCCTTTACTCAGGCCATAATGCGTTTTCTTCCCATTCCATGCTAGTTTCTCTCTTTTTCTGGTCTTCCCAGAGTCTCGAGAGCAAAAGAATTAAATGCTGCTCTCCCTTCATGCGTGTATTTTCCATGCCAGCAGGCTGTGTCCTGTCCCAGAAGGCTGGCTGTGGATGGCTCCACTTGGCAGGAGTGGTTCTGCAGCTCCTGGTCAGTGTTTGTACTGTGTGACTGACAGACTGGGACACTGGACTCCCCGAGCCTCCTGAAGCTGGGCTGGCTGTGTGTACAAGCACACACATGCATGTAAGCATTTCACTTTTGAAAGACACAACACTTCAAGGGCAGTGCTCAGTGTTTTACAGTAAAAATGAAGCACTTTATACTTGGTCACTGAGCCAGGTTACAGAGTTCTGTGTACACTTGCCTGTCAGTTCTATTGAAAGACTATCAAACCCACTGGGTTTCATAATCCTTACACAATTTCTTACTGCTTAGACATAAGATGCCTTGTTCTGGAAGGGACTTTCCGGTTTGGATGGCTTTCCTTGTTCCTACAACTGTTTGCTTTTTCCCACGTGTAGTTTCCTTCTGAACTTGTCTGTAAGGTCGCATCTTTTCTTAAATATTTGTTAGGGTGAAGCACATCCTGTGGAGCAGAGTGGACTTTGTTAAGACTGTCAGTGCTAGCATGTAGTCACATCAGTGTTGGATGTGGTGGTGTCCTTCACTTCGTGGGGTTCACAGGGAGCCTTGGTCAGCAGCAGCATCCTGCACTTTTTTTTTCTTTTTAACTCATCTGAAACAGTACTACAGAATTTAGGATTTCTTCCATTGTAGCATGATTTTATATCAGATTTTTTTTTCTTAAGTGGGTTGAGAGTCGTGTTTCACTTTAGTAGAAAGGTTGAGGGAGAGAAGGACAAAACAGGCTTTCCCAGAAGGGCTTGTTGAGGGAATCCATGGAACATAGTTTTCTCTGTGGCTGCTCTCAATATCCAGGATCAAAGAGGCTGCATATTCATTGTTTAAGCTCTCACTGCTGTAAAGGTGTGGTCCTATTCGTTCATGTTAAAAAGTGATCTGAATTCCACATTTGCATCAAACTCAGTTTACACATATTTTGGTAATGTAGGTGGCATTCTTCTGGTTTCTAAGCACCTTATATTGAATGAAGAATTAGATGCATTTTATAATGTTTAATACTGATATAGACAGGTGTGAAGGTTTCCATTTTAGTTATCCTCCCTATTAAATAGGATTAGTTTGATCTTAAAGTTCAAGTTCCCTTTTAGAATATTAAGCTTTACAAAATCCTTACTGTAGTCAGCCATCCTTGTATCTCTTTGTATCTAAGGGGAAAAAAAGTAGTTTGTAATCAGGTTATGCCAATCAGTTGCATCCTTAGGTGCTGCTAAACTGGGATTTGATTTTCATTCTCCAAGCTTTTTGTGTGTGGTTTTTCAAACTTTTTGTTTCTGTGGTTGCATTGACCACTGAGTAAGAACTCTAGTGTTGATTGATGCTTGTGCAAGGTTTTTGTCCAGCGGCTGCTTGGCAGTGGAAAATGTTCAACTTGGAGGTTTTAAAAAAAATGGAAGTGGGGTTTCACAAGACCTTCCCTTATGTGTTTCTTTTACACCAACAAACTGCCACTCCAGAACTGATGCAGCCTGCTTTATACTCTGGTAGATGCCAGGCAACATCATGTAATTTTAAAGTATTTTTCTGGGGTAGTTTTGGAGTTTTGTGTTTGTGTGGCATCTGCTAGTATCTGGGCATTTTAAGAGATTGTATTTTGACAGGTATTTCTCATGCATTTTTCTAATATTGTTTCCCTAATGTTAAATTTCTGTGTGGAAAGCATAATCTATTACTGCGTGAATCCCACAAGCTTGGTAATTTTGGGTTTGTCTTGTCATGTGTAGAGCAGGTATGTTACAGGAATTTTCCTGTTATTTGGATGAAATGTGGAGATTGGTCATCATTCCAGTTTAAACAAAATAGAAAGTGCAGGATTAAATGGGATGGATTTAGAGACTTAGGAAAGGATGATGTAAGCATGTCAAAAGCTTGGCACCCCTCGTTATGCCAGATGTAATTGAACTGGCGGCCGCCACAGATGAGGTTCTTGGTGCGGGTCTGGGTGCTGCCGTGCTCTGTGCCTCCCTCAGAGGTGCCGCGGGCTCGGCTCTGCGCTCGCTAAGGCAGGGACACCGCAGTGTGCCCAGGGAGCCCTGGCAGCCTGCCCCGGGCACGGAGCGGCCCTGTCCCCGTCCCCGCTGAGCGGAGGGAGCTCGGAGCCGGCCCTGTCCCCGTCCCCGCTGAGCGGAGGGAGCTCGGAGCCGGCCCTGTCCCCGTCCCCGCTGAGCGGAGGGAGCTCGGAGCCGGCCCTGTCCCCGCTGAGCGGAGGGAGCTGGGAGCCGGCCCTGTCCCCGCTGAGCAGAGGGAGCTCGGAGCCGGCCCTGTCCCCGTCCCCGCTGAGCGGAGGGAGCTCGGAGCCGGCCCTGTCCCTGCTGAGCGGAGGGAGCTCGGAGCCGGCCCTGTCCCCGCTGAGCGGAGGGAGCTGGGAGCCGGCCCTGTCCCCGCTGAGCAGAGGGAGCTCGGAGCCGGCCCTGTCCCCGTCCCCGCTGAGCAGAGGGAGCTCGGAGCCGGCCCTGTCCCCGCTGAGCAGAGGGAGCTCGGAGCCGGCCCTGTCCCCGTCCCCGCTGAGCGGAGGGAGCTCGGAGCCGGCCCTGTCCCCGTCCCCACAGCGGAGGGAGCTCGGAGCCGGCCCTGTCCCCGTCCCCACAGCGGAGGGAGCCTCGGCCTGTTCAGCGAGGGACATGTGCTGTGCCAGGCTTGCACTGGAGCTGCTCTTGGGCTGTCAAGGAGTTCTGGGGAAGAGCTGCTCTGTGCCCATGGTTGGGGCAGCATTCCAGGGGCTGTGGTGTACGTGCTCTGCTGGTTCCCTGCTATTCCCTGGTGTGCATGGTTTCTGAGCTCACAGGTGAGGCGTTGATCTATTGCCTTGAGTTTAACAGCTTTTTAGAAAGGGCTTGGAGGAGCAGGGTGCTGTTTCTCCTTTCTTGGAATGCTATTTGTCTAATAGGTGTCTTCTATTCCATTGTATCATAACCATTTTACACTTAACACGGGTTTTTCTGCTTCAGCAGAATGCAGCACTGTTCAAATACACTGACAGTCACTGAGGATACAACACCCTTAGGCTGAAGCCTTGGGTTTTCTCAGGGTGTGGGTTTTGCTCCAAAGAGCTGCTCTGTCTGAACACCATGGCGATATGAGTGGTAATGTGCAAAGGCTTATTGTAAAATAAGGAAATGAAGTGATTGAAAGGGGGAATTTCTGTGGTACACATTTTACATTTTTGTCTTTTAAGTCATACTGCTCTCAGAATCTGAGTCATGGAAGCCTGCTCCCCACAGCATCAGGAAAAAGAAAAAGCAGAGTACTGCTGGAACAAAAATTCCTAAGATACAGTGGTGTCTCTGTATATTGACTGTAAAATATCTTTCCTGTTACTGTCATGATCAAATACTCCTAACTTACTGATTAGAGCTATTTAGCTCCATCCAGCTCTCTTCTATGTTGTAATGTTTCATATACAATAGAGACAAGTAAATTAATTCAAAATTCGAAAGTCTACTAAGCAGGCAATGAATTACACAGATTATGCCATCATAAAAGGAAAAATAGAAATTAAGGAATTGCAGGTCGATGTGTCAACCCTTTTGCACCCCCACCCCTCAGCAGTCCACCTGGAATACTTACAAATTCCAAACTGCAGCCTGGATATGTGGCTAGTGAAAAGCTGTTAACAGGAATTCCAGTATTTTCTAGTTACATTTAGCTGCATTACCATTCTACTGTGTTTTTCAACACCTTTTGAAGCAAACTCACGTATTCTGTATTGAAACAAATAATAATATCACCAATGTTAAATCTGTGTTTAAATCAGCTGTTGTAGAAGTTTAATTTTCCAAAGAACAGAGAAGGAAAATCCTTAGCCTCTTTACTAGCACTGAAAGTGGGAAAACAAATCTTAGACTGCCCATCTCTGAGTATACGTATTAGTAATCCACCTTTTCATTACATGTAAGGGGTAACCCAACCCTCCTTTAACTAGTTCAGTAAACAGTATTCCAGGTGGTCCTGGCTTTCATGCTAATGAAGTGATGCTAAAACACCTTTTCAGTTTGAAAAATACTTTTATGTTCATAGGGAACTTGATGTTGACCCTAAGGATAGAGTCTGAAAAGTGCTGACTGTTGAAAGTGAGGTTTTTCTTCCCCTTTTTTCTCTTTATTACATTAAATTGGAATGTTGCTTACTTGTGTATTTACATTTTCCCAGTGGTTATCTGGATTTTGCAGTGGACGTGGCGCAGTAGGGCGAGTCATGCTCAATTGTTGCTGGCAAGTGTTTTCTTGTGTTAAATACTTATATTTCAGTGCAACTCTAGGCTGTTTATTTTGGCACATCACCAAATAGATGACAAAATTTTATTTTTAGCAGGTGACTGCTGCCCAGAGAATGCCTCGCAGGTTACAGCAACATCTGGCCACAATGCAGATTTCCCCAGTGGCGAGCAGCCAGGCTCCCAGGACACTTACAGAACAAACTTGGCCAAAGGAGTCTCAATGTCACTGCCGTCCTCGCCTCTGCTGCCACGGCAGTCCTATCTGATGCAGGCAAGAGCAAGCAAGAAGTCTCCAGGTATGAAGCAATGAGCAACTAAAACCTTCATAACATGTTAACTCAGTTACTGATGAATTCTGCATAAAATAACTTAGTAAAATAATGTTAAACTTTTGCAACAAGAATAAAAGTAGTGCATGTTTCCAGGTTAAAAAAGTAATTGGTTATTAAATAGAACATACTACCTCATTTGGCAAAAAATTTATCAATTTGGTGTTGCAGATACTTATATTGAAGTGTCTGAATATGATTAAATCTGGTTTTTATGGTTAGTTAATCAGGTAGAGGACTACTGCAAAAAAGCTTTGTGCGTGTGTTAGTGACTGTGTAAGATTGAGCATTGTTTGTGGCTTTTACAGTTCAGTTATTTTACTTGTATCTCCATACACAAATGTATTAATAGATTGCTGTGGAAGTGACAGGGAGTTGTTCGTTTTCAGCAGTTTTATCCTTAGTGGTGCCTACCCACTGTTGTGGGAGCCAGACTAAATATGGGGCTCCATGGGGCTCCTTTTATCAGCATTCTGTGCATAGAAATCATTCCAGCACACCAGCATCACTTGGGTTCACTCGGGTCAGCGTAGGAGAGACAAGTGAAACGCTCCATGTTCCTGTTGCCTGTGGAGACACTCAACAGGTTTGAGTTTATAAGGTCTGGGAACAGTGTGTCAAAAGCTGGGCTTTGTCAGCACGGAAAATGCTGAACAGTTGATGAGTTGTGACTGAAAAGCCATATTCATGATGAATGCAGAGTCATTCCACTGTGACCTACAGCCAAGGGAAAAGACTTCCTGTGATTCTACAGTGCTGGGAATGCATTGGCATTTATGCATCATTATTCTGAACAAAGACCTAACCAGGTGATAGGAGGCTGACAGAAACATTGGGCTATTCCTTTTACTTTCACCAAACTCTAGCTAATGGATGATGATTCAATATAAATTAGCTCTCTAGTATCTGGGGCAGGAGTAGTAACAGGATTGTACTAATGTCCTAATTTCAAAGCTCTCTATTTCAGTAGCATGACAGCAAGTTACAGATCTTTCTGGATATGGTGAGTGAAAGAAGGAAGGACTGCACGGGAGGCTGAAATAGTGTTCTGAAGTTGGGTTGTAGTGATGAAGTTGTCTAGCAATGGTAGAACAAAATTCTAATTTCAGTCCTCCCAGTTGAGCTTCTTCTACTACTAAGCTAGAATGAGCATTGTTTGGATTGGTTATCTTAACAGGTGTGCAACTAAACAAGTTTTTATTCTCTTAAAGGGGTAATAGTTCATTGTAGTCTGATTTAGGAGGCTCAACTAAAAGAATGAAAATACTGATTTCTAAGGGATGTTAAAAAAAATAGATTGTGGAGTTTAAGATATGAATGAAAGATGATGCTGTTGCACTTGAAAAAAAAAATGTTTGCTGCTTTCCTTACATTAATGATACAATAATGCTTTAACAGAGAAAGGTTTCCTTGGAAATCAGTGAATTTCCATCAGTGAATGCTGGAGGTGACTCCTAGGAGAGTCTTGCATAAATGTACAACAGAACTTTAGTAAGTTTTGAAGTTAAACTTCAATTAAAACTTCTAATTAATAAGCAAACTAATCCTCATACCAATTCTTGAGACTAGACTAGGTCAGAGAACTGGTTTCATCTCAGGCTGCAGTTCTGTGCCCTACCCGTGGGAGCCCTGGAGACTGTTCCTCCTGCAAGCACTAGGCTGTTCCAGCTCCAAGATCTGCATTGGGCAGTCTCTGGGGTCAGTACAGCTACAGATCCACTTTGTCCTGACAAGAGGGAAAGGATGGAGCTGCACCAGTTACAATGATTTTCTGAGACATCAGCTCTTCTGCAGTCAAAAAATCATTAAGAATTACTTGCAAAACAATAGATGACTTAAAAAAACTATTGGCATGGAGTTGTATAAATCTGTAATTTGTACCCCTTGGGAGGAGACCAACTTTAAAAATCTGCACTAGATTTAGGACAGAGCTAGAACAGGCTTCAGGAATGAGTGTCAGTGTGGGATGGCACTGAAGAGAAGTTATGGTAATAGACTGGAGTGGTGTTTGTCTGCCTAGGAGAAAGGCAGCTGTGAAAAGGAGACCGTGCAGTCACTGTGTCTGGCAGTGTTGTGTTTACCTGCTGGTGTTACAGAGTGTGAGAGAAAGGCTGGAGTTAGTTCCTGGAAGAAAAATCGATCTAAACTCCTCAAGAGCAAGTGGCCATTTTTGCCTCAGGACACGATAAGGCACTCAGCAGCAGTCGCGAGAGCATAGCAGGGAGTGCGTTTTCCCTTACTGAGATTCCTCTGCAAATTTGCTGCTGATAAAGTGCTGTCCCAGATGAACATTCTGTCAGACCTGATTCAGCCACCCTACACTTCTGTAAAAGAGCTGCTGTTCTGCAGACACACTTCACATTTAAATGAGTCCTTTTCATCCAAGGGTTAATTCATGCATCCTGTTCTAGATTAGTGCATGAAAATAAATTTACCATGAATTCTCCTACTTGTTGCAATGTTGTAAATTGGATTTGCAATTACTGTTAAGTCACTTCCACAGCAGTTTGTGAGGAACAAAATTCAGTAAAGGGTTTCCTCCACAGCTTAAAGCATGAGTGTTAAAAATACATCCTGAAGATCTTTCTGTGTTGATCTAATTTTACAACTGCTACACGGTTTTTTTGGTTCTTTTAGAATGAGTGCTTTTTGTTGTCCAACTTTGATATGTTTGATTATACTTCTGCTTACAAATGACAGGTGTGGACAATTGTCTCCTTAAAGAATGGGATTTTGTTTCAAAGGAATGCATTTTTAGCTGCTTTCACCAGGGCCAATGGCCTTTATTTTTGTTAGACAAGTAGCGTTGGAAGAGCCCCCTCTGGTGTTGGTGCCGAGCTGTTAATGTAAAAAGTGAAATTGACTCAAGAATCTCTAGTAGAGATATAAATATGTGTTCATATAGGACTGACATTTCCTCACCAGTATTTCTTAGCTAAGAAATTAGGTTGTCACCATGTTCCCATATTGCACTTCTAGGTGGAAATCTGAAAGAGCAGATGGGTCCAGCCAGATCGTTCTGGGCAAATGATGTGTGTTACCCTGTGATGGGGTGGCCAGGCCTTCACAGCTCTGTGGCAGTGTGACCCTGGGAGCCTGAGGCCACAGAGGAGAGATGCAGCTTTTCCTTAAAAACAGTCATGAGTCTTATAGTGCTCAGGAAAAAGAGCAAGAAATCGATGTAATTTTCAGAGACTTAATGTAGCATCTGAGGCTGCTGCCAAAAGGAAAGATGGGATGCTTAATGTGACTGAAATGCCACAGCCTAAATATAGGGTGGGATTTTAATAAACAAAGTATGAGAGAGCTTTGGTGTGCCCTTGAACTCTGAACCAAGGAGAAGGACGCTTTTTGAAGGCCTGAACTGAGGAAGGGGAAAGTCTCTTTATGAAGGGCAATGTGGGACAGCTGGCATCAGACCTGCAGTCCCTCTGCAGTGCTCCCTGAAGGGGTTTGCTCTGTTGGTGTGGGAAGTGCAGAGCAGGAGGAGGCATGGTTGAGAGCCAAGGTGTAGTCCTGAGTTACACATCAGTACTGAGAAGAGTAGGGAGACCAACTACTGGGGTTACGTGCAGTATGCAGCTTACACACCACATGCAATGGGTTTGTTTTCTAGCAGCCTTCGTGTTCTGAAAGGCCTGGAGCATGTGTTTCTCACGAGAGTGGAAGTGCAGCAGCTCGCTGATCTTTATGATAACAGCTGTGTGTGTAAGAAGTAATTTCTCTGCTTTTTTTACATCGTAGAGAATAGATACAGGACATAGAACTTTGCGGTCTGCGTGGAAACAGTTGGGTATGCTCCGTTCGTTCCCATTGCAGGTCCGGTCAGGAAGCCCAAGTATGTGGAGAGCCCCAGGGTGCCAGGTGAGGCAGCCCTGGCCCTGCAGAGGAGGCCGGAGCCGGGAGAGCCCAGTGCCAGTGGTGAGCGTCTGTCTGTCTGCTTGCTGAGTGTCTGTCTGCCCGGCTGTGCTGCCGTGTGCTGTGGGGTGAGATACTCATTCTGTGCTGGGAACAGGCTTTTGCAGGAGGGGCTGCTTGCCCTTACACCTACACCGTCTTTAGAGCTGTCTCAGTTCCTGGGGCTGGTCATGCGCTGCAGGCGAGGTGATGTCCCAGTGTCATTGACTGCCACGTAGAGCAAATGCCTTCTGGCATTTTTCTGAACTTGTTTTTTTTATTATAAATTGATGCAAATGTGTAGCTTTGCATTCCTTTCTGTGGTTCATCATGAAATTTTGTAAAAGTTTGCTGATTAGGGCTGAAACAGTTAACTCCTGTGTTGGCAAAGCTGGGAGAACCCACCTCCCTAAAGTTAATTGGCATTCTTGGAAAGTTTCCTGTTGGTTAAACTGACTAGTACATGACAGAGTGTGGCTTTTACAGCAAATGTCATGACATATGTCAGTATATTTAATGTATTCTTAGATTAATTTTTAAGTTTAACTAACCTCATTAAGGTCAGTGTGTATAACCGATGATGTTCCAGGAGAAAATTCTCTTTTCTTCCTCTTGTTTCAATTTTAAAGGAAACTACCATTTAAAAAATCAATGTTTTCTTTCTAAAATATAGGTGCTTAGTAGCAGAAATAGAACTACTTGAAATTGTTTTCACCATCTACTTGATATAGTATAGTTAGCCTGGTTGCTCTTGTGCCTTCATCTTCACAGCCATCTTCTAGTGCTGGCATTAAAGTTCTAGGTCCAGCTGGGAGAGCATGTAGTCTTCATCTTCTAATTTGAGGGGGACCATGTTGTAATATTCCTCCTCTCACAGAGCTGTGCTCCCAGGTGATGAGGCTGAGGCTGCTGGAGATCAGCACCTGTTTCTGCTGTTCAAGACTCGAACAGTGGATGCTGGGTTGGACACCTTGGGCTCTTAGCTTTGGTCTCTTGTTACTGACTGAATTTAGTAGTATGCCTAACATTTAGTCAGACTTGACATATAATATCATATCATATCTGACAGATATTATAATTTTTCTAGTAATAATAGTAATAATTTTTGTAGTTTTGAGAGAAGAATGAAGATGTTGATTTCACAAAGTGTAGTTTCCAGCATTGTGACTTAAAGATTACAAGTAATCTTTAAAATTGCTTTTTTTAAGAGAAGATATATTTTCCAGGCAAATATTTGAAGACCTGTCAATTTGTGAAACTTCTGAGATAAAAAAACTTTTGCTGTCTACTTGCCTTGACTTCCTTCTTTTGGGATTAAGTGAGAATCAATCTTGCAGAGTAAAACCTTAAGCTGTCCACAAAATTAAGAAATGTGTGCATTCAAGTAGGCATTGAGCTGCAGAGAAACAAAGACAGAGGGTTGACTGGTACTGCGCATGTTTGCAAACTTTGGAGTTTATGTCACTCATAAAATTGGGCCATTGTTGAAGTAGTGCTTATGGTCGGCTGTTCAGTTACAGTTGTTATTTTCTGTTTTTCTTCCAGACTGCAGCCTGGGGAAAAACGTGCTGTTTGCAGTTACCACTGAGTGTCAGCTGTGTCTTACATGGTTAGAGGCTACATACTCCTCACAGAGATTAAAAATTGTCCTGATGCTGATCTGGCTCAGTGACACTGTGAAGGGAAGGCCAGGAGACAGTTCAGCTGGGTTGCTTTGTGGGTTGCCCCCTAACCCCAGCTCCTCTTGGTGGTGGGGCAGAAGGAGCTGCAGCTGAGGGCCTTTTATCTCCTCTCCCTAAAATTCATCCCTAAGTCTGGGCACCTACCTCTCTTGCCCGCTGAGGCACTCTGTAGCAATTGGGAATTGTTTGTAGCACACCATCTCCAAAAGTTAAAGTGCTAGAGCTGTTTGGGTGTCTTTGCTGGCTCCCAGCAGGGGGGTGGCACCAGCAGCCCCGGTGTGCTGGCTGGGAAGTGGCTGTGCAGCTGCTCCTCAGTGTCTCCCTTGGCAGTTCTGAGGATAGCTCCTACTGGGAGCTTCTTCTCCAGGTGGTAGGATGATGCTCCTTATTTAATTAGCTGTTTATAGCTGAGGATGGGACAGGCCTATGTATATATTTTTTTTTTGTAATGGATGAAAGAAATAAATGCCCTGTAAATGTTCCTATCAGAGCAGGTGGTGGTCACAGGTTGGTGGGTGATGCCAGATTGCTGGCATCAAAGAAGGAAAAGAGCTGGAAATGCTTGTTTGTGAGATGCCATCAGCAAGAGTGTGTGCCAGGGCAGAGCTGTGCTTGGCCGTTTTTGTTGCGGGTTGCCTCATTTTGAGTTTTGTCTCATTATATCTGTTGGATGCTAGAAGACATTTCAAAGCATGGTACTGATAAAATTAAATATCTTGGCACCAGAAGAACTGGGACTTTTAGAACTGATGTCACATCTTTTGCATAGCAAGCAAAACAAAAATGTTTGGTACTAGTTCTGGTGTTAACTGTGAGATTACAAAACATGTATATTATTAACCTCTACTCGTCGCATTTCTATATGACAGAAATAGAATTTCAGCTTGCCACAAAGCTTTGACAGCATTGAGCTTAATACTGCTCTTAGGAGAATTGTTGTGCTATGTTGCTTAAAAGTCCAGTGATGAACTGACTGCACTTAAACATTTCTGGTTTGACTGGCAGGTGGGTTTTTCCTCCCCTAGATTTGTGCAGTTATGCAGAAGATCCAAGACCCACCAGCAATTAAAAGTCTGGTGGACAATTTGGTTGTACTTTTTCTACCTCTTTTAGTAGTTCCCGAATAAAAGACTCTAACCTTCAACTTTTTTCCTCCCAATCCAAAGCAAAGCCTGACAAAGACTCAAGCTGTTCTCCTGCAGCACAAGAATTGATGACAAGATTGGGGTTTTTACTGGGAGAAGGGATCCCAACTTCTGCTCACATGGAAGAGAAAAGTGAAGTTATGGTAGGATAATGGAATGTGATCTTTTAATGTTCATCCTGTTTCAGAGAGGACTAATCTTATTTTGTCTATCTGCTAGTTGCAGTTACTTGATATCTACCCAAATACCAACCATTTAAATAGAAATACAGTAATAAGAATTGGACTTCAATTTTAACGAGTGTTTGTTTTGAAGAATTCAAGATCAATTGACAATTTCAAAACACACAAACTGAATAGATTTCTCATCACTTCTGGAGGTTAAATCTAGTCTACTATGAATGTGAATAGCTTCTAGAATTCGCTCTGCTTTTAGTATTTAGGAGGAAGTTTTTGCCTTCTCTTTTCAATGATTTCCAAGAATGGAGAAGGCCAGCATTTTGTTAAAATAGGAGCATGCTTGGGGAGAGGAGTGTGTTTAACTTTCTTCCTGAGAAGTTCACTTCAATCCGACAGTGCTCCTCTGTCATTTGGGGTAGAGGGATTGGAATGAAGCAGGCAGCTACTATCCACATGAAACTCATCTACTAACTAAAACTTCACAGTAACTACCAACCTCTGCTCTTCCCCCTTGCTCTCTCCACTTTAGTCCCAGCCTTCCTAACTCTTTGTGCATCAGTTTGGGTTTTCACTAAGACTGTAGTTCTATGTTTTTTCAACTCAAAGAATAAATACAAGAGGTGGAGGGGAGGGGTATCCAGTAAAGTGTTAAATAGAGAAGAGATCTGCCTCACTACAGCTTTTTTACTGAACTGTGAAAATCCCTTTTTAATTCAGTGGTCACTTTTTAAGAGTAATATGAAAGATTAAGATTCCCAGTCTAGACAAAACTTTCACTTTTTGAAGTTTTTACTTGAAAAATGGGCTCTTTGCTTTGCTCTTACTCTACCTCAGCCCGAGGTCTCTAGTTTTCGGCCCAGCAGGGTCCTGCCTGCTGTGCAGTGAGTGTTTCTTGCTCTTCCCTGGCAGGGTGTGGGCGCCAGCCAAGGCGTGAGTCCCTGTTCCACCCTCACCAGCAGCACGACGTCGCCCAGCACCGAGAGCCCCTGCTCCACCCTCAACAGCTGCACTGGCAAGGCAGCGGCCAACAAGGGCAGTCCCTGTGGCACCATCAGCACCCCCAGCTCCACCCTGGAGAGCAAGGACAGTGGCATTATCGGTGAGCGTTCTCATTAGCACATAGTAGAAATTAGTTTCCTCTTAATTGTGCAAGTGTGAGCAGCTGCTTTATGTCACCGTGTTTGGTTTTACGTTGTCTGTGGATCCCATTTTGAAAGATTGAAATCCTGTTCTTGGCTGCAACAGCTGCTGTTATGTGTGCATTTCTCTTCTTTTGTTTTCCTGGTGAAGTTCTAATTTCTCCACTTTTTCCTTTGAAATAATTATTTTCCTCTGTTTTTCTTCCATTTCTTGTTTTCTTGTGCCTTTTTTCTTTTTCATTCCAGAGGTCTTAACAGTGCTTTTCGTAATGGAGAAGCACAGCAGGGCTTGAAGTTGATTTAATTTCCAGCTGAGGGAACAATAATTGATGTGATTTCTTATGAGAATAGCCTAAATTAAACTGTTTTTAAAAAGTGCAGACTTTTGAGTAATTAGCATGAAAATGAAGCTAATATGGGACATTGTGGAAGAGATGAAATAGTGTAATGCTCTGTTGAAAGATGGCTGAATTGAGAGTGTATTTGCATCTTGTGTAGGGAGTCCATGACCATTGGAGGCAGCCACCCTCACAGCCCAACTGTTATCAGCTCCTTGTACCAACCAGCTGAGTAAAAATCATTTTTACTGATCAGTTACCCTAAGAGACATTGTTTGTCATGGGTCAAAAGACTCCTGTAGAAAACTTAAGTGTTTCAGTTGAAGAAAATTATTTTGTGTACTCATTCCATGTCAGATTGATACTTGATCAACTTTGTATAAGATCTAGTTTTGAGATGGCATGAACATCTTGATGTAAAGAAAAGGATATATCCAAATTGTTCCTTTTGGAAAAAGAGCACAAATGTAGATACTAATATGAACATACTAGCCTGACATACTAGCTTGACAAGCTTGAAATAGTCCAAGAGTATGTCCATGCTCTAAATAAGGTCAGAATGGCCTCATATTTGTTTTAAATAGTGTACTGGCATGACAGCATCATTACTACATAACCTTGTAAGTACCAGTGTTTTAAAGAAAATATTTTAGAACAGTGATAAAAGTTACTTATTGAACTACTGAAAAGGAAGGATGAGTGTATGAGTGCAAGAGCAGGGGGAACTTGCTGGTGGCTCCTTCAGTCAAGTACGTGTGGTTGGTGGCTGCGGGACCACGTGGAAATCGTCCGCCGGTCCTCTGCAGAGCTGCTGTTCGTGTCCCAAATTCCAGAGGAATTTGAACACCCTGTCTCTTAGCTACCCATGGCAGCACCCCTTACATCTATAAAGGCATGAAACCAAGAAGGGAAAGAAGAGTCACCTTTCTGATAAGCGACCTGTGCTTTTGGCTTTTACATACAAGTATGTCTGTGCATTCAAATTTGTTATTAGTACATGTGCATTTTAAATTATGTTTAGCAAGTATATGTTTTCTAGTGTCTTTGACAGAGTTCATCCAGCCATGAAAACATCTTGCTCCTTCATGCTACTTCTTTGGGCCTCCTTTGTATTTCTACTCCTGCAATGTTTTCTGGACCAGCAGACTGATGGGAAATCGGTCTTTTCTCCCTTTTCCTCTTTTTTGCTTACAGTTCAGGTTTCCTTTAGTTTTCCAGTGTTTTACTGCTGTAGCTGAATTCTTCTTTGCTTCTGTTGAAGTTGATGTAGTAGCAGTAAAGGCAAGTTTTAAACTTCAGCAAGGAGCAAAGCAGGAGAAAAGATTGGGCTGCTGGCCAAAATAAAAGCTTTACTGGATCCTTGCTGCTGTGTCAGGATGGAAATCTTGAGCAGACAGGTTTCCTGGAGCTGCACTTCACTCCAAGAGGAATCAAGGTTTTGAAGATTTCATACTTCAGGAGGAGCCAGATTTTTTGACACAACAATAAAAATAAAATTAATTTTTCATATGGAAGTACAATGTAAGTGTGTGCAAACATAAATGGGGTGCCTGGAAAGATGGTTTTTTTTCTTCTACTGCCTCTAAATGGTATGTCATGTTATTGGTATTTCTTAGAATATGAGCTGTTGAATTGAAGCATCCAATCTTCTATTTCTTATGATTGTGAGCCTCAGCTGGTGGAATGCAGAGCTGTACAAGTACCTCACCATCTTGCATGGCTGAAGCTTCAGTGCAGCTGGTGTGGAAGATCAGTTGGTCCTTCCTTGGCTGGACCAGGCTCAGCTTTGCAGGAGCCGGCGCTATGGTTGCATTTTGTTAGCAGTCCAGTACACCAGAATGTTTTCATTAAAGAATGGGCCAATTGAGTCTAGAAGAGGCACAATTCATTAAAGAATGGGGCAATTGAGTGTAGAATAGGCACAAATATGGCTTTAACTTTTAAATTGGTGGTCTGGGAAGGACCCAGAGTTCACACAGATATTATAGTTTGAACTGGTATTGGTTTTCTTTTAACTTTTTTTTTAATCCTGATGCCCTTTCAGCCTATTTTGTATTTTTCTCTGTCGCATTAAAGTTTTCAAAATGCATTGAGCGTTGGCTTAATCTTCAATAAATATTTGTTGTTCAGTTATTTTGTGAGAGTTTAATGTAAGTAGTTGAAATTTTAAATTAAACAGAGTGGTTTCAGTATTAGTCATACAAAAATAGTATATATCTGCAGGGTGTTCCTAATTAGGCAAGGAGGTTAGCATAGTTTTATCAAGCATTACTCAAGTAGGTCTTCAGGAATATAAAGTCTTCACATTATTGCAGGAGGCCTTGATTAAATGCAATCTCAAACAAGTACAGACACACTGATAACCCTCAGCTACCAAACTGGAACGTTTGGATCCCACTGGATAATGCAGTTGGTGCTGTCTCTCATCCAGGGAGTCACTGCAGCAGCAAAAACTGCTGCTCTGTACCACAGCATCCAAAAACACCTCAGTGCTCTTAGCTGCCTTTTACCTGAGGGTCTCTCTAGGTCTGTGTTCCTTATTGCCTAGCATATGAAATTTTCTTAGCAGAAAATGCCCCCTTTCCCCCAAGCCTTTATTTGAGCCTCTGATTTATACTGCAGCACTCCTTAAAAAGCATAAGTCAATATGTTTAATAGAATCTGAAATTTAATTAATATATTCTAGTGTTCTGATTCATCATGCATTTACTCCTGTTTGCTCTTACTGACAGTGAAACGTAGTAGGTGCTTAAGAAAGGAACAGTAAATAGCTTACTTGCTGGAAGGTTTCTGTCAAGATTGGTTTGCTAGGTATATGAGTACAGGCTGATTGTCATCCTGATGTGATTATGTATTTTAGGTAAGATGGACTTCCGAACAACATTGACTTCTTGTCATTTATGTTTCACAATGCCATTTGAGAATGAAAATTCTTAACTCTGTGCCAAATTCTTCTGACTTTACTTGGGTTTTTTTCCCTCTTTTTCAGCCACTATAACAAGTTCATCAGAAAATGATGATCGTAGTGGATCCAGCTTAGAATGGAGTAAGGATGGGAGTCTCAGAGCTGGAAAACACCAAGGCATCAGCCGCGATCGAAGAACAGATAATTGTTCACCAGTTGCAGAAGAGGAAGCCATTGGCTCTTCTGAGAATCTGCCAAAAGAAGTACCAACGGGAGAGGGTCCCCTTCCTTACGCTCAGAGTTCTGCCTCTTTAATAATGCCTCGTCCAAACTCTGTTGCAGGTAAAGTCCTGAGGTCCAAACCCAGGGGTGTTCTTGATCATAGGACATTTCTTTTGAATCTTTCTGTTGTTAGCATGAAAGTATCTCTATAGAATAAAAAGAAAAAAGCCTATGTTCTGAACTGAATAGATAAGCATTACCTCATTTGTTTAAAACTGTGGTCCAGAAGGCTCTTAGCATGCTTTTTGGTAGGTATTGATTAGGTCAGGGCTTTTGAAACGCTTCAGAAGTCCATCAGTTATTCCAGGACACTGCCTGGTGGCAGGTCGTGTATTAGCAGGTAATACCTGAATGTGCTCTTAACACTTCTGACCTCGCTGATGTGGTTGTTCCTACAGTAAAAAAGAAATCTCCCTCAATGGGAGAACTGAGGGCCATTTAAACAGGGGAAAAACCCAACTAAATCTTTAGTCAACTTGATTGAAATGCATTTTGTAAATGTTGTAACGCGAATGACTTTGTCGCCATTGTCTAGAAAAACTGCTCTGTAAGTAACATGCGGATGAAGGATTGTAATAAATAATAACATTCTTTGTAACTTGTGTTGAAAGAATAATAAGCTTCAGTTCTTTAATACTCTAGCAACAAGTTCAACCAAATTGGAAGATTTGAGTTATTTGGATGGACAAAGAAATACTCCTTTACGAACTTCAATTCGCTTACCTTGGCACAACACCGCTGGCGGAAGAGTGCAGCAGGAAGGTAAAGGCAGAGATATTTACACCTGCATGCCTGGCTCAGTCACACATTCCTTCAGCAGTTTGGAGCATGGGTGGGCTGAGATCTTTGTGAGCAGCCCTGACCTACAGTGTTACTGTGGAGTGCTCCTGACGAGTCACTCTGCGTGTCCGCCAGCAAAATGCTCGCTTGCATTTTTTCCTGCACTGTGCTGTGGTTTAGAGATGGAATGTGTGTGTATCTGTTACAACCAATAACAATTGAAGGCAGAAAAATTTAAGTGAACTCCTAGTAAAACTGATCTTGAGGATCATATGTAGATGCTATGCTGCCCTCTTCCATTTATGGCTTTTCACGGTTATAGATTAATGCTGAAACAAAAGTTGTGTGTGTAACACTACATTTGGCTAATGAATCTTTAGAGCATATTATTGGTGAATATTATTATTCCTGTCAATTTTAATGTATTTTATGCAATCAAACCCAAATTCTTTCCTAAGTCATCAAGTGTTTCCCAAATGTATGTATCAAAGTAATCAAAGGTGTAACTACTGATCCTGTGACTTGAAAAGTACAGAAGAAGTACAGAAGAACAATGTTGTCATTTTTTTATTACTTTAAGAGTTTTTTTAAAAAGAAAAATTATGTTATTCTCTGTACCTTTTTCTTTTTCTCTGTAAATATCTTTACAGACTTGAAGACCTAACTGTGATGCTCAGCACATAGTTCACTCTAAACTGAAAAATTGTGCTTCCCGATTTGTAAAATTATTAATGCATTATTAAGAAAACTTTTTGGGTTCTACAACTTACTAACTCGAGTTCAGCTGTAAAAAAATAGATTGTACCTGTAGCTTCTCTCCTCTACAATTTAATTAATGGAAAAATTATGGAGATGACCTGAACTGAGACAATCAGATTTTATTTTATTGCTTTCCTGGTGAAATTCATCAGAATTCATCTGATTATGACTGATAGTAACAAAGCTCCTAAATTATGTTACCTTCTGAAACCGTGCTGTTTGATTGCATGTCAAGTTTCTTCTGGTAAACTTTCCTCCCTGACACATCTTTTCAGCTCGTTTCATCCCCTATAAGCCTCAGGACATTTTGCTGAAGCCGCTGTTGTTTGAGGTGCCAAGCATAACCACAGACTCAGTGTTTGTTGGAAGAGAATGGCTGTTTCACACCATTGAAGAAAAACTGCAGAATCCTGACCCAGCAGAGAGCAGGGGAGCAGTCATTACTGGAAACGTGGGATTTGGGAAGACTGCAGTCATTTCACGGCTGGTCGCACTCAGCTGCCATGGAAGTCGCATGAGACAAATAGCCTCCAACAGCCCAAGTTCATCTCCTAAAAGTATGTTCTTTTTCTGGGTAATGGTCTGGGTTAATGTGCTGACATCAGGAGTCACATGTTTGCTTTTTTGGCTTAAGGTGGTGAGGCCTCATCAAGTCTTTGGCAAACACTTTTTTCTTCCAGTGAGCAAAGGAAGGTGTTAAACTTTTGTGTTCTGACAAATACCTTCAAAGTGACATAATGTGTGCTCAGCCCATCAGAGAGGTGGTAAAACACAGGCAGTGTGCAGGATCTCTTCTTCTTGTCAGGCAGTGTGTACCCCAAATTCAATTCATCTGAGGATGTGACTGCAGCAGGCTTTGTCTCTCACAAGTTTGGAAAGGGAGCAGTGAGTATTCCTGCTGTGTACCCACTGTGTATGCTTTCTATAGAATTTTCGTAGAGGTAAGAATAAAGCTGTGGAGAAACCCCTTCTGTCTTCTACTGGGATCCCATAGCATCCTGTCACCAGACCAGTCCAGTGCCTACATTAACTGGAAGGATGATGAGATTGTCATTACTGCTATTTCCCTGCCTGACACTTCAAATATTATTATTACTAATAATAACAATGATAAATTTCCCAAGAGTTCAGTCATATAGTAACTACTAGTTTAAACGTATGTGTAATTTTCTGAAGGAAACTCACATCAGCATGGTTTTTCTTTCAGTAATTCTGTGGTTTTGATCTAAAAGTCAGTTGAGTTGTTTTAAAATAGTAAAGTTGCAAATGCGTGCCTGTATTTACCAGACTAGTTGCAGGCTTCTTTTATAATGGTTTAGCACAGTTTCAAGTTTTACTCTAGCATAAGATAATCTGTGGTGTTTTCCTAGAAAGCAATCTCCTGTCAGCAAATTTGGTTTCTCTTGTATTTGTTGCCTTTTACAAGCAGGTGGTGACTCCTGTCAGGAGATTCCCTTAAGCCAGTTAGCCCCGTGTCCCCCTCCATCAGGTGACACCAATACAATGAAGACTCTGACCTGTCCTGGTGCTCCTGAATACAAAACTCAAACAGGGGATTCTGTGAGACGCCTCGCTTCAAAGGTGAGTTTTCACTTCCTAAGAGATGTTCAGTGTGCTAGAACCCTCTAACCTGGAGGTCAGTTTGCTTTGCAGAGCCCCCGGGAGGCTGCTGGCACCTCTGCATGATGGCTGTGTTTGGCCGGTGAAATCAGCTGCCCGCCTCTTGTACTCGTCAGGTGATCAGCTGAATCCTGCCGGGTCTTAGTTACCTTAATAATTTCTCATCAATTTTGTGTGGGTGTGGGAGGTTGGGATCCTTCCCTTGCCAAAGGGGCTGTATGTTTTCTGCAGGGAGCTGCTTAGTGTACCTTTGAAAAGCAAAATTTGGGGTGGGGGGAGGCAGGGAAGATAAAATGTTTGGTTCTTGTATAACCCATCTATATGCTATGATACAGGTTGAGTCTGAATGCAGTTTAATTTTACATCCTCTGAAAGCCTGAAGTCATTTTTGCATTAGATTAAGATGTTAGGTGGTTTTTTTTTTGCCTAAGTAGTAAAATTAATGAGTGTCTGAGTTGCATATTTTATATGAATAATTGTAGGGAAAACATGAGATCTTTAACATTTGCAGTCTTTAAAGTGATACATATTCGTTTGAAGCAGTGTTATGAAAACTACTGAAGTGGAGGCTTTTTATTCATTGTGAATACCATGTTTTCCTTGCAGTTTGTTTTGGGGTTTTTTACCCCAAAGAAATATGGGTTATGGCCTGGTTTATTTTTAAGTAATACACAGCTTTGAAATACTCGGAATAAAGCCAGTTGTCGTATTTCTCCATTTGCTTATGTAAGCATGTCTTTAATAGCTGTCTGTAATTTACTTTTGCCTGATGATCAAATTAGTCCTTAAGTCGTTACAGCGTGGGACATGGTGTTGTTAAATTACATACACTAGGTTACCTAGTCAGACCCTCAGGTTACTTTTGTGCTCAGTTAATCAGCTGCTTACCCGCTGTATCCAAATGACATGAACTCAAGTTATGTTTTCCTGCCAGAATCTGATACTTTGATTTCTTTTACTCTCTGCATGCCCTGCAAGGTCAAAAACCTATTTCATTGCCTTCCTCCCTGTGTTTGACCCAGACTGTCAGAGACTGTTACAGTGTGGAATCTTAAGATTTTGTAGTTGAGAGAGAAATTTAAAAACACTTTATCATAACTGTGCTAACTAGTAACCAGCCAAAATTCTGACAGAGTAATGCTTTTTACTTTGTAATTCTGCAGGTCGTTGCTTATCATTACTGCCAGGCTGATAACACATACACGTGCCTTGTCCCCGAGTTTGTGCACAGTGTGGCAGCTTTGCTTTGCCGCTCACATCAGTTAACAGCATACAGAGACCTCCTCATCAGAGAGCCTCACCTGCAGAGCATGCTGAGCCTGAGGTCTTGTGTCCAGGATCCAGCAGCAGCTTTTAAAAGGGGAGTGTTGGAACCACTTTCAAACCTCAGGAGAGGTACGTTAAGCAGGAAGTGACTTGGAAATGAAGTCTAAACTGCATAAGTATTAGAGAAAAGTATTAAAAATAAATAAAGCAGAACATTCATGGACAAAGGTATTCCTTAATTGTGCTAGTTGTTTGTAACAGTAATAGATGGGTTTTAAACAGGTGATTCGTGTTTAAATTAAAATTCTGTGAAACATATTAAAGGTCATAAAAACTTCAGTTTTACTTTTCTTGCTAGAAAACAGGGAGGCAGCTATTAGTTTGAAGTTAAAGCTGGCAAATTGACATTAAAGGATTTTGTTTTTAAGATGCATTTTCATTTTGTCACATACTTCAGTCTTCTGGGCCTAATCATCTGCAAAGTGGATGTAGGTGTTGCTTGCTTTTAAAATGGATGTGGCAGTTTTCCAACAATCACAGAATATCCTAAGCTGAAAAAGACCCACCAGGATCATCAGTACAGCTCCTGTCCCTGGACAGACACCCCAACAGTCCCACCGTGGGCATCCCTGGGAGTGGTGTCCCAGCGGTCCTGGAGCTCCGGCAGCTTTGGGAATGTGACTGTTCCCTGAGGAGCCTGGGCAGTGCCAGCACTCTCTGAGGGAAGAACCTTTCCTGATATCCACCCTAACCCTCCCCTGACACAGCTGCAGCCATTCCCTCCAGTATGGTGTGTAAAAGAAAGCATGTAGCAACGTGATTTTTGTATTTAATAAAGCCCTAGCAAACTCCCCTTGAAAACAGCTGCTTCCCAGCAGATGCCAGCTTGAGCGCATACCTGATCTGTGGCAGAATGGCGGCTTTGCCTACGTATGAACAGAGTATATCATTCCTGTTAAACTGTTTTTAGTCTTCTAATGTTGTTTTTAATCTCCTAAATAATGCTTAAATGCCATAAGATGTATACTGGTGTGCATAAAAATGCATTTTTGTTTCTTGACATATGGAATTTGAGGATAAAGGTGTGTCACTTTAAGGGAGAATGTGTTTTTATCCTTTCCTTTTTTATTCTCAAATTTCAGAGCAGAAGATTCCTGAGGAAGACTACATAATTTTGGTAGATGGTTTAAATGATGCTGAATTTCATAAACCTGATTATGGTGACACAATTTCTTCATTTATCACAAGTATAATCTATAAGTTTCCTCCCTGGCTGAAGCTCATTGTGACTGTAAGAACTAATTTCCAGGTAAAAACACCTTTTAATGCTTTTCTTACTCTCCAAGACCAAATGATCACAGCTGCATTATTATGAAAAATACTGGGTTTAGAGGAACTCAAAGTCTCTTGGATTTTTTCCTTCCTTCCTTTGTTACATGTTTATTTGCAGTGAACAGATACAATATTGGAGGCCTTTTCCATTGTGAATCACTTTATTGCAGCTGTCAGTAGAGTTGCTAATACAAGAAATGAAGAAATTTGAGTCTGTTCCCTTGTACTTCAGGAGTGCAGTGTTAAGATGCAGCTGTGCTTCAGTACAGTCTCCAAGAGTTTGTTTCTTCTCTGCCTTCTTACCACTAGCACTCAGAGTGTTTAACTGGCTGAAGAGTTTATTTCTCAACTAAATTTTTGGGTTTAAAAAGAGATTTCTGTAGCAGAGACTATTCCCTCTCCGGAGACTGGAGAAGTGTGCCTTTGCTTAAAACATCCCACTAGTCTGAAAGTGCAGCTTTTTGAAATCCATTTAATTACATAAAGTGTAATAGTTCCTTTTTGTGTTGTGAAGGTTGGGAAATGTTTGCTAAACCTTTCTAATATATGACTCTATGTAAGAAGTTTTTGGTTTAAGTTAGAAGTTGCAGAAGTGTTTCTTTTAAATAAAGGTCTTTTGGATCTTCATTTACATAAACATAAAAGTATTCTGTGTAACAGAAGCATGAAAGTGTGTTCAGGTGAACCCACTGAAATGTCTGCGCTGTGCTTGGTACTTGTACCTTCAGGCACAAGGGGCTGGGGATGTGTGCACAGCACCTTTCTGGTACATTGTTACTGGAAGGTGAAATGATAAGGGGAGTCTTTTCTCTCTTGTAATTTGTGATACTTCTCAATAAAACATTCCTAATAGAGCATTCCACCCCCCCTTTCCCTTGTCTGTCTTAGGGTCTGGTAACTGTTTTCCATTTCCTTGACTTTGAAGTGGTCATTTCTCATCCCTTTCAGTTGTGACCCCTCAATTGAGTTTGGTCAGTGAAATATTTGAGACCTTCCTATGAAAAATGATAAAATATAAAAATACTGTTCTACCTCTTATGAGGAGGCAATATTTGCAAAACCATCTCAGGGTTACTGAATTCCTTTTTAATCTGGTACTCACTACAGAAGGGAAATGTAGCAGAGATGCATCGTTGAGTTCTCAGTGCTGGAATACTCTAATGTCTTTGGTTTGCTTTTTTTTTCTATTTTTCCTCCCTCTCTCCCTCACAGGAAGTGATAAGTTCACTGCCATTTATTGCAATATCCTTGGATAATTTTCCAGACAACAAAGGAATTCACGATGATTTGAATGCTTATATTCAGTACAGAATTAATAACAGTCAGGAAATTATAAACAACATGTCTTTAAATGGAAAAGCTGATGCAGCTACAATTGGGAAAGTGAGTAACCACCTGATCATGAGAAGCCTGGGATCTTATCTCTATTTGAAACTCACTCTGGATCTTTTCCAAAAAGGTCATTTAGTAATCAAAAGTGCAAGCTATAAGGTTGTTCCTGTGTCTCTGTCAGAGCTGTACTTACTGCAGTGCAATATGAAGTTCATGACAAACTCTGCTTTTGAGCGAGCTCAGCCCATATTGAATGTGGCATTGGCATCCCTGCATCCCATGACAGATGACCAGATTTTCCAGGCTATTAATGCAGGACAAATAAACAGTGAACAACAGTGGGAAGACTTCAGCCAGAGGATGGAAGCCCTTTCGTGTTTTCTGATCAAAAGACGTGACAAAACGCGCATGTTCTGCCATCCTTCCTTCAGGGAATGGCTTGTCTGGAGAGCAGAAGGTGAAAATACTGACTTCTTATGTGAGCCAAGGTAAATTAAAACTGCAGTAATTAATGTTCAAATAACCAAAACTAGGTTTTTTATATTTGATTGCAGCAATTGGTGAGAGGAAAGAGTGATGTTAAAATACAAACGCACCTAATGTTTTCCAAAATGAAATCTTTTGTATATTTAGAGGTAATGGGACTTAAAATTCAAAGTTACAGTGCATAATTGACTCCATGGAAGTCAGAAGTCTGCATCTGACTTTGCTACCTTCATGGAGAAATTAGAGTGCTATATTGTTATTAACAGAGCAAAATTGTTTAGAATCCTGTGCAGCAGCACCTTGTCTATGTAATGTAGAATGCAGGAATAGAAGGAACAGATCATTTGTTCTTTTTTAAGCATAAAAATAATGAGACATTTTGTGCTGTAATTATATCCTGCTGACATTGTTCTAGTTTGTTCTGTAACTTTGAGAGCCAGAGGTGGTTGAGTTGGAGACAGTGGCTGTTACTGTTTGTCATGTTCTCACAGTCAACTCCCCCCCCTTTTTTTTTTTTTTTCATGTTCCTTGGGGTTTACAGCTTTTGCGTTTTACAAAAGAATAAATAATCCTGACGTTTAAAATTATTACCAGCCCAAGACTTGTCTGAGCTTTCAAGTGGCTGTAACAGATCCAGTTCTGTAGGTGGGACTGGGGGCTTGCAGCCTTGTGGACCCCTGGTCTCACCACACTGGGAACTCCCAGCGCTTGCCCCAGCAGCAGTGGGAGCTGCCTGGGCCCAGGTAAAGCTTCTGATTGTGGAAAGTTCTGTTCAGAAACATCTGAAGATGGGGTGAGAAGTCGCTTCCCACAACTGCCCCCCTCAGATGAAGAGTCCAGCTAACATATGGCTAATTGCCCAGTTCCAGTGTATAGTCCGATTAACAAACAGTGTCTGATAACCTTCTTTTCTCAGGGTTGTGCTGCTCTCACTGTTTCCTAGAACATTGGTTGCCACTAACGTAGATGCAGAATTACTAAATACATGATTTTGCTCAAATTTCACAAGCATTCAGATCTTGTGCTTCTGAAAGGATTGGCTTCTTTCTGACATGCCTCAGTTCCTGGCTCTGAAAATGCAAAAGGGAGCAGTATGTAAACCACTTCACAGCTGACACAGGCCCTCTGTGAGGGGACAGCACAGAAGTAAATACCAGGAGTGTTTCATCTTCAAAATTTGCTGGTTTTAATTTTGCATTATTTTGTCATGGAAAGAATTTTGTTTAGATATGATGGTATGTTTCAGTAGTCTGACAAAGTTGAACTGTTATAACAGGCATAAAGATGTGTATTTACTGAAATACGATTATAAAAGTGGTTCTCTCTTAATCCCTTTCATTAGGAATGGACATGCTCTACTGGCTTTCATGTTTTCTCGACAGGAGGGAAAGTTAAACCGCCAACAAACCATGGAACTTGGCCATCATATACTTAAAGCTCATATTTTCAAGGTAAAGCTTGCAGCTTAGTTGGCTTTATGACCTATTCATATGAATGCATCGTAGAGGTTCTCCTCTGACTTGCTTGAATAATTTGTTGGGAGCTTATGCAAAATATTTGGTAGTGCTATCAATCCAGATTTTATTTCTTTTGAGTTGTAGATTAAAATAGGATTTCTAATTCTATAGAGAGATTTCCTGTTATATCATTTCTGTTAGGGTCTCAGTAAAAGGACCGGAATTTCTTCCAGTCATCTCCAAGCCTTGTGGATTGGTTATAGTACTGATGGACTGTCTACAGCCCTGGCTTCTCTAAGAAACATCTACACACCCAACGTGAAGGTAAGAACAATCAGCAGGGCTGTACAGCCAGTGCTTTGTCTGGCACTGGGCAGGGGAATGCTGAAGTCAGTGTAACCCTTCAGCAGAAAAGCACCTGGATCTGAACTCGTTTGTGACAAGCTTTCGTGTACTTTTGTAAGCTGTTGCTAAAGTTCAAGTCAGTTTTCCTTGATAATATTGATGGAAAGAAGGGGTTTTACTTTTTTCTTCTGTGGCTGTGCTCTGTATCACAAGTGAGTGTGTGGCTGCATTTTTGGGGTCAGATGTTCCACATGGCCTTGCTGGGCAGAGCTCAGTGTTCTTTGCTTCTGTGGAAAAGTGTCAGTTGTAAAAGGGGAAAATACTGTGAGAGGAAGGAATTTAAATTCCACAACTTTACACTGTTATTCGAATCCCCAGATAATGGATAGTGAAATCCAAGTCAGTCAGTTGGAATTTGAGCCAACTGCTAAGGCTTTTAACTGGAAATTTGTGTGTACATAAACACACGTGCATGCTCTGGCCATTTTTTTTTTTTTGAGATTTTCTTTTTATCCAATCTGGTTCTCTTAATGGAGGTAGTTGCAGAGTAGCAGCAAGTCACACAAGCAATTGTGATGAGAGTAGTGAGTTTCAGGAGAGAGACAGGTCTTCTCTTGGGAGTGCAGTGCTCAGTAATACAATAATAAAATAAGAGAAGATTTTAAACTGGTATATTGATATATGTGTGTTAAAGTTGATGTCTGCCAATAAAATTTGCATCAAAATCAGGGCGTAACAAATGAGTACCTGATCAAGATATCAAATTCAGACAAATCTGAGGAAAACATTGTTTTGTTTAAATTAAATTTTAGGTGAGTCGGCTGCTGATTTTGGCAGGAGCAAATGTGAATTACAGAACTGAAGTACTGAATAATGCTCCAGTGCTGTGTGTTCAGTCACACCTTGGGCATGAAGAAGTGGTCACTCTTTTACTCGAGTTTGGAGCTGCTATTGACGGAACTTCAGAAAACGGGATGACAGCCCTTAGTTACGCAGCCGCTGCAGGTCACATGAACATCGTGTCACTGCTGTGCAGAAAAGGTGCAAAGGTAAGCTGGTGCACAAAGATTGCCAAGCCTGCAGCCAGAAGAGTGATACAAAGGCCTAAAAAAGCTGTTATTGATTACTTAAGTGTATAATTATCAGGCATAGGCCTGTGGGGTGAGTCCAGACTTCTGTGAAGCGTTTCGCACGCGCCGCTGGTCACAAGCCTCTGGCAGAGCTGTTCAGCCAGTTTTGGGTGCCCCTCACTGTGCGCTTTCACGGCCTGTTGTCATCAGCTTGTCAGTGACTGTTACCAAGAAATGTTGGGGCCCTCTAAAGTCAAGATCAAGGGCATTCCCTGCTCTCCTTACCCACCCTTTGGTCCCCTCAGAGCCGCTGGCTGTCCAGCAGGCTAAGCACAATCTCCCCTTGGCAAGCCCATGCTGACTGGTCCTGCTCACCTTGTCCTTCCTGTGTTTGGCAGTGCTCTCTGGGATTAGTTTTTTCATCACCTTCCCAGCTGCTCAGGTGAGGCTGTTGGGCCTGTAATTCCCCAGATGTTCCCCCTTGTCCTGGAAGTCGGGAGTGAGAGCTGCTCTCTCATAGTGCCCTGAAGCATCTCCTCTCCACAGCCTTTCACTGCATCTTTTAACCCCAGATGTTCCCTTTTCCCCCCTTCAGGCTGACCTTGCAGACAAGAAGGGCCAGTGTGCTTTGGTCCACAGTGCACTGAGAGGGCACTGTGGAATCCTCGAGTTCTTGCTCGGCCTGGTTTGGGTGGCTCCCTCCCAAGAACAGGATTCGCTGAGGAAGCGCCAGGCACTGCAACAGGCTCTCACAGCAGCTGCCAGCATGGGGCACTGCCAGGTGGGTTGGAAATACAGGTCCTCCCAGGTCTGTTTGAAATTGTCAGAACTGTACAACAGTGCTTGCAGTTATTTTTAAGAGCCTTGGAAAGAATTGATGACACTTCTGATATTTATTGTAGTATATATTAGCAGCTGGTTTAAATGCTCTAGCTGAGTATCTGATAATTCAGTTTGCTTCAGGATTTGTTTATGTGTAATTTTCTGTCTACTTTGTCCTCCCTGTCCTTGGAAGTGGTCCTAAATCTCTAGTGGTGGTGATGACTTTCTCTATCACTGATCCACCCAAGTATGTTTCTACTTCAGGTTGAATTTTTTCTTCCAATTTTTCATTGCATGCAGTTGCACAGGCTTCAGTTTTTAGCTTGATGCACATGCCCAACTTAGAGACTTCAGCTCAGTTTCACTTTAGACAGAAATTTGGGAAGGAACACTAAAAATAAATGTGTGTGTTAAAAATAAACACGTAAGAAGTACTAAAAATGCTTTAGATATTTAGGTAATACAAGTGTGTCTTCTGTTCATTGGGAAGATAAACTGTAAACTTGATAGAAAAGTAATGGTAAGTAAAGACATGAATGGAGATCAACTATGCAAGAGGACTTAGTTATGTAGCAAGTGAGTACCAAAATGGAAACAAAATCTCTTCAATAAAGCTGTATAAATATTTACTTCTTTTAAATCTAGTTTTAAGTTGCTATAAGATAAAGAGTCTGATCTTCGAAGTTGTTTAGATGGTCCAAATATAGAAGTGTCTATGTGCAGTTAATTTATTATATAGTATATAAACCATTGCTGTCTTACAATATAAACTTGAGGATTCTGAGCTATGGTTAACTTGGATGAATGGATCATTCCTTTACTCCCATGAAAGTTCTTGTTTGCTGTCCACTGATTAAATGAAAGCAGTCAACTCCTGAATATCAACAAAAGAGACCACATTAATCATAAATACATACCTGAAAAATGTCCATCTTTCTTTATTTTTTTAAGACATTAAGAAGCTGTATTCTTAGCTGAAAAGAAGATCTGTGTGTTTCGTGAATTTTAATAAATTATGTCCTAGCATTTTGAATCCTAGGATTTTCCATACATTGTATACAACAGTTTTCAGACAGCCTGAAAACACACAGATCCTTTCTCCTTTCCTGCCTTTGGTTTTTCCTGTAGCATCCCAAACTTTGTTAGTATGATTCTCCTCCCTCACCTGTTGACTGCAGCCTCAGTGACCATGTACCCCATTAAAAAATCTATTTAAAACAGTCATGAGAAAAAGTTTTCATTTAATGATCTTTTAGCAGGTGGTTTCAAAACACAGATTTCCTTAATATTGTAGAAACACAGCAAAACTTAATTTAAAGCTCATGTCAGCTTTAAAAATTACCATTTATTGACATGTGCTTAGACCATTCTGGGAAGAAATTTAGAAAAACAAGTAAGCTATAAGCAATGTGGAAGGAAAAACCTAGGTATCACCATTTTACAAAATGAATGCAAATATTCTCATTTTTGCTCTCTTGTTTTAGATGATCTGGAGTATTCTCACTGAACTGGGAGGCTTTATTTTTGCCATTGTTTATTTTGATTATTCTGTTCTATATAGACCACATGGGAACTAATTAAATCATAGTCATGCCAAACAACAAATTCACAGAAGAGCACCGGGCTTTTTAAAATTGTTTTCAATAACATTCACTTAATCTTAAAGTCATTCTAAAGTCCTACTGAATTTGTTTTGAGTAATACTGATTTTCTTTTCTATTGATTATATGCATTGAGAGAGAAGCACTCTCACTTGTTTTACATCTTTTTCTCCCTTGTGTCATATGAGTGCCAACTGATAGTCTTGTGGCTCAGCACATCTCTGCTCAATGTTTTCGGCAGGTGGTTCATTACATCTTGACAGTTGAAAAAGACCATGACATGGACATCAATGACACTGATGCCTTGTGGGGAGAAACAGGTATTTCCCTTCTTGTGGGTTTCATAATTAGCATTGCTAATTTAAGAATAAAGAGTTTTTAATCTTACTTCTAAAATTTAATTCTCCATAATAAAAATAACGGAAAATACCAGTTTTAATAATAAAATGCAGTTTCTAAGTATGGTTTTAACTTACTGAATCTATGCATCTCAAGTATTGAAGGACTATTTTATATTAAAATTACTGTAAATTACTGACTTTATAACTAAATGGAAAATTGTGGAAATACAGTGCTTAAGTTTTAGTGTGGAATTTTATGGGATTCTCTGTCTGAGAACCTTTGTTTAAATATCATTAGTTTTCAGGAAATGCTGGGCCATAGCCTCATTTGTTCTGATTAGGCAGTGGAAGGAGAGACCTGCCTTTGGGCATCTGGGAAAGGCCAAATGTCGTTTCTAAGGCAGACTGCAATGCCTGCACTGCAGTTCCCTGGTGTGCCTCGTGAGTGGCATCTCCATCCCACAGAAACAGCCGAGGGTGGGGGAGCAGCTTTGGGATGATGGTCATTGGCCTCTCACATCCTAGAGAAGCAGATGTGCTTTGTTCCTACACGTGTACAAAATCCTTGTTGCAAATCCAGCGAATTCCAAACCCCATATATCTGTTTCTAAATTAATTTTGTTCTTCAGTATTTTCCTGACAGTATTTTTTATTGAAATCCTTGCTTAGTACTTTGGGAATGTTCACTCACTGAGGAAGTGAACTCCCTAAAAGGGGGATTTGTGAACAAGACTCAACTCTTTTGCTTGTAGTATTGATATCCATAACAGTTACTTTCCAGTTGTTCAGCTCTAAACAGTTGTTATAACTATTACACAGTGCAGTTTCATCAGCTGAGGAGGGAATGGTTAAGGTAAGTGCTAAAAAAGAAAAATTTACTTCTTCCTCTAGTGTTTGTAATTTCCTTTACTTTCAGCATTCATTGGAATTTTAAAAAAAAATTCTATTTGACCATGTTTGAAAATGATAAAAAAGAGTAACAGGAAATTCACAATTTGACTCACTCCTTAGAAGAAAATGGAAGTTACTAGGCTTTAGAAGCTGAAGGAGCAAGTCCTTTGCTGATTCTTGCATAAGTCACACATTAACTCATATTTTAATACTTGTTGGCATGACTGGTGGGGCTTCAATACAAACAACAAAATTTAAATTTATTCTGTTTAAAACACAATATGAGCAACATTGAAGAGGTGAAAAACTATGATGGGGAAAGTTTTTTCTTTTTTTGTTCTTTTCGGCTTTCAGTAATTGTCACGGTGAAAAGCTGAAGGAATGGGGATTCAGTAACACTCACATTTTGTGCATGTGTCCAAAGGCCAAATAAGCCAAGAGCTGATGTTGATGCAAATGCTTTCTCTAGCCCTGACAGCTGCTGCAGGAAGAGGGAAGCTGGAGGTGTGCAGGCTGCTCCTGGGGCGCGGAGCGGCCGTGAGCAGAGCCAGCAGGAGAGGCGTGCCCCCGCTGCTCTGCGCCGTCCGGCAGGGCCACTGGCAGGTCTGGCGCTGCTCTGGGCATCCTTTGGGAGGGGGTCCCTGCTTCCTCCCGTCTCTAGTTTTGAAAACAGTTAGTGTCAGTTTTCTAATACATGTTTGCATCTGCTTCAGAGGGATGTGCTCAGAAGCTTCACTTCCAAACCCTTTGTATCCCTGGAAATAACTTAAAAAGCACATTGGTGTCACAACAGTCTTAGTTAGGATATACCTGAAAAATAAATTATTTCCTAGACCAAGATCAGAGGTGATTTCAGACCTTTTGTACTGCTGCTGTGCAGAGAGAGAACCTTGGATTCAGAAGCCTTCCTCATGCTGGCCTCTCCTGTCAGGAGAAGGCCTTGAACTGCAGTCAGGGCTTGAGCTACATAGGACTTCTCAGTGGTTGCCATAAATACCACCTTAGTCCTCTTTGTTAAAAGTTCATGATATTACAGCTGAAATCTCAATCTGCCAATTTAATAAAATCACAGAGTAGGTAAGATTAGAAAAGCCCTCCAAGACCATCGAGGCCAGTTCCTCCCCAGGACTGCCAAGGCCACCAGTAACACATGTCCTGAAGTGTTACACCCACGTGGCTTTTAAATCCCTTCCGGGATGAGGCAGGTGGGAATTCCACCCCTGCGCCTGTGCCAGGGCTGGATAGCACTTTCTAAGAAATTCTCCTAATATCCAATCTAAACCCCCTCTGGTGCAAGGAATGTATTTTTAAATTTATATTTTCTGTTTCAGATTGCTAAACTTCTAGTGGAACATGGGGCTGATGTGAATTTAAGTGATAAGCAAGGCCGGACACCACTGATGGTGGCTTCTTGTGAAGGACATCTGAGCACTGTGGAATTTCTCCTTTCTGAAGGTAGAAAATAGCAGATTACAGCTGCACCAGGGATTGCATCTGTGTGAGTTAAGAAATTTTTCCATTTAAACAGAGAATCTTCATAACAAAGTTCATATTAATTTTACAGGTGCAACTGTTTCATCTCTGGACAAGGAAGGACTGACAGCTCTGAGCTGGGCATGTCTGAAAGGCCACAAGGAAGTAGTTCGGTATTTAGTAGAGAAAGGTGCAGCAACTGATCAGACAGACAAAAATGGACGAACACCCCTAGACTTGGCAGCTTTTTATGGGGATGCTGATATTGTAAGTATAACAAAACATACCATTTGAGAAAAAGTTACAAAATTTAGGATTTATAAAAAATATTGCCTACCAAAATAGGAAATTTGGGGAAGTAGCCAAGAGGGTTACACTGCTCTCATCTTGACTGCAGTGAAAATGTTTGCTCAGGAAAGCATTTTCTAGATAGGTAGAAGCCCAGAATTATGCTGCAGACCCACAGAGGTCCCTTCTCAGGGTCCTGATCAGGTGATGCCTTTGTAGACGAAATACCCCAAGAAGAGGTGTAAGAAGAGGAAGGGCACACTCAGGTCTGTGTGCACTGTGGACAGATCCAAGAGGTCAGCGAGGAACTAGACAGAACAGCACACGCAGCCTCTCACGCTCACTCACATCTGTGTTTCTGCAGCTTGCACACACGAGGTCTGTTTCAGCTGCTGCTGTGGCATGTAACTCACTATAGCATGTTGTCCCATTCAGCCTTTGTCTGAATTGAAATTGTAAGTCCGTCCTCAGGTTCCATAGTGGCTTTGGTAGTTTTCAGACTCTGTGTTTTTGCCCGTGACACTGGGTACTGGAGGCTCTGCTGGAGAACCAGGGGTGTCCAGGCTCCTTCCTGCCCCTGGATTTGCTGTAGGTCATTGTCCTGGAGTGGTGCCAACTCCCATTTCCCTGCCTAGATGGGTCCCTTCAGTAGGTCTGTGCTCAGCTACTGGCCAGGCTGGGACAGGGACAACGCCAGTGAAGAAGTCCTTGAGCAGGCCCATGGCTGTGGGTCATGGGGCTTGTCCATGGGCAGGACTGTTGGTGCCTCTTCCCTCACAAGATCACTGCTCCTGGCACTTGAGCAAGTAATGGTTATGGGAAAGAACTGCTGCTTCCCTCCAGCCTGCCTGTGCTGTGTTGCCTTTGGTGGATTTTAGATGGCTGTACTCTACTCAGCAGCATATGCTCAGAGTGTTTCAAAGAAGATTACATGGTACCTTAAATATTTCCTTGGTCTGCCTTTCATACCAAAAGCCATGTTACAAAGCATGTTTCATTTCTTCTCCCAGGTGCAGTATTTGGTGGAGAAAGGAGCAATGATTGAGCACGTGGACCACAGTGGCATGAGGCCACTGGACAGAGCGATTGGCTGCCGCAATACCTCAGTTGTGGTCATGCTGCTGAGAAAGGGAGCCAAGCTGGGTTAGTGAAACTGCCCTGCACCATGACAAACAACTGGGTTCTGCTCCGCCAGAATTAGTTATTTCTGTAAAGTAGATGAAATGAAACACCAGATTTTTGCAGGCTGTCTGGTTTGCAGATGCCCGCCTAAGAGAAACAATCTTCTTTAAAGGCAGACACACAAGACTCACTTTAGAAGTGAGGAAACACAAGGACTTTTATTCTGCTCCTTTGATGTGTGCTGATGGTGAGGTCTGGAGGAGTCACTGTATATGGTTACTCTGCCTTAATATATTACCTTAAGACAAGAAAATGGTGATTGTGCTATTACTAATACATAATTGTGGCACTATTAATGATTTAGATTAGGAAGTTTTACTTTTAAATAACATTTTTCTAATAAACTATAGAACTGTGTATTTTTCCAAAGGGTAGGCCAAAGAAATGCAAGTTATGTATTGCCAGTAGGCAAGTACATGATGCAGTTGTGTATGTGATAGTTACTGAATATTTAGTACATTTGAATCACTATTTCATATTATTTGGGTAGTAAGTGTGATCAAATACAGGTTCTTACTTAGGCCTGAATTTAATTGTGACTTCTATACATTCCTTTACAGAGGTGAAATATGTCAGACCATTTAATAAGTGGCTGCTGTCCAGGGGTGGCATAGATGCATTTTATATGTGTACACCCTAATTATGATGATAATAGTAATACTGGTTCCATGTAAGTGGAATATATACTGAAGTAGAACCAGGCTTTCTATTGTGGTAGTCAGCAGGAACACACTTCCTTCCCTTTTGTCAGAGAGCCTTAAAATTTAACTTGCAGGAAATGCAGCGTGGGCAATGGCCACCTCCAAACCCGATATTCTCCTGATTCTTCTGCAGAAACTGATGGAAGAAGGAAATACACTCTATAAAGTAGGTGGATTTTTTTTTTCTGGCAGCAGAACATTGGACTTCTGCCTGAAGGTAGACTGAATGCCTTTATGCCTCCTTTTCCATTACATAATCTAACATATTACTACTCTGTTTAAAACAGAGTAGTAATATATCAGATTATATGATTTTTTCTGGTATTAGTAGTAGTACATATTAGTGCAAATATTATCCTTGTCAAATACCATTAGAGATCAGAAAGGGACACAAACTGTGATTAACATGCAGGCTCTCACTGTGCTTTTCTGACAGTGTAGTTCATACTGTGTGTATTTATTAGAAAATCTCTCTCTGTGTTTTCTACTTGAAGGGCATCTCTTGGTAGATGTCAAATACAAATATGCTTTTTGGGCAGTATTGCAATATTAGATGTTTGTGAAAAACCTCTTGTTCCCTAAAATTTGCAGAAAGGCAAGATGAGGGAAGCAGCACAGCGCTATCAGTATGCATTAAGGAAGTTCCCAAGGGAAGGGTTTGGTGAGGAAATGAAAGCCTTCACTGAGCTGAGAGTTTCACTATACCTGAACTTGTCACGATGTCGCCGCAAAACAAATGTAAGCTCTTGCTGTTAGTCTGCTGCCTCTCTAGCATTGGGAATCTGAGACTTATATCCTACTGTATTACCGGGTTGTATGTGGACATCTATCTGTGCTATTTTAGAATCCTTTTCACTATGTCCTGATCTGGGGCTTTATCATGTCAATAAATGGGTGGCTTATAAGATGAGGGCATGTTCTCATGGGGGATCTATTACAGCTGGTTTTAAATCTTGCAGTTACAGTAGAATGATGAACTACTGGATCTTTGTGGTACTTTTAAAAGACTGAATGCAAAACACTGCTACCTGTTATCAACCAGGACAACCGGGTGCCATGGCTGTGCCCATGTGTGCTTTGAGCAAATACCTGCTCTTGCAGACTGGGGCAGGAGCCTCTGCCACACGCGCTGGCTGCGCTCCTGGAGCCAGAGCCTGACCCGCAGCTGGCAGCTCGCTTTGACTGGTGCTGTGTAATGGTCTGTCTGATTCCTTTATTAGGATTTTGGAATGGCTGAAGAGTTTGCTACCAAAGCCTTGGATCTGAAGCCTAAGTGTTATGAAGCCTATTATGCCAGAGCGAGAGCCAAGAGGAACAGCAGGTACTGCAGAGATTTTTTTTTTAACTTGCCATTTTTAATAACTTGTTCTTTTCTGCTAGTTGCATTTCAAATTTGCAAAGAAAAAAATATTTTTTTAGTGAACTTTACATCTGTACAGGGTCTCTCTTCTCAGATAAAGCCAACCACATCCAAATAGTGATATTGAATACCCTGTAAGTACTTATGAGGCAGTCCAGAAAGTAACAAATTCATTTGAAGAGGGATTGTTTTAAATGTAACAGTGAATAGGTCTGCTGCTCCACATGACTCAGCAGAATGTGACCAGCAGTGTGCCACCCAATTCCAGCACTTCATTATTTAATGCCAAGCTTACAGTTTATTACTGGCTGCTTTGATAGGAAATAATATGATGAATCGTTAGCAGTTGAAGACAAAAATAAGGGAGAGAGGGGGAACTATCTCTTTAGGTTGAAAGAAAAACTATAGTGGTGTAGCTGAAGTACAGGAAGAGGTGCCTTTTTGATTCACCATGTCTTTTCTAAACATCAATAAATGGTCATGAAGCAGAGTTCAGCAGATTCCCTACTCTAGAGGTAACTGTGGAAGAGCTTGTGAGACAAATTGTCAGTTCCTGGTGTTCCCAGCCGAGAGTTCTCCTGCCTGCCTGCATGGGTTATCAGGATACTTCAGGGAAGCATTCAGGGTTGGGTCTGTGCTTCCACCTTAATTAAGAATTTCCTGAGGTAGAGAATTTCCAGTTGTAATTTGTCGCCACCTGCAGCAGGAAGCAACAAATCAGGACATTTTGCTAAAAGGGTGGAGGTGGATTAGTAGTAGGCAATGCTGGGACACAGATTTGCTCCAGTTTTCATTGTTTACTTATTTGTTCCTAAACAGAAAACTACTTGCTGCTCTCTCTGACCTACGGGAAGCCACTCAGATATGCCCCAGCAATCAGGAGATAAAACGTCTCTTGGCTCGGGTGGAAGAGGAGTGCAAACAGTTCCAGAGAACACAGCAACAGAAGCATCAGTGTCCACAGCTGCTTGAACAAACCAGCAATTCTGATAATGAGGAGGAAGGAATTGTATCAGGTGTGAATGATAATTTTAATCTTCAAGACAGGGAAGATGACCTGCCACACCCCAGTGAATCTGTTTCTTCTCCACAAAGGCTGCAATGTTCCTCCACTGCTTCATTATTTAGCAGGACCCTCCAAGAAGGTGTTCAGAAAGCTCAGTGTGTGTCCCCTCAAAGCAGAACAAGCAACAAGTACCTGAGAGAGCCAGGTTTGATTATGCAGCCAACAAAGCAGGCACAGATTGTAAAAACGAATCAGCATCTGAGCTCCATCCAGCCTGGATCTAAACCAGGAAGCAGTCAATGTAGCACCAAGCCACAATCATCTTTGCAGCATCTTCCCCACAGTCCTTTGCCCATCCGGCATTGTGGAAGTCAACAGGTGGATGAGACAAACATATTTTCATCTGGAAGCATTTCCACAGATCCCACTGCTGAACTGCACAATGAGAAGTTTGTGTCCAGCCAGCATTCACATCCACAGCATCATGAGACTCTCTCTTCTCGTTCTTTTGCTTGTAAATCTAAACCTGGTGACACATCAACAGCTTCTGCTCCAATGAATTTCAGTGACTCAAGGCAGCAAAGCCCTGTACCTAGTGGTGGCTCTTCTGGCTCTCCATCCAGTAGTGTGATTCTTGCCAGCTCATCAAGCAGCTTCACTTCAGCTAGCAGTTTGGCAGGCAGTGTTAAGGGGCTGGGCCCAGATGTTCGACTCAAGGAGGCCAACATCAGTCAAGCTCAGGGCACTGAGCACCGACCTCGCAATACCCCGTTTATGGGAATCATGGACAAGACTGCAAGGTTTCAGCAGCAAAACACACAATCTAGTCGCACTTGGCACTCTCAGGCAGCAGATGGATTATCCACAAACGTTGCTTCTGCAGGCATTCAGCCCTCCAACTTGGAGCAGTTCTCAGTTAAACACTACTCAACTAAGGGATCCTCCACAGGTCCTGCCCCTGGAGATGGCAGCCAGAGCAGCGTGCAAGCAAAAGAACGTGAGGAGCTCACATCCCACATCCCTCCCCACTGTACAGACAGCAGATCACCCAACCAAGGTTCTCATTTATACCCCGATGCTGTAGCCAAACTGCCATCCCACAGCACTCAGGATGGCCACCTCAGTCACGTCACCACGGCAAAACCAAAGCGATCGTTCATTGAATCAAATGTATAAATACTGTTCTGTACATTGACAGGGTAGACTGGGCTCACAACATCACAGGGTCTGACTGCTCTACAAAACACTGACTGCCTTGGCATGGCTGGGTCCCAGGGAGCAGTCTTTAATGGGATACAACCACTTCCAACTGCTCCTACCATCACAGGGCAGTGACAGTAACTGGAATAACAAATTAGTGTAGAAAGACATAATTAGGTTGGCCTAGGAGCTCGAGCAGAGAAATCCTTCCTATCATATGTTACCATTAAATAAGCCTTTCCTTTCACATACGGCTTCAGTCTTGGCTTTTGGTTCTCTTGCATCTCACACATAGTACTCGTGCCTCTCAAATGCTTACGTGCTGATGTCTCACAGCAGTGCTAAGGGCGATAATCTGCTGCAGAATACTCAGATCTGTACATGCATCCATTTTTTTCAAATCAAATTATTTTATCACTTTTCTAGTGGGATCTAATTTGGGTTGCATGATGTACATTTAGGAAGCATAAATAATTTGTGTATGAGTAAACTATAAGCAGCCATGCTTTGATGTGTAAATAAAACTATTTTTAGTAAATAGAAGAAATTAAATAAAATGAGTGACATTTGCATGTGTATTGGGAGGCTTTGACCATATTGGTTATTGCACTGAAGAACACACTATTATGGCCTATTAACAATAATCGCACTTTATATAGGGTATCTAATCACCTTTGGGTGCTATCTTAAAGCAAAATGATTTATTGTTTATTTGTGAAAAGGTACAACAACTAAATGCTTAGTAAATGTTTTTATGGGAAACCCAAGAAAGGGATGGAGTGAACGTGAAAGTTTGAGGACCAGTGTACGTGCAGTTGCATGACAGGATGAAGTTGAGACGTTGGTTTTTTGAGGAAATGAGGATTTTTATTGGCAAGAATATACTGAAACTGAACTGCTGCAGTGACATTCCTATGAGTGCAATTCAGTTGGAGTGCTCAGCTTTATATTCTTCTCATCATGCTTGATTACAGTGTTCTGTGTACATTGTAAACAGCTGTACCCAGCTCTACACATCCTTTTGCAGTTTGTATCATTACACTTTAGCTTATTTATTGTTTACTGTTTCTTTGATATTTTGTACAAGTCCCATATTAGTCTTGTCCTGTAGTTCTATTTTTGCACAGCTACTGTACTCTTTCCATACAAAATAAAGATTATTAATATACCTGTGGGATGAGATGCAGTCCCTGATGGTTACAGGAGAAACTCCCAGCTTTTCCAACTACGTGTCCAGCAATGGGGAACACAGAAAGACACATTTTGGTTTGTTAGAGTAGAAAAAGAAATACAGATCCTGTACTTTGCTGTTTCTTACCTTCTGAAAGACTGACTTTGCAAGATGAAGACTTAAAGCTCATAAACGTAGTAAAAATTATAAGAAAATTTTATTTGAAAAACTGAGTTTCAGTACTTGATTCTTAAACAGAAATACCACAAAGTAGAACTACCAGGAACTTAAAAGTTGTTCTGGGAGTTTCCACCAGTGAAGGTTGAACCAGCCACAGTTAGAAAAGAAACACAAGTTTTGCTTTCCATTTGTTTCTGATACAATTAATTTCTCCAGCTGCATAAAATTTCAATTAATTTTAACAAACAACTTCAAGATTAAGTGATTTAACTATTTCTGCTGAGTCTCTAGCCAGCGACTTATGGCCATTTTTAGTGTTCTGTTTGGTGTGAGCATAAGAGAGTGCAGAGGAAGATTTGTCATGGGACTAGATCGTCGATTGCTGATCCAGTTTTCCATAGCTTCCCTTTCATAGGAATAGCCATCTGCAAAGAAACCATCAACAAAAGCTCATATTACAGAGGCTTGGGCACTGTGGCACTGTGCACTTAGCTGTTTAAATGTAAGAGGGAAGTAAGGAAATAAATACATGCAAACAGGAAAACTGAGATCTAGAATAAGTACACTGTATATGAAATCTTTACTGTGGATATAAACAGTTCTGGCTAGTTTCATATATCTATCTTTGCCTGCAAAGCACCAAATGTATTATGCACAAGTTAAATAAGACTTTCTTTTCTGTTTGAATGATCCATAACGTGAAGTAAAAGCTCATTGCCATCAATTGCCTAACACAGCTAAAGCCTTCTGCTTTGCTGAACAGGGGCCTTGTCCACCTGGCTGACCCAGCCCTGAGCTGTGCCTGTGCAGAGCCCTCACCACCTGCCCAGGTTCAGGACTTTGGCTCTGAGAGTTTGTAGCTGAACCAGCTGATCCCTAAAGAGCAAAAATTAGGCCCCACCTAAGTGTCAGTCACCCAGGAATATCTGTGGTAGAATACAAGCCTGGGCCCAATGCCCCTCCTTTTGTCTCCTTACTCCTTATTGAATAAAACAGCTGTCACTCCAGCGGTTAGCAAATGTCTTCATGTTTTGGCCATTTTAATTCTCAGAAGTCTGCCTAATACCTCAGAACTGGATGAAGTTAGTTACTGTTTACAGAGCAACAACAAAAAAATATACTGATCCAATGTTTGTATGCTCACCTTTCCCTATTCCCCCAAGAACAGAACCACAAAACAATAGTTATTCATAAAATGTTTTAACTGTGTAACATCTTATGCTGCTGACATATCACAGTTCCAGTGGCTGCTGCATTTATAGGACTCTCATTCTGTACAAACTTTTAAGTGCCCTGTAGATGGTGTGCTAAGCACAGAAATGCGCCTGGGGGTTTTTTTGTTGTTTTTTTTTTTTGGTTTTTTTTTTTTTTTTTTTTTTGTTGTTGTTGTTGTTTTGGTTTTTTGGGTTTTTTTTTGTGTGTGTGTGTGTGTGTGTGTGTGTTTGGTTGGGTTTTTTTTGCTTGGTGGTTTTTTTTTTTTTGTTTGGTTGGGTTTTGTTTTTTGTGGGGGGGCTGGTTTGATTTGTTTGTTCCTTTTTGCCCCAATGAATGCACAATTCCATTTTGCATTTACTGAGCCAACACTGTAATTAGGCTTGTAATAATATTTACAAAGGCACATAAAGGGAGGCACATTAAGAAAAGGAAGAAGTTGCTTGATACAGTATTTTTCTCCATATCAGAGCTGTAATTGAGCAAATTAAACGTTTATCACAATTCTGGTTTGTTGCAACAGCTATTTAGAATAGTTTATCTTTCTAGGTCTGCTGTTAAATAGGTGTGGGAATACAAAAATTGGCCTATCTTTACCCTCAAGTAATTAGTTTTAGTACATGTCATGTAAAGACATACCTGTGGCAATGACAGGATCTTTCATAAGCTCTCTTGTTATAGGACATAGGAACTCATCAGGAACAGAAACCGAGGTCATTGTCATCCTCAGTTCTTCAATTTTCTGGAGAACTTTACTGCGCAGGCCCAGGGACTCTGAAAAATTATTTGTACATGAAGTGGACAGCACAGACAGGTAAGGGAAAGAGGTCAGGTCTTGGAATAGTCAGCATCTATGTTACAGGAGACATAGCTCCATCTCACCACCCCCTAAACCAAAAAGCCTGCAGCCAGCCCTGGCTCCCACTCCAGTCAGCTCTGCCACAGGTTCTCTCTCCTGCCTTGCAACAGGAACTTTGGGTAGTAATGAAAACAATCAGTAAAACCAGTGCAAGTGCAGCAGAGCCATGGCAGAGCAGCGGCCTGGTGGCCGTGCAATTGACCTTCACAGTGCGAGTGCAGCGCTGCCCTGCAGCCACAGCCTGCCACAGGACACTGCAGGGCTGGCCTTGGCACGGGACAAAGCAGTGCCAGTGGGAAGGTACAGCTGTGCACCTCCACACACACACACACACACACACAAAAAGGAAGGGAGCAGTCTTCCTATAACGAAAAATATCCAACTGTACTTTTTAATAGGTTTCTTACCTCATTCAGGCTTTTGTCATACTTGACCTCAGTTTAACAAATGTATTAGTACCTAATTTACACCTAAATCTGGCCATCAAAATTAATCTAGAACTTGTATTTCGAAAGTTCCAGTGCAGTTCACTATCTTTAATCTTCTTATTTCATAATGACCACTGTGGAATCATGACTAATATGGTGCTTCCTTTTGATTCCTTCTAAACTGTAATCACAGTTTTGCAATAAAGCAATAGGACAGTGTATGAACCTGATGTATTAGAAATTGTCTGAGCCAGGCAAGCGTTGCTTGGTCCTTACTGAAAGTCATCATCAAATACACACTTAGGAATTTCACTCTTCGATTCAAGGTTGGTGACCACCTGCAAATCTAAACATTGCACTTCTGTAGAAGTAAGGTAAGTCTATAGGAAAAACTACAGACTACCCTATTTACCAAAGTGAGAAACGTGAATTATAGAGAAAAGCTGAAATTCCTTTTCCACAGCTTAATAATACAAGATCAAACAAGGAAAATAAAAACAAAATCAGGTAAGACCATTTAACAGTATCATTAGTAGAAGTGCATTGTATGTCTCCATGTATGAGCAAACGCACGCAAGAAAAAGGAATACTGTGGACAATGTAAAATAAGGGGGTTTTTAACAGCCCTGGAAATGAAATAAAAAAGGCATTTCAGGGGGAAAAAATCCATGTATGGAACTCCTAACTTGCTTTTGTTCCAACAGTTCAAAGTACTCCAGAGATTAAAAACTATTTGGATTTCAATACTCTTACCAATTTTTAATTCATTAGCAAGACTTTCCTTAGTAAGATTCAGTAGTTCCTTGCCATCAATATTATTCATTTTGAAAAGTCCAACAAAGTCTGCTAAATCCTGTGCACAGAGCCAGGCTGAAACATCATCCTCTGACCAGTCCTCAACAGCCACCTTTGATTCATTTTCTACAGTACCTCCTTTGAAAATGAAAAAGAGTTAAAAAACAAAACAAAACATTACAAAAACAAAACAAAACAAACCCAAATTAAAAACAAACAACACTATCCTCCCTCCCCCACGAAAAAACCTCACCACAACCCCCCAAAAGCAAACAACATTGAAATTCTCAGTTCAAAGAAACAATGTCATTAATAGATCCTCTTTTTAAGTGTTCTCAGTATTATACATTCTTCAACTAAGAAAATAAATGCTTCTTAGAGATTCTTTTGTGAGGGAGGGCAGTAATTTGGGTTTACCTTTTACCTATCAATTTTCAAAGCTTAGAAGAATTTAATCTCTTAGATGCCTACACTTCTGTCAAATTTGAATTGAACAAACAACCAGAAAAGTGTTAGCAGACACTGGAATCACCTTGCACGTCCTTAGAAGGCACACCAAAATCCAAACTTACTGTTGTGCTTTGAAAAAAGACAAAATGTACCTTTGTTCCACACACTTGAGGTGCTGGTGTAATTTGTACCATTAGTTATCCTACATTAATGGCACTAATGTCATTTGTACAATTAGTTTTTCACCTGGTAAGGTACATTTCTAATTACAATTACACTTGCAATTAGCATATTTTTAACTCATCACAAATTACAGGTGTCCAAGAAGTGCTTCAACACTGGCAATAACATTCATCTCTTAAATGCTGTCCAAAAAATAAGCAATTACAAATATCAGAAAAACAGATAGACCAAATTAATAAAATTAGGATATGTCTAGTATTTTTTTCTTTACAAAATAACAAAAAGAGAATACCTCTTCTGGGCATTAATCAGGTAACTTAGAAGATAAAAAGCATGCACACAATCCTGATGTTACACATTAAGTGCAGGTAAGAATGAGGGATTTTTGCATCTTCAGAAGGCGTTTTGAATTTAAAAGAACAGATTTCAAATACTTCACACACTGACCTGCACAGGGTTGCTTAAGGTCAAGTTGCCATATGTGCACAGTTTTATCCATTGAGCCTGTGGCAAGTAAAGGACTACGTGGTGCAAAAGCACAAGTTGTAACATATCTACAAATAAAAAAAAAGTCTGAAAATTCAGTAGAAAAGGATTTCTTTTATTATGAAACAGAATAATCATGCTGGTTTCTTACCTTGTATGCTGAGACAAAGTATGAAGGGTATTGCCAGTACTCTGTAAAAGAGTTTTTGTGATTTTAAATCTTAAAAAAATTTAAAAAGTGTTTCTTCACTTGTTTGCTTCCTTTCAAAACAGGGAATATTGCTTCTTGAAAGGTACCTTCAGAGACGTTACACAACTTTGACAAAGCTGATCAGCAGCAGAATCAGAAATGCAACTTGAATTTCCTGCTTTAAGCCCCTATTTGATGCCCTGGATCATTCTTCCCCTGCACAATCAGCCAGCGTAGAACACGCAGGGAGAAGAGTACTGGAAACACTGCCTGAATTAAATCCATATTGGCTGGCTGGTTGTGTAGATAAAGACATTTCTTCTATAAATCTTGTATTAAAAATTACCAAAAGGGTCATTGTGGGGGTCAACTCACAAGCCTTCAACTGGACCAATAATTAACCACACCTATTTGGCGTATTCTCTATTTGGCCACTAAGTACTAACTAAAAACTGAAATTCCTGAATTTTGGCAGTTTAACTTATTATGGAAATATTTTCCCTCCTATGAAAAATAGCATTTCTTTGACAGGTACAGACAGGTTGGAAAGATGCTGAGCAAAATTATTCTGAATCACTAATTGATCAGTCAGCACTCCAATATTTTGAGCTGTCCAACATGACTGAAGTTCCCTAATATAGGTTGAAATCTCTCTCCCGCCCACAAAGGTTTATTGTCCCTACTTTTCCCCACAGAGTCACAGGATGGTTGGGGACCTCTGGAGATCATATAGTCCAACCCCTCTGCTAAAGCAGGATCACCTAGAGCAGGTATCCAGGCAGGTTTTGAGTATACCCAAAGGAGAATTTCAGAACTAGAAAGGTTATTGTCCCATTTGATCAAAACCTAAGGCCACAAAAGCTGATGAACAGTATTAAGAAATATTTAGGCTGTGGTTTCCTTCATCTTCCAATTTTCTGAGGCTCCTGAACTCTAGAGGACATCTTACATACCTGTCTAAACTACTAAAATAACTGGGCCAAAAACTTTGCAGGTATTGTATTAGTGATTTTGGTGAAAAACTTTAATGCTAATTTAAAAATTGTATCAATACAACAAGTATGTGCAGAGCAAGCTGAAGAAGTTTAAAATTTGTTTAAATCCTTCATTTTCAGCAAAATTTTTATTTTTAATACTATAAAGTATTAAAGGTATATTTATCACTTACAGGTGAATCATAAAGGAGATAACGTTATTATAGAAAATGCTTAAACAATAGGTTTTTAAGACGTGCTTAATATAAAAATTTTCTTGAATTCTTTATTATGCTTCTATTTGCACTTTACATATAACTAACTACAGAACTTTTATGTTTACCATTCTTGATTTTATGTCAAAAGTTACAGTCTTCCATGCTTTGGAAGCTAAGCTAAAGTTAGGATAAGAAAAAAATCCTTCCGCTTCAATATGAATCTTGTAGTACTCGTAAGTATGGAATTAACTGAGTAACACCCTGCTGCAGAGAAATCAACTGACAAATCCTCACAATGTAAATAGAAAGTGAGAAAGATTGATCAACTCTCAGGAGATATTTTTCCTTAGACTCCTTCCCCTCCTGCCTCCAAATGCACAGTAAGCATTTGGCTTAGTATAATTTGTATTCTTTAGTATTTTTTCATTGCTACGACACTGCAGAAGCAGTGCTTATATTTAAAGACAACCCCAACAAATGATCCTGTATTATGCTGTACTTACAGTTTCATAGATTATGACGCACTTGTCCACAGACCTTAAAAAAATACATTGACATGAGAGTGATGCAGAGAAGGAAAAGGAAAGCGTTTCATTAACTTTTTCCACAACCCAAGATTTCAAACTCAATCACCTACAAGACACAGACTGATTGTAAAGACACTTCAACAGCTCTAGAGGTCACAGAACTATTCCGTAATTATTGATAATAAATATTTAGAAATGTTTAACTCTTCTGAACTTTCTGTTTTACAATATTGAAGCATGAAACTGGACAGCCTAACACAACACTTCAACAAGGTGCTGCTTACCCCGAGACTATCATCTGTCCGTCACATGAAAATGCACAAGCGAGAACTGGGGCAGAGTGCCCATTCAGTGTGCATTTATATTTTAACTGAACACCTAAAAATACAAAAAAAAAAAAATTATTACATATGGCTATATTTGACAAGGTATAACACAAGCTGCTCTAAGAAGCCCAAAGTTCCACCAAAGATGTGACTCTGTGACATACTGTTTACAAAAAAGGGGATAAAAATATCACAGAGACAACTTCCCCTTTTAATATCTTGAGCTTTATCACTTTGTAGTCTTAGCATGTCTCATAAGTTTTTAGATAATTAAATGTGTATCTGGACACACAGTATTAATCCTTACACACTTTTTAATAAAGAAGATTACAAAAAAGCACCCACTGAAGATAATTTTGGCAATTTACTTAGTCTCTACATTGTAGTTTTTGCAGGAGCCAACATTCTTTTCTCCAGCTCTTATTCAAGGCCCAGGATATACTGAAAGATGAAAGCAAACCGCTCCCTGGCCAGGCAGATTAAGAGGTTTTAGCCTATCAACCTGCTGAAAGGCCACAGTAGAATTTTTTAAAAATCTTTACTTACAATGCTTGTTAAATAGATCGCTAAATAAAATCTACACGGCACAGCATCACAAAGTGCTGAATGCCTTAGCTGTTCTCCAGCTAATAATTAAAAGAAAACTTTCAACTTGTGGTTAGTTTGGCTGTGAATCCAGTAGTACAAATTTGATTTTCGATTTAAATTGTTACTAAAGACCTAAGACATTGGTATTTTCAAAAAACATTTCTATACAAACCTAAGAAATCTGCAAACAAAATAAGCCAGAGTTTGATATGATTATCTTGTCCACAGGAAGCCATCTGGAAGTATTCTAATCCATTTTCACTATCTGATAAAATTAAAATATATAAATGGGAGTCAGAAACATTGAAAATAACAGCAGATCAGTAAAGTACCTCAGCATAAAAATCATTGCAGAAGTTCTAAAACAGTCTGGACATAGGAAATAGGTATCATTATACTCTTTTCTGAATAAGTAGATTAAGACCAGAGCTGTGGTCATGTTTTAAATTTTCTTGGTGGGAAATGTTTGAATCCTCTGATTATACTGCTAGAGTCTTTAAATCTAAATTATATGGTTATATCCATTTTTTCTACAGTTCCGCAATTCTCAAAATTAACCACATACACATGTACAAAATTTGAGAGTATCTGACTGGGAATTTTCATACTTTTACACATTCAACTTTTCACTTTTATAAACCGACGTTTCATGACTGCAGTCCAGCCAAACACTCAGTAAATACTGCATTACGTGTGAAATACAACAATAGTTTTATAGCTTTCCCTTCTGGATTCAGTGGCTATGAACATTTCTGAATCATGTTCCACGACTGGACTGTTAGATGCATAAGAAAGTGGTTGGATGGTTGCAACTTCAGGGTAGTGGTGAATGGCTCAGAGTCCCGATGGACCAGTGGTGTCTAGTGGTGTCCCTGGGTGGGTTCTGTATTGGGAGAAGTGCTATTTAATATCTTCATTAAGATATTTAATAGGCAGCAGGAAGGAAGCAAGCACACCCTCAGAAAATCTGGAGATGACATCAAGCTGAGCGGTGCAGTTGACACAAGAAGGACAAGGATCTGGGAGGACCTCAGAGGAACCTGGACAAGCTTGAGCGCTGGCCCATGGGAACCTCAGGTGCTGGTGTGGCAGCCAGACTGGGGCAAGCCCCAGTAACAATCCAGGCTGGGGGGTGAACAGGTGGAGAGTGGCCCTGCCAAGAAGGATTTGGGGCTGCTGGTGGGTGAGAGGCTGTGAACATTGCATCATTTGCCACGTTCAGTTCCAGCTTCACCTCAGCCTTCCTCAACCCCTCCCTACACAGTCGTAATTCATCTCTGTACTTTTCCCAGTGACACACCTTTGTTCCCATTGCCTGTGCACTTACTTCTTGCCTTTTAGTTTGACCAGCAGTTCTTGACTCAGCCATGCAAGTCTCTTGCCCTCCTTGCCCAGTTTCTGGCTCCTGGGGACCACTGACTCTTGCCGTAGAAGACCTTCCTTAAGATCTGCCAACTCTGTTCCATTCCCTTGTCCCCTGATCTCCCAGGGGATCCCACTGACAACCTCCCTGAACAGCTGGAAGTCTGCCTTCCTGAAGTTCAGGAGCCTGCCTCTATTCCTTACCTGACCTATATTCCTTAAGATGGTAAACTTCACCAAACTCCACCACAGCAGCTCTAGATCCCATGAGCTCCTAGGCAACTGTGACTGAATCCACTACAAAGGCAGAAGAACCACCTACTACAGCTTAAAGCACAAAGACCCTATCAGACACTCTGGATCAAAACTTGCTCTGAATTAAGCAGGTAAAGAGAATCTCAGTTTAAAACTATCCATAATTGTCCTGGATAAGCGCTACTTGTATGCATTTCATAATGTATTAAATCTGCCAAAAATCCCAGAAGGTTCAACCATTGATGAATAAAAAGCAACACACAAAAGGAAATACGTTGACTTTCAATAATATATAGATTAAAAAATCAAGAATTATCAGAAATCAGCCAGAACAAATCCACAGTGCAGGAAATAGCTGCTCTGTTGCCTGTTTATCATGGCAGAAAGCTGTAATTTTTAAACCAAGAGAATAATCTCAATATGAAATGGAGTGGTGGAAATTACACTCTGATCTGATTCAGCTGCAACATATGTTTTGCTCTCAGATGCAACTCTTAGTTCATGATGGAGTTTTTTCTTTAGTATTTTCACCGAGTAAGATCCCACACCTTTCAGAGGGCATATATTTGTTTGATTTGGTATTGTCAATCACTAATTCTCTGTTCTGAAGCGTATGTTCACATCCTTCTTCCTCAGGTTCCTTCTGCTTTCTTTCCCACTGCTTCTCTCCTGTTTTTTTCCACTCTGCATCACCTCCTTAGACAGGGTGGTACACACACAGTAGTACTTATTGCCAGGTTCAGCACTTGAAGATGCAAGTGGTTGCTCAGTTATAATTTTTGGGGCCTTTGAAAGGGCAATTTGTGTATTCTGAATACAAAAGCCTAAATATGTCTATGAAGATCTGGAAAGCACAAAAGTACACACACAAGGTTGTTAAGTGAAGTTGCTTCATTACTTCCTAAAGCTGACAAAAAGGTTTCTTCCCAATTTCCTAACCTCCATTAGAAGCAAATGACTATGAGATCAAATGCTAAAACAGCTCCAAGATTTTTGAACATCTTAGTGGAATGCAGGAGATTCTGGGCTCATTACTCCTCTAAATTCCTCTAAATGACAAAGTCAGGTGCAGGAAATAGCCTATCTGTTCATATTCCAAAGTTCAAGCATTTAGCTTATTAGATTTACAGCTCTCTGCATTGTTTTAATCCAGTCCTGCTCCTTGGGAACCAAAGTCTGAAAGAGACAAGTGGGAATGGTAATCAAACACTGCATCGCCTAACACCCTTGTCTGCCATGGGGGCAATTAGCTACTCAAAGTTATCACCTTGTCTGTTGACCTAGTACATTCCTTGCCACCAACCTGAGCACAACCTTTACTTAAGAATATTCAGAATATTCCAAAACATCAGCTCTTCACAAGGTCATTTGTATCTTGAGCACCAATTGCAAAAATAATACAAAAACAAGAGCTAGGGAGAAATAAACATCTCTTTTTTAAAATGTTCCTCCTCTGATGAGTTGAATAACTAACCAGATACTGGATGTGAAGAAATATCACAGCAGGTAACGCCAAGATCATGTGCTTTTTCATTATACAGGCATCTCATTTTATCATCCCAAATGGTTAAATCACCACTAGATGATCCAGTGACAAAGAAGTTTCCATTGGGAGAAAATGCACAAGCCATCAAAGAACCACCTTTAACTTTCCCAGATCTGAAAAGCAAGAGTACACAGGATTTGAATTTAGAGTAGGTAAAGTTCTACAAAGTGACCTCTCAAACGCAGTCTGATGCAATAAGCCAAACTCTTCTATGGTTTGCACTTTGGAACTAGCTAACAGAGAAAAGAGAAACTCAAACCAGCTATGAAAAGAGAGCAAAATAAGCTCTGCAGCAGGGACCAGACCAGCTCTTTGACAGCAGGAGGATAAACATGAGATGGAGGTCCAAGGCAATAATTTTAACTGAGTGATAAAATAATTTTCAAACTAAAGACAATTTGCATGGATTTAACACTTAAAAGGCACAATGCACTGTTAAAGTTCTATGGCAGGGTACATTTTAAAAGTCAAAGATAAATATACAACTATAATTAACACAGATTTACATGTACACAAACAAGGGGAAAAAAACCTGACAATTCCTCTGTTTTAGAGACAAAAGAGACCACCTAATAGCCCATATGATAACGTGTACCTGAGTGGTATACTTGGTGTTTTATGATGTAGGATTAATTTTGCACCACTTGAACACAAGAGAAAGCAATATGGAAAAGAAATTATGTATTTTAACAAAGTAAGCCAAAGCACTTTGCAAAACTGATCTTCAAAGATAATTTCTAGCAGATATGGAAGTGTGGTCAACCCTCAGGAAGGAAGTGGGGTCAACCTGACATCCTTTACGTTACCTGATAACCTAAAATTAATCAAAATAATCTCACTCCTTTTAATGGACACCAGATCCAGCCAAGCGTGCATAACTGAGTCTTTAAGTGCGGGGAGAAAATCACAGCCATGAGAAACAGTCACATGACAAGAAATGTCAGAACTATTTACTCTGTCATCATACTTTGTAGAACAGCTGCTAATGCTCTTTTACTGACAGAAATTTTATTTACTGCCAGAGGTGTCAAACTTAATGTCACAGAAGACAAGTCAATTACATTTTACTCAGTGTCACACTAATCAGACCCATGACCTTCCAAAAAGCATTGTCTCCCTTAATTGTTTTATTAAGAATATTATAAAATCCACTACAGTGCTTCCCATTTTTATATGTAAAATCCTTGACCTTTTTCTTTAGTGCAGCTTTTACAAATTTCATTCTTTCACACAAAAAGTTGCTGATTCTGCTCTGAAAGCAACAGTAAAATAAATAGCATTGTGCATGCATTTAAAATTTGCAGGCCAAATACCAGTTTTGTAGCTTACTACTAAACAGGAAATAGAAACCAGTTAGAAATACACACAAGTCAACTTGCTTTCCTGTTGTTTACATCCACCATAGAACTTATTTAAATAGCCACCTTACTTCACAATCTCAACTGTCAATTACAACAGCTGAGTAGATAAGGAGCAAATTTTATGTAATTTTATTATAATTACCATCCATATATTTAGTCAACTGACAAAACAGTGTAGTAAAATGTTTTCTCATTTTCAGCATCAACACAATCAACTGTTTCAAAGAAACAGAGGATCACAGATTGACATTAGATGGTTAACTAACGTCCTCTGACATAATTTTTAAGCACTTTGATGATTTCTATGTTATACTGATTTCAACTATTAAAAACAGGACATGTGCATTTTTCCACCTGCAATTACAAATCACAATAAAAATATTCATCAGCTGAAAATACATGCACACATGCACATCCCAAACAAGATATAAAGTTGACTACTGCTGGCTTGTTAACACTCTGAAATGAACTTTTAGTAGTTGAAGGGGATAGGATCATAATGTTCAAATTTTTTCTTATTTCTCTACAATGAAAACACCAAAGCAGAATAATTTCTGCTTGTAATAACAATATAATTTCTCTGTAGTCCTTATACATCCACCATTCAACTAGACGAAAATTAGGATGTAGGTCTAAAATATGCACCACTGCATGTATTAAGAGCATACAATTGTAAGAAATGTTGTTTTCATATTTCTGGGTTTTTCCCTTCTGCGACAAGCATTCTGAAAAAAAAGAAGATCTCTTCATTAGTAATGTCTCAAAACAAACCCTCAGATTTCAGAACACTAATGTCTGAATTTCCTAATTTTTCTGAAAGATAAAAGTAGGAAAAAAAAAAGTAGGTTGCCAGTACCTATTTACTACCAGAAACCATTTCGGTGTTTCTTTATGTATTACAAAAAACATGGGTGGCAAAAATTTTGGACAATTTATGGACAAATTTCCAGATTTACACAATTTCAATTAACTATAATCAATCATTTTGAAAAACTGTACAGTTTCCCACATAAATCACCACTGTGGAAGGCTAAAAGGCCACAAAATGAGGGACATGCTTGACAGGGAACTACCAACATCAAACACTTCTGTCTTTCAGAAACAGCTGCTCCCTCAATCCTGAGTGAAACATCAGTTTGCTCAAATTCTTAACTACTTTTCTAACTTTAGAGAGTAATTTAGTTGGATGATAAGCCCTAAGACCTAAATAATGTCTTGCCCAAGTACAGATTACAACTGGCCTAAAGAATTCACTGAAAGACAGAGATGTAAAGGAGGACTCTGAAGATAGCTCTAAGGTTCATGCCTTTAACTATGCAACACCAATAAATATACTCAACTGCTTTGTTTCAAATGTTTCTTGGATACCTATGTGAAATGCTGTCTGTCATGCTAAACTTATTTAGCACCAATACTTCTTTCAGTCACTTTATGTCTTAAAATGTACAGTTTCAGGACAGGTCCATAGTTTCCAAACTCTGGTTGCTGGATTACCAGCAAGCTTCTAAGACCTTCCTGGACACCAAACTCCTAATAATCAAACATTTAATTTATACTACTATATGCGTAATGCAATATAAAGCACACAGTACAGTCAGGCTCCACTAACTATTATATACCACAGTTTGCTGACCCACCAGATGCATACAGTGTGCAATGCATCCTGATCTCATGTTAAATAAATGAAATTAACTTTAAAAAAAATCAGGATTCAGATGTACGATAACCTTGTAAAAATTAAAGCTTCTTGAGTTTGCATTGTTTAACTTAAAAAAACCAAAAAGCTACTTAGCACTTCTCCCTCTCCTATCGATAATCTTTTGGTCATCTAAATCCTATCCCCATTTCGTTGTGATATCCATCAGCGGTGTAAGTCTACATATCTTGTATACCGTACAGCATACTGCTTGAACTATATTCACCTCAAAACAAAGTTATTTGTCAAAAAATATTTGTCACTCACCGGTACAGTTTCATGGACTGCACGTTCCAGAGAACCACGCTGCCATCCGCTGCCCCTGCCAGCAGGTAGGCGGCCTGAGGAGAGAAGCGGCAGACCCTGACGGGGCTGGCCCCGGGCTGCTGGAGCACGGCCAGCCTGCGGCCGTCGCGGGTGTCCCAGAGCGCCGAGGTGCCGTCCGTGGAGCACGAGGCCAGCACCAGCCCCGAGGGCGAGAAGCAGCAGCAGTGCACGGCGTACGTGTGACCTTCCAAAGGCGAATACGGCAGCTCAGCGAAGTTGCTCAAAGAATAAACACGAATCGTTTTGTCCAAGGAACAAGTAGCCAAGCACGATGATGAGAAGGCACAGTAATTGACATCATCACTATGATCTGATAAAGTGTGAATTAATGTCGCCATTTGAAAAAATAAAAATCTGAAAAAGATTTAAACAGACTTAATTTTCCTGTTTCGTAAATGAAACATACTACCTTAGCAAGACAACTTCTGAAGGAAAAAAAAAGGAAAGAAAAACCTATTTGCAAAGTAAGATTTTCACCTAGCATTGTTTAAGCAGAGAATCATAAAATCACACACTAGTTTGGGTTGAAAGGGACCTTAAAGCCCATGCAGTTTCACCCCCTGCCATAGGCAGGGACACCTTCCACTATCCCAGGTTGCTCCAAGCCCCATCCAGCCTGGCCTTGAATGCTTCCAGGGATGGGGCAGTCACAGCTTCTCCGGGCACCCTGTGCTAGGGCTTCACTATCCTCACAGCCCAAACTTAGCCTTCCCAACCTAATCCCTGACTGCCTGAAAGATCTCTGTGTAGTCCTCCCAGTGTACCTGTCCTTACTTGCATCCTCTTCCTTTTGGTTTGAATTTGTCCAACAGCTCCCTTCTGCTTACTTTCACAGATAGCAACAGTAGCGATGGCAAAACATCAGCACAATACCACATACTTGTGTTGCCAATCTAAAGTTTGACCAGCCTGACTAAAACATTTAAGTCAAAATGTGAATATTAATTGGGTGATCAGCATTGGAACCTCTCCAGAAATTGCATTTGCTGCTACACAGAACAACAAAAGGCAATGTGAACTTCACAAGCATTTTTCCAGGACGTAAAACTGCTAGAACCAGTTTAAATTGTATCAGACAAGTGATTTACACTGCTGAGGTCCAGGAAATCCTCAAAGAGGTACATTCCAACCAGTAATTCCCCATGCTGCAGACCACAGACAAGTTTCTTGAGAATAAATGCACAGAGCCAAAATGAAGTGGCTATAGCTCTTATAAGCTGTTTATAATGAAAACCCAGTAATATTATCTATATTGAGTTAACATATAATAGTCTGCTGTTTTAGATAAGTGCTTCATTCTGAATAACAATTTCAGTGCTGAGGCATCTGCGAACAAAACTATATATACTCACACTTTTTTCTTTTTGCATAGAAACATACACACACGCACACGTTTGTATGTATGTGGACATGTCAGTATGTATAAATGTATGCACACATATGCAGAGGTACATACAAATACCTACAGAGACAAAGGTACATATGTAAGGGCAAAATACTCATTCTCTTCAGACCGTGTATGGCACACCGATTTAGTTAAAGACAAGATCATTGAATACTACCTACTTTAGCTTCAGGATGCTCAGTTTTACTACCACTCTAAAACCATTAAACAAATGAAGAAGTATCAATAACATAGCTGCAGAAAGAAAATAAATATACTTTCTTCAACTACGAGAAACCGAAGAATCAGAGAAAACTTAACATCTGGAAAGATGAGCTGAAAAAGGCACCTTGATTTCACTGTCAGGAGACTTTCAGGAGCTCACTGCAGAAGAGCAAACCTAAGAACAAGAGGTTTCAGTATCAATAAATCGACTGAGGAAGCTAGGAGCAGCGGGAGCGTTCGTCACCAGAGAGATGTTCAGCACCACAGCATCATCTCTGGCAATTACGTATTTTTTCCCATAATCCACAAACCAGCAGCACCGGCCCACGGGAAAAGCTGCAGCAATTCTCGACACGGCTGGCAGCCCCTTCCCTCCTGCTCTTTCCCGCAGCCTAGCCCCACCCAACCCATCGCGCCGGCAGCGCGGCCGGGACGCTCTCGGAGCTCCAGTGGCACGCGTCGGGTAAACAAGACCCTGCCCCGGCTGCGCGAGGGCCCGGGGGCCACAAGTCACGGCCTCCGGCCGGCCATGAGGGGATCCCGCCCGCACCGACCGCCCTCCGACCCCGGCGCCTCCTGCCTCGGCCACCCCGCGCGGCCCAGGGAGCTGCGCAGGCGCGGTGTCTCCCCGGCCTCCCGGCATGGTGCGCTCCGGGCCGACTCGCCCCGCTCCGGGCCGCGCCACTGCGCGCCGGCCGCGGGGGGAGCCGGAGCTGCGTTTCCCGCGCTACCGCCACCATTGGTCCCGGCCCCGAGGCAGCGCGAGCGCGAATCGTGCGACCTTTAGCCCTCCGCGCCCTCAGCTCCGGCCCGGAGCCGCACAACAGCTGCCGGCGCTACGGCTGCCTTGGCACGAACCCTGCGTGGGCGCAGGCGGTGCCAGCGCCTGTGGCATGTTGGCGGGGCCGGACGCTATCCCGGCCACTGCCGCGCCCTCACGTCAGAGCACTGCCGGGCGTCAGCCGTGTCCGAGCGGGCAGCGGGGCCACGCTCTGCGGCCGAAATGGACACGGTGACCGCCTCAGCCCGGCCTCCGCCCGCCACAGGCGCGGCCCTCGAGCAGAGCGAAGGGGGGTTCCAGCAAAGAGTGCTCCCTCAGGCCCAGAGCCGTCAGGTAACTTACACCATCGCCCTCTCCCCCCGCCTTCACATACACGCTCAGCAACTTAAACATAATAAATGGTTTAGCCGGCACCTACACGTTTTGAGGAAGACAAAGTCACTTTCTCGGAGTCACTGTGCCCAGGAAGCATTCCGTAAATGACTGACCTTCCGTGTTTAGTCTGTACCATCTCATGCTCTGTTTTATAACATTTAGACTGCACACACTGATCAACGGCTGAAGCCTGGTCTTTCACTGTTCTGAATCCTAGGTGACAACCACTGTTATAAAGAAGGCTTTAGACCTCTTTTTAAAGACACGTATTTTGATTTTCAGCTTCTTTTTTATCATCCCATTTTTCCCAAAGAGATGACAAGAGACAAAGGAGAACTCACCCTCCACCGTAACACTACTCATTGAGTACCATTACAGTATTTATAAAATAGTAAGTTTGAAAGTTTCATAATAAATTCTGTAAACTAAGACTGGTCATGTTTGTTCAGAAAGGATGAGAGCACACTGGAAAATTTTTCCTCTTAAGAAAACATACAAACATCAACAGGAGAGAATATGTGCAAAGAGGAAATGTTACCAACATTTTTCTAGTGGTTAAATCCCTGCTCTTTTCTATGGATCTATGAGGGCATATGCATGACTCAAGCTGGCTATTCAAATATTATATTTCCTGTAAATTTAATTTTACTGCAAGAGTAATGAAGACACTGGCTGTTAGCAAGGAAAGTGATACACTGGCCATGTCAAGTTAGAGGTGATGCTTGTCTCACTGTCATCACCCTAGCAGTAGATGTTGCCACCTTTCTGGCTGTTCAGCTGAACTGGGATACAAACTGAAAAAAATGCAACTTGTACTATAGATATTTATGTAGTGTAGCTAGTGAGCTGTCTGATATTTCAGAAAACTTCAGGTCTAGTATTGCAGAGAAAGCATAAACCAGCACAAAATCTAAAAAAACTCATTGAAGAACTAGACTTCTCAATTACCTAAGCATATTTATAACATCTTCTTATAAGCTTACCATCATAAATTCAAAACACTGATTAATCTTCACATCTCTGGTACATGTCAGCAAACCTCTTTACTGAAGTCTTCAGAAAGGTCATGAAAAGGAAAGGCACAGAGCAGTCAGTGTGGAAGTTCACGTTAGCATGCAAGACTGTCTGACACCCAAATGTGATTTTTTTATTCAAAGTAATAACGATTATTTTAACAGAACTTTGTAATAAAGGAAAATATTACTGAACAAGATATTTTGGGGAGAGCAACAGAAACATTAATTAAAAAATAGGCACTAAGACTCAAACATGGCAGACCTAGTTTAAAAGCAAATTTCTGTATTTTCTTCAGTCAGAGCAAGGATTATGATTGATGCCCTTCTACAGGCCAAAGAAGGGACAGAACCTTACAAGGACAGCAGTTTTCAGGAACATGACCAAACATGTGCATTTCCATGTCTGTAAGGACAGTGATCTCAACTTTGCAGACCTCCGTTATTTACAGGCAGGGAACTTCTCTCTGACTGCTTGGCAATTGCTTCCTTATGAACTACTATTAAAAGCCCAAGAGAATTAGATGCATCATAAAAAGAACTCAATGTTAAATGCAAGACTCCCAAGATATTATCTAAAAAATGCCCCAAACCAAAAAACCTGTATACATAGGACCTGAAGTATTAAAATTGTCAAGAAAATCTGGTTTGCAAAACAGTCTTTTATTGTATCCGTGCCACACATACTAGTGAAAAATAACACTCCTAAAAAGGGAAAAGAAAAAGAATGCTACCTTTCCACAACATTTCTTTTAAATAAAACTTCAAGTACTCTTACATTAGTACAAAAAAAATTCCGATCTATCTGCCCCAACAGGCCACCACAACACACAGTAGATAAAACACAGTGGTTACAAATGTCTTCTTTTGTTATTCTGTGGCAAGGCAAATGGAGGAAATGTTTCTATGAAAAAATACTGTGTGCGTAGGAAATTGTCACAATTTTCTTCCACATGGATACAAATAATGATTATACTTGGATTTGAGGCCGTGGGGGCTTGAAATTATATAACAAAATAGAAAAATGGAAAACTAATATCCCCTACACCCTGTTTTAAAGGCAGGCACTACCAAGATTAAGGAGACTCCACAGTGTTGGTAGAGGATAATTACTGTACAAGCCATAGAGCTATAATTACCTTAAGACTAAAATAAAATGCTACCATCTTCCTAAGGCATAAACAATAATGTCTGCAAACAATATGTACACATCATACATATTTAAAACAAGACTTAATATAAACAATAATGAACAGTATATACATGTCTCAATTTTCTTCACTGTCTTGAAATACAATTTAACTACACAAGTGATGCAGCAACATATATATAAATGTACTTGTAACTCTACAGTAAAGTTTAATTTTTAGTGCCTTCACAGCACATCAGTGTAAACAGTTTTACTTGGCTTTGTTTTATATTTTAAAACATTCCTTGTTGTATTTTCAATATTTAAAGCAATTTTCTAGTTCTTCCTTTTCACAGAAAACGAAGATTCTGAATGCTGTATAATCATAAATAATTCATAAAATTAAATACATTCACTAAAAAATAAACTACAAAGTAAAAAAAATGAAAAATAGATATTTATTGAAAGGGAAAAGAGAACCATTTCCCCAAGTAGAGCTCTGGTGGTTGAATATTCAGTGCGTTTTGATAAATTGCTATTGCACTATAACACCCCTTTCTTTGAAATTCTTTGGGTGTGCTTCCCTGTTCTACCTAAATTAGTTTGTTAAAACACACAAACCAATAACCAAGGGGCCATGGTTGCTGTAGGAGTGAAGCCTTTAAAACTAGTATCACAGCTCCGTGATATTTTGAAGGAAAAAATTAGTTACGTATGTGCCTTGCACTTCCATGTAAATATAGTTCACATTGCTGGTCTTATCAGTCCTCATTTAAAAGAAGGAAAAAAAAAAAAGAAGAAAAAAAGAGTCCTAGTAGCTTCAGCTCACTTTGAAAATCTCTGTCCATTTTTTTTCAAAATACTTCCTCATGTTATGGCCAGCCCTGCCTATGTCAGAATCATCTTCATTGAAAGTTTCACAGTTGTCAAAAACAAGCCTGACATCCAGCGAAAATGCTTCAAGATTAGGGTACCTAAAAAGAAGAAAAAAGTGAATGAGTTTTGGAACACAGAGAATCACAGAGGAAAAATATTTCAACTAAATAAGAAAATATTCAAGTAAGAATTTAAATTCGAATTTCTAACAAGAAAATGAACATCAGTGAAAGGAAATACTCTCGTCACTGTTTGGTTATTTTCCTCACAAGTTTTGTAAGGTAGAGTTTCATGCCTGTACTCAGAAAAAAACTTTTAGAAAATGAATTCCTCCCTCTCTTCAACAGCTTTCTAGCAAAAGTGCTACGGCTGCTTTTCATTTATGCATCTATTCTTGCATTCAGGGTCCTTTCAAAATGTTGAATAGAGCTTAATTTATCTAAATGAGGAACAAATGGGTACAAAAAAAGGCTGCCCAAATAATCTTGTGATCACTGTCTTTGCTAATTCTTTTTATTATCCTGAACATACCCCTGAATGGCCCAAAGAGTGTTCCAATATTCATAGGAATTATTAAAAATAACAGAAGTTACAAGTCTAGTGATATGAGCACATGGGGAGCATTTAAATCTCGTTTTCATGGGAGAAAAAGTCTGAAGAGGTTAAAAAGCTCCTTGTGCTATCCTAGGGAAGTTGCTGTGTGGAGCCAACAGACACTGCAGAGGGTCCATCTTCACAGATTCATTAGAGCATAGGGATATTAACAAGGAGGGAAGGTACACAGAGGCATGTAGTGTAGTCTTCTCTTTTAAGAATCCATGCAGTTTAATTTTAGGACTATAAAATGATTAACCACCATTACAGGAGTGTTACCTACAACAGAGCTGGCATTTCACTCCACAGCCACATCATTTACAGGGACTCCAGAAGCTTAAAGCCTACACAGCTGGTTCTCTCTGACACGCAGCAACACTAAGGTGTCTCCATGAAAAAAGGTTCCTTTTGATTGTTTTGGTGCATTTGACCTGGCAGTTTTATTGTTTTTCAGCCAGTTCCACACATTCTCCTATCCAACATGCTATTTCACTTGGATATGGCAAAGATAAAAGCATACAATGAAGAATTTTTATTTTGACTGTAAAAGTAATCACAGATGTGTCAGAGCAGAACAATATAGTTTGGCTAATTTTAAACATGTATAGTATTTCAGTGTTTAAATATTTTTAAAATGTAAAGTACAATTTACAATAGGTTTACTTACTGTCCACTACTTAGCTTGTCTCTAATGGTAGAAAAGTCCATAGGTTTTTTAATAACTTTCTTATAACCAGGAACAAGTTTCAAGTTTACAGGAAGTAAGAAAGGCCAGGCATCTTCATGAGTTTCCAATTCTGAGAGAATCATACTAAATAAGATAAGGTTTCGAATCAGTATTTTTATATTTTATTCATACATTCACAGTGTTTTCACTATTACATGAATTCCTATGAACTGCCAAACTACTCATTTTACAAAAGGAAAACTTTATTCTGCGCCCTGTTGAAGGCTGAGAACAATGTACATAGAGACAGACAACTAAGTAACTAATATAGCATTAAGTTCTCTCCAGGTGACCTATGTGAGATGAAATTCTAATGATCAACATTCCAAAAGAAAACATAGTCCTGCAACTTTGATCCTCAGTGTAAACCATTTGCAAAACAGCTGCTAAAACTGACTTTCCAGGAGTGTGACAAGGCTAAACAATGTCCCTTTTGACTGAGCAGCGACGCTACCACAGCAGATGGTTCACGTGTGCCCGTTTGGACAAAGCGGACTTTGTCTTTGATACCCTTGAGAAAGGTGTCAGCGCCACTGCTATTGGGGCTGGGCTTCACTCTTCTCTCAGAAGCCACATGTGTGTGTAGGTATACATACATACATACACACCACGTGTATAGATATGTACATTTGTCAAAGAACAGCATTCTGTTTCCCAGAACAGAGAGAAAAAGGATCAAGTACTACTTGTTTCAATAAGACTTACCCCTAAATTTAGCATCTGACACTTTACCTGCATATAGCCAGGTCCTTAGAGTCTCCATCTCTCTTAGGTTTCTTAAGAGCAGCGCAAGTTTCTTGCTTTAGCTGGCTTACACAAACATTTTCATCCATTTTTCTTTTTTTAGGGTCTGTTTTTCCTCTTTTTAAGGCAACGCTTGTAGTTGCAGAGTCTTCATCCTCTGTTTCCCCTGCTAATTTCCTGCTTCTCTTTTGTTCATTACTTTTTTTACCTTTAATTTGAAGTTTTTTTATCTTTAGAGTTTGACCACTTGCCTACAATAAAGACAACTGAGATAAGTAATAACCTAGAAATTACAGAAACCTCTGTTATCACTGACAGACAATAATGAAGATCAAAAACAGAAGCACCAAAACAAATTAAATATTTAATATTAGAGATTGTTCACTTTTTGCTCTTCTCTGAAGGCAAATAAGGCTGCAGAAATTCCTGGTACTCATGACCTAGGCTCTCAACTAGTGACAATACAAAAGCACTTGACATTCAAGTTAGTACAACAATACCTCCTAACTACCAAGTTGGCATACTTTTAGACAAACATTAGTCCATTACTAAATGACTGATACAAACATACAAAAAAAAAATCACAAAGTTTTTTCTCTGATTTTTCTTTTGAAACAGAACCTGACACATTGGTCTGTCGACACTTAATGATGAAATTTCAAAGACAAATACTGAACAAATTTTAAAAAAGGAAATTAAAAATTATGGTATTGAATAAGCATGAAAATTCTGACCTAGTTACATTTAAAAGCCCATCGTTTAGAACAAATAAAACTGTAGCCTTGACTGCTACTAAAATACAAGTTAAATAAAACTACTAATTTCATAATTTAATGAGAGCTCCCCATAAAATATACAGACCATTATTTTCACTGAAAAAAGCACTGGTAGACCTGTATCTCTACCACATATAATAAACCAGTCACTTGCTCCAGCCCTTTCATCCTGACAGGACTGTTACCTTTGCTATGCAGGCAGGACAGAACCAGTCCCCATCTGGGATAGTGCTGATCTTGGGTCTGTGGCAGTAGGTGTGACAGCCTTTATCACATCCATCACAAAGGAGCAGCAGTTCCTCATTATCTCCCTTTCGACAAATTTGGCAGTACTGTAATTGATGAAAAATGGGTTTAAGTCAATTTTTAAAATTTCAAACACAGAAATGGTACCTAAATTACCCTTCTCCTTCAAACACATAAATTCACTCTCAAAAATATTTTTGTTTTACTTCAGTCAGAATCTGCTAATGCTCACATCCATAGAAGAATATATGGAGCATGTAAGGAACTAAATTAAAGGCTACATTTGGGGAACACGTTGGAAAAGCAATTTATTTATTATAAGACCGGTGTTCCTAGAGCACAAAAAAAGATGAGCACTTTTTATAATTCATTAATGTCAGTGAGAAGTAAAGGTATACCTATCAAAACCTCTTGGCCCAAACACAATATCTCAGAAATCTTCTCTTCGTTTATGCCTATACTGTATATGAACATTGTTATTTAATAAAGACAATTTGTATTTTACAAGGGCATTCCCACATAATAATTGGTAGGATCTTATCCAAGGGCAACCATGAACAAATGCAGTAAAGCAAAACAAATGATCCCAGCACTTCCTAAAATTCACACTAGCTTAAAAATATCTAAAGGACTACCAATTTTCTTAAATACATTGTGTGATTTTGCTAATTACCTTCTTTTTTGACATCTTTTTCAGGAACTTAAAAATCTTCAAATATTTTCACCAAATACATGATTAAACATATTAAGTATACACCAGTATGTTTAAACATACAGTTTAAACATACAGCAGAATGTTTATTGGTATCACAGAATACTCTGAGTTGGAAGGAACACATGAGGATCATCGAGTCCACCTCTTCAGTGAATGGCCCATTCAGGGACTGAATTGGTGACCTTGGTGTTATGAGCACCCTGCTCCAGCCAACAGTGTTGTAATTAAATGCAAAGAATATTTAAACCAAACTGAGAGGGATACATTCTTCTCTGAATAATATATTACTTTATCTTGAAACGTTCCAATGCCTTTTCAGGTGCTCCTACCAAATTCATAAGCATTTTGCACTAAAGCTATTGCCTAAAGCTAACAGCTATATAAATTCAAAAGTACAGCCTGACATTACTGCCTTTATTTAAATCATCCTTTAATTGTCCAGATGTAATTAAAATGTATATAGGAGTGACAGAAATAAAAAAAAGTAGGAAAAGGACCACAAATGGAAGAATCAGTTTTGCCACCCTCTACACAACACTGATCATACTTGATCACATCATGGTCACTATTGCTGTAGTAATAAGTTTTGTGCTCAGGAATTTGAGGTTCAGAGGTCCTTGAAATTTTGACATATCCCCTTCGTGTGCTTTTTTTATATATGTAGTTGACACAGATTGAGCTGCTGAATGAACATGGAAACAGATATTTCAGCTTGTCTCTTCACACACTAATTTGTATGTTCAGTTGTGAGAACTCTGCGTGTAAAGAAGCTGCATATTTGGAGCATCTCAACTTTCTGAAAAATGAAATCCTTAATGAAGGATATATGATGTTGAACCTCCATAAAACTTGTGTCATAGGTGAGGTTAGAAACACTCCATTAGAACGAGTACATTTCATCAGATGAAGCAAGATGCATTACCTCTATGTCATTATCAAAGAATAATTACCATCTTAAATAATGTAACCATTTACAAGAGCTTTCTATCTTAGCAAGTTCAGGATGCTGAATTTGGCAATCAAGGGACAATCTTTTCCATTAGGCTTATTCATCTGTGCACAATGTACAGTTTAACTTTGTGAGGTTTTATGTGAAGTAATAAGAAATACATTAACTTAAAATGTCTGAAGTTGGAACACAGGATATAGCAAAAACAGTTTAGATACTTACAACTTTCATAATGGATTTTTCCCATGCTATTGATTTCTGTAACTGCTGAATGCACAGAGCTACCTGGGCAGCACTGCGTGCTTCTGACAATGCCCTTCTCCACACCCTTAGCCCTGGAGCAATATCCTCTTCAGTTCTGCATTAAAATACAAGCAAATAAGTAGGTCACACCTGTGTTTGTTCATGTTTAAATATGAGACAATCATTATCACACCGAAAGCCAAGCAATGACAAAACATACACAGCCAATAAGTATAAGGTTTAAGCAACTAAATTTGATGTAGTGCACAGACTGTGGCTACGTGCCTCAAAGCTTAGTCACAACCAGTTAAATGTAAGATAACTTTGCAAGAATATTAACAAACATAACAAAAAATTCTTTACAAAGCACCATGCAGAATAAGATGATCCATACGGATCACAGACATACAAGAAAGTACATAGATAACAGGCAATAAGAAAATAGGCTCCAATTAGCAAAGAAGCACAATAATTTTTCAAGTTAATCTCAATAACCTACCCGTCACCATCACCACTAATAGATGGTGCAGGAGCAGGGACAGTAACTGTGCCCACATTATCCAGTTTGATCTGAATGGTGGTACTTAAGGGGCTCTTCAGATACCTTCGCTCTATGTTCCGCTCCAAGTCAGCGAGCCTGGTTACAGCTATATCTAGAGGGTTGTCACTCCTCCGCTCTAGAGAGCTGGCATTGCCTTCTCCGCCTCCAGCACAATCTCCATCGTGCTTCTTGTGCAATCTAGTAATTGACTTATGTTCACGATATACCAAGTCGTCTCTCTCTGATGCAGGTTCAGGACACAGCCAACCCTATGTCAATAGAAAGGTTTGGGCATTTATTGGTTGCTGTTAACTCAGTGTGTAATCAGAGGAACTGTTTTATGGAATCAAACTAAGTAATTGAAGCGCTGTTTCCAGTAGATCTTGGTTACTTGTAATCCATCTGTAGAGACATTTTCCAAAATATCCAGAGAACTAAAATAATTAATCAAGAAATACAAGCATTACCGGACTTTCTGAAGGGACCTTTCTGCAACAGTCTGCATTTTTATCCCCTTGTGAAGTATCCTGTTCTCTTGGCTGAAACATCAGAACAAGTCTACCTGTTCATTAGGCTCAGGAGGCAGTATCAGGACACAGGAAATTGACATCCATCTCATGCCAAAAACTAGATCCCAAACACTGCACCTGTATTATAGCCAAACATATGCAATTTGATAACCTTACATCCACCTTGGAAAAATTCCAAAATCCAGAGAATTCTTAACTGTATCACACTCATAACCATTACATGTTTTCCATGGCTCTACAATACTCAAGCAAGTTATTGTGATGTACTTGCAGACATTTCTGAAAGCATTAACAGCAAAAATCACACAAACTAGGCAGAACTGTGGCAACCCCCCCAAGAGTTAAGCAGTCTCTGTGAAATACGGTCTTTGCATTCAGAGAAGGCTAACAAAATGTACATGGAACTGCACTGTAGGAGAACATTCTCCAGGAACTGCCATTCTGAGCATCTTCAGCTGAAGACTGAACTGCAATAAAATGTTTCAAACACAAATCTTCATGATACTGCACAGTGTATTTGCTTCATTTGTAGGCAATTAGGATGGAATAAGAAGGCACTTACCAATACACAAAGACTGTTATCTGCTTTAAATTCATACCACTTATTTTAAAGGAACATTTTACTGAAAGTTGGTTTTACCTTAACTTGTAAACTAGCTGATGCAACTCTCCTCTCTAGATCTTCCACCTGCTGGAGAACAGCAAGATCCATCTCCATAGCTTGCTCTTCTATTGACCAGTTTTCCACAACATTCCGAGTTACCTGGTTATCTTCATTTTCATTGATATCAATAATTGCAACTGTATTTGAGAATCACATTTTTAGTATTTTAATTAACTTTACAACTGCACTGGTAAATTCAAGCTGATTTACCCCTCACTCCAGTCAAATGCTGAAAAACTCTTGTGCAAGTATACTATTCTTAAAATACCCAATATGAACAACAAATTCTGTATGCTTTCAAACTTGCAATTTAAGGGCAAGAAGGGGAAGGAGAGGCCAAGTGTTACAGAGATGGAAAGAGCTTCAGAAGGTTACCAAAGCTTAAGAAGGTTACTTATATCACGAGAACTACTTACATTACATGGCATTTCTCTAATACAGTAAATTTCCAGAATAGGGCTGGTGAAAATGCAGCTACAGATGAGGAGACCTTTACCTTTTTTCTCCAGCCATTACTTTAACTCTGCTGCTAAACATACTCCAGGAGAGTTCTATGTCTGTTGTCTGGTGCCCCAACACCATGTGTAACATAAATATCAACTACATACCATCCTTGTTTTTGATGCAGGCCAGAGTGATATAATCCATGTGTTTCTGTATCTGCTTTTGTAAGGCCTTTTCTCTTATTCCCCTGAGATGCAGCACTTTAAGCAAAGATTTTAGGTCCTCTGGATCAGTAATCCTCCACCATCCATACTGCATTTCTAAATCAAGACAAGCATATGAACACTTTGCAGGTGCTTTTTTATGTGATCACACATGATCAGATTAGAAAATCAATAGGCAAATTATTAAAACAATTGTAACATGATAGAGACACTGCACAGATTATCACCTTACTGTTGCATTACACTTACCTTCTGGTATAGGCTTTGGGTTAGGATAATCTACAGGCTTGGCTACTTCAGCTGCTGAAGAAGGGGCAGAAGCTATTTTTTCAGCTTGTAGTGCTGGTGATTCACTTTTACTTGCAGGAACACTAGATGCCAATAATGAGTTACCATTCACTTCTGATAATCCCAGCCCTGATCCAAGAGCAGGTAAAGGAGATGGAAATGGAACATTTGAAGTAAGAACTCCTGTAGGCCATCCACAAAACTGAAGTCCCATTATAGGTAGTCCTGTCTTCATCTGCTAAAAAGCACAACTACCATTACTACAACCAAGAAACTTGAATTATGATTAGGATGCTATTTGTCAAACAATACTCAAAACACAAAGAAAGCCTTTACTCAATACTTCAGTTAGTTTCAGAAAAACTAATGTAACACTGACATGTAATACTTATTAAGGCCCTGTTAATGCTAAAAAACAATAGCCTCTAAAGGTAGGGTTTGGTGTGTTACACTTCCAAAAACTAGTTTGTATTTACTTGCTTTTCATTTAATACCAGTAGCCAACACTCTAAAAGCCAAATTAATTACTGAAATGCATGTACAAAATATCATACAATGGCTTACTTGATACATCATAATCTAGTATTATAAAATTTCTGTATTTAGTTACTAACATTTAGAAATAGAAAACAAAATAAAGAAATGCAATAATGATTGCAGGTCTGTGAAATAAAGTGTATAAACAGACATCCTGCCCAAATAAAGTCTGCAAATTCAAGCTATTCAAAAATTAATTTATTTACCTGCAGCGGTGACAATGCAAAAGGGCTTAATCCCATGGGACTCTGTGCAGAGGTTGAGCCCAGAAGAGGAGATGGAACAGGTGACGGTGAGTTTGATGGTGGATGTGACTGAGGAGTGAGTGGAGCTGTAGTAGCTGGTGTGTCCACATGGGTGACTGAAGTGTCATCACAGGGCACCCGTGGTAACAGGCTGAACCACTGCCTGCTTTTCTCAGTAAGAGTCTTTAACAACTGATCATTTGGAATTAGTGGAGAACTGTAAAACTTTCCTGTCCCACTGGCATTAGGACTGAAAAGATTATTAGACTCGGGCTTTTCGATGGAGCTTTGTGATGCAGGGGGTTGAAGACTGCAGAGAGAGTTTTTTGAGTTATTTGGGTAAGCTAATGTGCAGCCATTTGCTGCACTGCCATTAGGTTTTGGGGACATAGTATCAGACTCAGGTGGCATTTTTGCTACCTCTAACAGTTTGCTTAATTTTGAAAATGATCCAGGCTTTTGTAAAAACAGGTTAGTGCTGTCCTTTTCTTTCAGATTTTCCTTTTGTTCACAGTGAGTTGTAGTTAAGCAATGCAATTTTTCTTCTGATTCAAATTCTTCTTCTTTGATATGCACACTTTCTTCCTTTTTTAACTTCTCTTTTTCTTTTGCAATTTCTTCTAGACCTAAAAAGGTGCAAGAAACACAGATTACCTGCAACAGATCAATTCTTTTACAAACTTTTCATAATCCTAGTTTGAATTAAAAATAACTTCATTTTTGGCTCAACACGTTAGATTCCCATGTCTTTGCTGTTGTTGCTGTTAATGAAATCCCTTCTCGCTTTACAGCACACTTTGCAGAAGGAGCAAGTTTCTAGGCATACAGATTTAAACACTACTAAACACCTCTAGGAAAAATCACCTTAACATGGCTAGTACACTACTGGATTCACCCAGTACTACATCGGAAGCAGTTTGCCAGTGCAAAGTCTGTGAACAGGACAAATTTTTGCCAACTTTCTTTTTGCAGAACTCCGCATGCCTCATTGAGAAGCTTCTCTGATGATATCAAGAGAGTGCAATGTTTTCACCCCTAAGTTTATTTTTGCAACTGATTGTTTCAATAAACACACAGCCAACTATGAAACAGAGAACCAAAATTCCTGTTACAAAATCAAATATTCCCCAAATACCAAAATAACATTTAACATTTTACTTCTTTCAATACAAATCATTAACGACTTTAACTGTGCAACAATATCAACAGTCTATGAAGTTTAATTCTCTTTCAAGAGCCACACAGCATGACTGGGAACTCCACACAACTAAGCAGACAGCTAACATCTAATCAATTTAAAGTACAGCAAGCAGAAGCTGATTAAAAAAAACCAAGTTTCTTCAAACATAAGGGGTGCAAAAGATCTGAAAAACTAGCTTTTACAAAAGGGAAGGACTTTTTTTTACTCTGCACTACTAGTCTTTTTTAACCATTTCTCTTCTACCCTTATGCTGACTGCTAATTCAGACAAAAGGTCTTTAAAAGTATAAAATGCTTTTAAATAGAGAACTGTTAGCATAAGGGGAAGGAGGTAGAAAATCCAACTCCTTATTTCATGTTCATCAGATACCATAGTCACAAATAAACACACGGCTTACAGTTCATGGCAAGCGCATCTACGAATATTTACTTGCTCCTGAAAAATGGTAATTTCTACGAAGAAGTTACATCCCCTCCTATTACAACTCCAAAATGTGTTCATAGTTATGGTCTGTATCAAGATATAAACAATTTAGGTGTTGCAGTGTGAAGTAAGTTCCTCCCCCATTTAGGTATCAGCATAAACATGAAAATGACTACACAAAAGGGATAGAGAAGTTTTGTTTAAATGGACAGACCATTCAAGACTTTATGCCTCCTATTTCCAAGGTTTAGGGTTAGGGTTATGGAATTAGAAATAGATAAAGTGTAGAATTTAGATAAAGAGGGCAAACTAAGAGCTGAGGGGAAAAGGAGATAGGTGAGAATATAAGAATACCTCTGTTTTCCTTTTCAGGGAGATTAAACTTCCATTAAGACAACATTAAAAACCAGAGGTTTGCCCTACAGCTCTTGGCTAAAACTTTGTGTGGGTTGTTTTGTGTGCGTTTTTTTACTATTTTAAGACAGGTAAGTATATGTAAACTATTTCCTTTGTGTACCATTTCCAAAGCGTTTGGGAATTCGTCTGGTTAAACTATAATGAAATATGGCAAACCAAAGAAATGCAAGCAGCACATTCTGTATGCACAGAGCATAATTTAATGCGGAGCAAAAGATAGAGAGGAAAGTACTTTTTATGCTACCTATTTCAGAAAGAGAACTTGCTCATCAAGATTACATTTAGGAGAAGTTCTAGGGCTTATTTTTGGACCACAAACCAGGCTCAAATCTCCTACTATGCTGTACTGTTACAGTTAATTAAACAGCTCTCTAGAATGATGTAACTCTCATGAGATCGTGCAATTCTGATGTGCATCATATCTTTTTCTTGTTATTTTTTTGAAGGAAAAAATGTGAGAGAAATGAGGTTTTGGTTCACCTATATGAAAATCAGAAAGGATTTCTCTGCGGCCAAAATGAAGGTTTATGTTTAAAAATTCTAATACCAACAAAAAAGTCAGATTAATACATAATTTCTGCATCTATCCGATTAAAAGTATGTGAAAAATTCAAGCACAGTTAATATACAACTGTCACAAGCCCAAAATTACATTTTATTTTTAGCAAAGTGATTTCAGCAATTGCTGGCTAAAGAAACATCAATTGGCAAAATACAGACACTAAATCATGTGGTTTATTAGAAAACAAGGTACTTCACTGCATGAAAATAATTGTCATATTTTTGCAGACATCTATCCTATTTTCATGCACAGAACAGTCTGTGCATTTGCAGAAAATCTGAGGATGAAAATTTTTTCTGCATTCTATGGTCCTCCTGATTTTCATACACAGAGATCATTGCCATAGGGAAAGGTGAAATAGTTCAGAATCAAGAAACTTTGCAGGTAGGTAAAAGCATAACACGTAGAAGTATAACAACTGAAAACTTCCAAAATACCAATCCTTGTTTTGTATTACCTGATCTTTCATAACCAGAAAGAGATACCAGAGAACCACATAAGGGGTGAGTTCTATTGACAGCAGGCTGAGGGCATCTGGCTGAGGGTGAAGACCTTGCTGCACAAATCCAGTACCTCCAGAGCTGGGCAGCATTTCTTGACCTTGTATGTCTGTGTGTGTCACCATTCCTTTATGTCTCTTACCTTCACCACTTTCCATGCCTTCTATAAAAATACCACCACACTGGGGCAGGATCCAGTACCGGCGCCTGTAACGGTCCTGACCAAACATCATTGAACGCAAACAGTGGGAAGCTTCAAATAACTTCTTTCTGTACTGGCTTTGTTGCTATTTAAAAAAGGGAGAGCATTATAAATTGGTGGGTGGGGGAAAAAAAAAAATCTCATTATTACAGAAAACATCTGGCTGCCAGACTGAACAGAAGTTCAAGGGTCAGACAAGGAGGCCCTCTCAGAGAGTCGCAATAGTGGTGTGTCTGTGTGTTGTCTGTGTGTATCTGTGTGATATTCTACTCGCAATCACTGCCTTGATGATTTTACTTACAGATCTTCCTTTAAAAAAATCCATTAAAGCACTCCCTGGCTCAGCCTAGGTTTATCCTCTAAAAACACACTGCAATGGTGCACCTTGTCTTTTTCTCCCTGATTCTCAAAAAGCAGTGGATTAAAGAAAGATATCATTGCATGAGAACAGCTGAAATCCTAATAATTACACAGCATCAGCAAGTGGTAAACAGAGCCCTGAAGACAGATGATAATGCAACTGTTGATGGGAGACTAGTGAGATATTTTAACTGTTCATAAAAGAATGACAACAACACTACACAAAAATAAACTCTGTCTTTGAACATAACACAGCTCTTTGAGGGGGGCCAACACGAACTTCAGTTAGTTTATTCCGTTCTTGCTTTGCTAAATTGACACTGATGGGAGTCAGGTGGAATCCTGGACAGCTAATTTACTGCAATTTGGAACATGAGAGAAACCAACACATGAAGTCTTAAATGACAAATAGGAACAACAAAAATATGGGTCATAGGTACCCCTAAATACAGCATTATAACTTTCTCATTTACACTTCTCTTCCAATTCTATTACTGCTTCTTTCAAAATGTGAAGCCCAGACAGTTTCCTACTGGCTTGGAGCACAATGGCAGAAATCAGCGTGAAAAGGAGGGCATGAGAACAACAATCCATTGTATAAGTGAAGCCATTGCTTCTCATATACAAAATTTGTCATCACTTTCTAAGATCAACAAACAGGAATATGTGAAGTAGATCTGGATAAAAATTACATTATTCTCTGAAGTGCAAATATATTATCAACTATTACTGCCTTTTGAGTGACCTCTACTTAGTGCCACCAGACGAAACTCACAGTTCAGGCGTCACGAATTGGAGTGTTATTCCTACTTTCACAAAACAAGAGTAGATACTTATTTCAATTTATATTAACTTGGAGCATTGAAATTTATGTTTAATATACTAACTCGTAACACCCAGTGATCACATTTGTAGTAGAAAAAATAGTAATGATCTCTCACCTTTGTCAGTTTTTCAATCTGCTTCTCTAATTCTTCAACACTTGCTGTCTGATCCCCGTCATCCTATAATCACCAAATATACTGTCACACCATATTTATTACAGGATAAAATCATACTACTATGTCCTAACATTATTACAGAAAAAAGATGTAACAGAAAATGAGAGGAAAATACTAAAGAGAAAAAATAAGTTCAGATTGTGTGCTTGTGCAATATATTTCACTAGCAACAACACAACTGAAAAGAGGATACACCTTGAATATTTTGAAACCACCCAGACATGGACAAAGGAGAAAGCTCATGTTTGCTCAAAACTGGAAGTAACTCAGTTTGTGCATGAACACAACACTATAGAATTTAATCTTACTTTCTATGAAGCTTTTTAGATAGTCAAAATAATTTTAAGTGTTTCTCATGCATGAAATAATGGCATCCCTTAATTTCCTATCGGTAAGTCTTTGGTCAGTCCACATTTGCATTTTATTTCAATGTCTATGTGAAATTGTAGACATTGAAATTATAACTCTGCTATAGAAGTTACAGCATCAATCTTGCTGATTTTTTAAGAGGAATGAGTTCATGATTTAAGTCTGTGGTTGCCTTTTTCTTGCCTGTTTAGAGTCTTTTCCATGACAAGAGTTTTAATTTAGTTGAAGAAAACCTTTGGAGATAGTAGTAAATTTCCAAAAGAATATGGTCAAAATTATCTCCACCATAAGATACGAGTCTTGAACTTCTTGGCTTTGTAAAAGTGTACCAGAGTAAGGCCATCTGAAATACTACACAGAGAATACAAATACGAAGGAATTTCTGGTAGATCAGAAAATTAATTTCTGTACTGTTACTGGAATTTTGGCCATGAAATGCCCAGTGCACCAACATAAGAGATTGTACAAGATGGAAAAGGATTGAGGGATCAACTTAAGATTAGAAATCTAAATATTAATATTTTAAAAATTCTGAATTATTTTTAAGTACTTTGAGCTGTTTCTCTAAGGTAGTCTCTTAAATTCATACAAATTCTAGTACTTGAAATAAATCCACAATAGCAGCACTAAGGGCTATTCCTACACTAGAAATTAGCTGGGTTTCTAATTAAGGATGTATGCAAACATCTCAGTTCACATTTGTTGGATACATGCATTGTTCAAGCAGTCTTAAAAATCTTCAAACCTTGCATGAATGAATCATTTTCTGGCAAACAGAAAATACGCAGTGTGGCATCAAGTGCTTTAAAACTTAGTATTTTCTATTGCTTGGGCCTTGTATCAGGTTCCACACAGTGGAAGCCTGTGCATTCCCATTAAAAACCAGCTCAACAAGGTAAAAATCTTTCACTGATACTTCCTGTATTATATCTGACACTGACAAATAAAATTTATCATCTTGTGATCAAATAAAGTCAGGCAGTGATCACGTGGGGGAAGTTGTGAAAAAAATGCACAAGATCACTCAAGCTTCAAAACAGAGAATGTTAAAGGCAACTGCATTGTTCATTTTTTAGTTAACAAAACAATAAAAACTAATAAAATTTTTAAAATATGGGAAGTAAGTTATTCTTCCCTCCTTTTTATGGCATCATTTTTGGGAAACAGTGCCGTATTACAGAAAAACCGAAGGAAAACAAGTTTTAGGTTATTTGCAAATAAAGTTTCACTATACTGACAATTCCCCACCTCATCCTCACACACTTCCGCCTTTTTCCCTTTTTTATCATCTTTGTCTTCTTCATCCTCATCATCTTCATCTGCCTGATCATCGCTGTCATCATCATCATCATCGTCGTAGTCACTGTCCCCTCCCTTCCGCCGGCGCTTGCGGCCGGGTGCGGGTGTCTCCAAGGAATGGGGTTCCTCGCCTCCATCCCCACTCCCCGCAGCATCTCTTTTACCAGTTTTCTTGGCATGAATGATTCTAAGCCTTGGAACACATGAGAAAGGGTGAAATGATGGATTATGGCTGTAGCATAAACATACCTCTCTTCCTATGAGATTGAAAGAAAATAATACTTTTCAGATTTGAATTAGAGCTTCTGATCTATCATGACACTGTATTTTCTCAATATTTATTGTCAGTAGTCAACAAGAAAAACTGATGTTATAAAACCCTTACTACTCATGGTTCCGTTCTGAATAGACTTTGTTTCTCCCAGGTCAATTTTACTGTGTAACTGTTCAGAAGAAATGAAACACAGGAGGGATTTTGAGAAGTCAGGAAAGATGATAAAGAAGAAAGAACCATTTCAACTTCTTTATATTTTATTTAATGCATTTAAGAACATGATGACAACATACTTGTGTCTGAGCCAGGGAGAAAAAGGCAAAAATCCTCACTTGGAAGTATGAAACTATATACATTGCATGGCAACAGCAGGTTGATTTATTTTTTTTTTTATTTTTAGATTTTTATGAACTTTAAATATTACTTGACTTCAGCCCTTTAGCTGAGCTTTTTATTCTAAGATATACTTTTTTTCCTGGGGAATTTTAGTTACCTCAACTACTAAAGATTACTCAAACTGTCGTTTTTCCTTTTATGAAAGAAAAGGGAAACTTACATACCAGTTATTATGGTTGTAGTAGACCTCCTTCTTCTATAAAACCCCTATAAGACAAGATTCCACACAGCAAAAATTACAGTTCCACCTATCAGGGAGCTTGCAGGCAAACATGCTGAACCACAGGAGGTGTATATAGCCAGGCTGAACCAGTCACTTATCACGCAGACCAAAAACGCAACTGACTTAGAAGAGATTCATAAACGTGTAGAAAAGACAAAGATTTTTAAAGAGATGACTGAAGAAGGTAGGATGGGAAAAGCAGAACGGTAACGACAAACACAATTACCAGGATGTAATTTTTCCTTGTCGTACTCCTCTCTTCCCATCCTACAGAACAATATTCCATACAGCAAGTGGCTACAAGTACAGTGAGTGCTGTCCAAGTACTCGTTCCAGGGAATACTGACAAATGGACCAGCCTTCTAAAACACTGATAACCAGAGCCAGTTCTCAACAGCACAAACTGAAATGAAGGTGTCACTGTTCAACTGGGAGCAGCACTTCTTTTAGAAAAAGTTAGCCAAGAAATCATCAAAGGGACTTGAAAACTGCTGGGCTTTGGTTGCTTGGTATGGTTTTGTTGTTGCTGTTGTTTTGGGTTGGGTTTTTATGCACTAGTTAATCCACTGGAGAATTTACAAAATTTTATACATTTATTTTTTCCATATCAAGTGGATGTTTACCTGTTTTAGTGATTTAAAATATGTTAAAAAAATTCTCAAGCCTTTCAATAAATTTGGAAGCAAATTACATTTTCAGGTATTGTGCAAAAACCCTCAAAACCACTCAGGCTATTGATTAAGTTTTTTAGAAAACTAATTTCTTTTTCAAGAGGATAACATCAAACTTCTTCACGTAGGCTGGAAATTCCCGCCAATAAACAGGAATTAACTACCAAAATCACTAGTTAATGACTGGATTGTCTGCTGCAGTGCTGGATGATTTTAGAGACAACTTACATACACTAAGATAATCCTGAAGACAACCCAGTAATACAACTGGCAAGCCAATGTTCCATGACCTGCCAACACCTCTTTCATATACCTAAAGGAAATCAGAAGAAACAAAAAAGGCTACTCTTGCTGAAAGCAAAAATAAAGATGCAACGTTGTCAATCACTAAAGGAAGCTTGCACAATACTACAAATTATCAAGCATGCAAATGAACCAAAGATGCTCTTTTCTGATAGCACCACAAGCAGAAGAAGGCAGCAGTCCCTACTCAAAGCAGTGCAGAGGCAGAAACCAATGCCAGCATAACTTCAAAAATGTACAGTTATTTCAAGAAGCAGCATGATTCTTCTGTTGTTACCTAGACATATGGCGCACTGAGAGAAGAAAACCCTCACTTAGGAAACTGTTCTGTCTTTCTCACTTTCAGGTATGGACCAAACCTGCATCTGCAACTGCTGAGAGAATCATAAAGTCTACTGACCTATAAAAAGAGTGGGGGCCCATCAGAGAATCAGATGACTGACTTAAGCCTGCTCTAATCTCACCTATAATGCTTACTAGATCACAGAAGGAAAATTCACCTTCTGACTTAGTGTTCACGCCTTCCCCATAATTTTTGCATGTATGTAGTAGGTAGTACCAAGGCAAAGAAATTCTGAACATTGTACTTTTCACATACTTCACCTTGTGTCTCAAAAAATTAAAGTTTGGTAAGAAAGCATTAGCATCTCCTACCTAAACTCAGGGTGTAATTTCTCCCCTTAGTGATGCTGCTTTTCATATACCATCATCATTTAGAGTTGAAGTGGTTTCATTCAACAGAAATTAACTTACACAGAGCATACCAAAACACTGGCATGTGAAAAGAACACTGCTGCAGTGAAAAACTTAAGTCCTTTATAAAAACGAATTATTATAATAAACAAATTATTAAACCAAATTATTATTACCTAATTCTTTAAGAGGCAGTATTTTATTTTTATTCTGTTTTATGTTGATCTCACTACAAAACAGATGCCAAAGAGAAGATATGTAATAGAAAAGGAGATGCTGAGACTGTGATTATCTAGTTAAAAACAAAATCACAGAATCATCTCAGGTGAGAGTCTGACCACAGCTGTCACACAGAAAGCACAAAGAAAGATGACTTGATCATATGATATAGGTGCCTTTACAAAAAAAAAAAAGGGATTAGTACCAAGATTCACAGCAAAATGTGAGAGAGAAGGAATTAGATGCAGCCTCTCATTGACAATCAGCTATGCAGAAACAGTCCAGGCAGTTCAGAACTCAAATTTCCAACAATCTATATTACACTTTTAAAGATCCTTGAGGGAAGGAGGAGAAATGGAGGGAAGAACAGGGAAAGGGGTGAGAGGCCAAGCATCCCTTAAAACAAAATACAATGATTCTGTTTTCCAACCTGGCATTTTACTGTTGCTTATTTGCATCTGTCAAGAACAGGCTTTTGCATTTATTTTTGCCCTCCTCCCCAGCTGAGAAGCTTATGTCCTTAAAAAATGAGAATATAAGCGCAAAAAAAAACTCCTTCATTGAACACATGTGATGCAGATAGAATCTTTTCTCATCCCCCTTGAATATACTTGTAGCCAACATGGACACAGTGGTTTGAAAATTAACAACAGCAAACACTAGCCAAACAGGCTGAGATTAAATAAATCATTCCTCAGCCTCTGTTACTCATCCCCTACACACTTCCCGCAGGAGGGGCACGTGCTGAGGGGCACATAAAGGTCTCCAGGCATGTGAAAAGAGGTCACAGCTCTTGATCACACAGTGAGTACTCAACTAACCAGTTATTGCCATGCAAAACTCTTTGGGACTGGGATGCTCAAAAATTAGACCAAGATGTGAATGGATGGGGAAGATAACATGTAAGAAGCAGAAAAAGAAAAAGATAACATGTCTGGAAGCAGAAAAAAATAGCAAAAAGAAGACTGATGTGTACAGATTTCATTTCAGAGAAGCCCCAGAAGAGTTGTAAGGGTTTATGGAAAACACAATTGACATAATAAAGAAGAAAGTATTGTTTAAAATTGATTGAAGAAGAGTCTTCTAGAACCTTCTTGGAATTCATCAGAAAAAGTGGAAAACTCAAAAATTTTGAATCAAAGATTGAGAGAGGTGAATCAAGCTCACTGAATTCAAAGAAGCAGAAGAACAACATTTCTGAGCTCTGCTGCAGTACTTGCACTCAAAAATAGGGAGAGCGCTACTGGACCTCAAAATCCACACATGAGGAAGAAAAACCCAAGAAATGGAAAAATTATTGTAGCAAGAAGGACGAGCTTGGGACTTCAGAGTATGATGCTCACTACTTGACAGGGAAGAAATGAGAGACTATAAGGAAAAGGGAAGATCTTACATCTACAAGTACTTACAGTTTGATGGAGGGAGAGAAAGACTAAGCAGGCCCTAAGAAGACAAGAACAGGGAAGGGTCCCATTTTGCTAATGGTAAATTGGCTACATCAGAACTTCATAAACACTTCTTAAACCATATCCCATAGAGGAGACACAGATGAAGACAGGAAAAAAGTAACTGGGTTAACCTAAAGGTTAAAATACATTAACTCTGCGCAGACTGGGATTTGTAGTATTAGTAGAGAATGTTTTTTTATTGGTCTAATTTTTTCCTCTACCTCCCTCTTGTCCTTCTTCTTTACTTCTTTCCTTCTTCCTTCTGAGATACATTAAAGGGAAAAATGGAGACACAAGATTAGAAACGAAGTACCTAAAGCAAGAACTAAGAAAGGATTTACCGTTCCTAGCAAGAGGCAAAGATGACAAAGAAAAAAAAAGCAGAGTCTGGCTATGCGTTTTTACCCCCTGTGATTCATTAACTTTATGCCGTCCAGCTTCCTGATAGTTGGAGCCAGTATGGTTGCTGTATGGAATTTTGTCTTGTAGGATGGGAGAACAGTGAATATGAAACGGACAACCTTTAAAAAGTTCAAATTTTACCTTAAACAGAAATATAAGAAATATAAAAAATATCTCAAAGCTTGCATTCTAGATATGATCCCTAGCTATAGGGAATGATGTGACATTGACAGATGAGAAACACTAAGATAACATAAATTAGTAAAATTCAATTGGCAATTGCTGTATGAAAATCACATTGTCTTAAAATGCCTTTCAGAATGAACACTGGAAATTATGGTAGGTCCAAATAAACTTTGATTATGTCAATAGAAATTTTATGGCTCCTTTATTATTCCAATTAAAAAGTTTTTTGTTTCCTCCAAAGAATACAAAATTATACTAGACTTCGCTCCAAATCTGAGTGACACTAACCCTCTGAATCTCATGCATCTTTATTAGACTGTAAAAGACTGGTGTTGCAACATCCTAAACCCACATCTGTCTTAATTAAGCAGTTTGATTACTAATGTCTTGGTAAACCTGTAACTTTATCGGCTGATTTTATGCTTAGAACCAATTCCCTATAGAGCAGCGTATGTGAACAAAGGCAAAAAAGCAAAATATCGTAATATGTAAGGAAATGAAACTTACTTCCGAAGTTTGCCTTCAACCATCCATTTATCTCTCCTTAAGTTTGACATATAATCAATGTTTTTATCAATTTCACTGTCAAAGATGAAAATAATCCATTAACTGTGATCTTACGTATCTTTTTTCTGATAGACATTATGCATAGACACTTTTCCCTCAAATAACTATCTTTTGAGAAATCCTTAAAATTCAAATTAAATCATTTTAAATATAGGAAATCACAATACTAGGAACGCCAGTGCAGCACACTGCTGTACTTATGTCAGTCTTTATCCCCAATATGACCTCAGCTTTCTTTCCACAAGGAGCATGGGACTCAACATTTCTTTTCATAGCTCTAGTTCAGTGTCAAGCCTCCAAATGTCTTTGCCACAAAGCATGTAGCCCTGTGATGAAAAAATAGTTACCACTGGTACATCTGAAGTATTCTACCTACGATCTCGCACCTACAATCCAACATTCACTTTTTGCTGCAGAAACTGAAGAACCAAAAAGAGGGCTTTGGTGCAGTCACCGTCTGTGTGCCCATGTCCAAGACATTCCGGCCTCAGCAATTCAGCAGATTACCATTGTTTCTATGATCAAAATATAGAAACTCAAGTTCTAAGTGATCATTTCTACAAAGAGAACCTAACAGTCATCTGCAACAAGAGGAAGTTTCTTTCTACGATGAATTTGACTGATACACATGAACTTTCTTGAACAGTTGATGCACAGCACTTGCACTGCCCACTTCTGCTATCTTCCAACTTCGGAAAACCTGAAGCATCTCTTCCATTCCTGCTTTATGCAACCCTGATTAACTTTTGCAGCACAGTGTACCAAACCCAGCAGAATACACCAAAAAACAAAGCAGCATTCAATTAGGTCATAAAACACTTTAGCACAGACAGTCTGTGGAAGAACAGGCATCCCAGAAAATGACATTTCCTAACTTTTTGTTCCACATTGGTAGGTTTTGACAAGTTGTTGAACATAGGGGGGGATTTAAAATTATGAAATACTATACACTACTGACCACAAATGCAACATATACACTTTCTTGAATTACTACGATGATACATCAAGCTTGCCACCACACTTTATGACCCTACTTAAAGAAACATCTTCAAAACACCTTCAAAAACAAAAGGAAAAAAGGGAAAATAGTGTACTGCAGAAGCCTTGAACAACTCTTCTAAATTATTCCCTAGAATACCTAGTGAATTTCATGGCAATCAACCTCATCGTTTATTCCTAAAATTGCTAGAGAAATTTTGGTTCAAGCTTTGAAAACAAAATTACAGACCAAACATGGAAAAGTTATATTCTTCCATCATATCAACAGTACATATAGGTAAGATGCAGTAACTCAACCAATTTCAGCTTTCATTGCAAGAACAACATAAGCAGTCCCCCTGTAACAGAATACAGTGAATACACAGTATTTCTGAACTACAACATTTTTTATGATTTTATTTTCACACACCTGTTTGGGAAAAATCTTACCTTACTACACTTTTGCTGCATGCTAACTCATTGACCAGAAAAGCAAGTACTGATGCTTTCTGAGCTGGAGAATGGGCCTGAAAAGCTTTTGTCTTCAAGCTCTCTGTCAGCTCTGTTTGCCCACAATGAGCCTCCATGAAAATCTGCAGAATCTCAGACACATTATCTCGATTGATACCAACATTCAGTAAGTGTTCCCCAAGAATTGTTTTAGCCTAAAAAGAACAAAGACATTTCAAACAGTCCTGTTTTAAAAACACCATTTTCCTTTGTAGGCTATATTATTGTTCATTGAAGACGGTATGGGTTTGTTTGCATTTTTACGTAAGTATATCAAACATGATTATTCCTTGAGACTATTCAAATGTAAATCTTAAATACAGTAACAAATCAGAATGTCTTCACCTCTAAGTTTTTAAAAACAGAGATAATATTAGCAATAATTAAATGGATTACATGTAAAAAGGCACTGTCCAACTGAAAATTGATGAATACTGCTGTGTACAATACCATGAAGAGCTCTAGAGTGAAAGAAAGCTGAAAAAGAAGGCCAGTAAGAAAGAGAGTCATGAATGAATTGGGGTTTTGATGCAGTGACCTAGACAGCAGACCTTTGGGAAAGTAATAGCAAGATTCACTGAGAATATAACATGAGGATAAGAATGCAAAGGAATGGATGGAAAGGAGTTAAAAGACATGGCCACAGATGTGACAGCGCCCTACAAAAGATCCAAATAAAAATGGGATGCGTGTTTGTGTGAAGAGAAAATGCACAGAAATTTATCATGTCTGGAAAATGGGAAGGTGATGGGACACAAAGTTTTGGAGTAACATTAGAACCATGACACTGAAGAAAAGAATTAGGAAAGTCAAAAGAAATCCATAGGAGAGAGGTGTCAGAGACGCATTATGAAGAATGCATTTGTATATACAGGGTGTTTACTGTGGATTTTTTCTTTTTACCTTGTATCCTGTACCAAGTCCAGGATCGCACACAGCTGCAGAGACAAGTTTCACAAGCAAGTCCTGTACTTCTCCCATGCTGTCCCCTATGTTGAGCAAACCCTCTTGAAGAACACTCAGGGAGGGAACATCTATGGCCACATCAAAGCCAAGAACTTTACCAAAGTTACGCAGGAACTGCACTACCATGAGACAATCAGAAAACGTGCTTCCATCAAGAACAAGGCCTGGGATGCGAGGCAGCTCTGGGAAAGGCTGGAAAGCAAAGGAAAAAAGTGAAAGATTCAGTAGCATATTTCAAAAGAAATTTTTTTTATAACAGCTGGGAAAATTGATTGATGCTTCCTTCTGACCTACAGCATGACAACGCTGTAAGGTACAGGCAACCTTCCTTCCAAGGGGTACCCTGCACCCCTTGCCCATTCAATGCTGAAACACATTTAAATGTTCACAAATTATAGAAGGCAAGAGATTAAGAAATACTTCCTTTTTGGCCAGGAGACACTGTAAAGATCCATTCTGAGCCAAATTACTGTAAAAGGTAGTGTAAAATTATTTAAGGGAAAAAGGGAAGGAATTTCTCTGGACCAGACTTTGAATCCAACCTTCATCAAGTCCTTACAGACAAAAACTAAGAAGCTGGAAGACTACGAGAGTAATTCTTTTTGAGCAACAGCTTGTAAGAGTTCTCTAGATAACTATATAGTGCCTGTGTACTGAGACATGATGCACATTCCTGGTGTAAAAATAACTTGAGTGAAGAATTTTTAAAAAGCAATCGTGCTTTTAGGAAGCAGACCTCTTCTAAACAAAAAGCTTTTACACAAATATATGTTACTGTTAATAGTGTTCTAGTATCTCATATTTGTATATATTTCAAATAGCTCTCTAATTACCTCAATTAAAACTTGAATGCTTTGAGCATGACTGCAAGAAGAAAGTTATTGAAAGAATTATAAAATACACAAACAGGAAGCAACAAAGTAAGTCTATGTTGTTGTGATTACCTTCTGGTCTGCTAAGCACATATCTTCATTAGGCTTCTTCAGCTCCTTTGCCATTTCTAATTCTAATCTTCGCTGTTCCAGTTTACGTTCCTTATTTAATCTTTTTTCATCACGTTTCTCTTGCTTTAGCCGCTCTTTTTCCTTAAGAGAATTAGAAGGGAAAAAAATAAACCCCATGTATTAAACTTAAAAAGGAACAATCTAAGAATTTGAAGAGCACTAGTTCTGTAACCTTAAGAATCACCACATCAATTAAGGAACCTCCATTAAAGTAAGGAGGAGGGGAAAACTAGAACAAAATCACTGAATTTGTAAAGCAATCTAAGATTCACTTTTTTCTCTCCTGTCCACAGAGACACAGGTTTCAAGTATGTTTGCAATGAAAAACTCCTTGAAGTATCATTTAAGAAAGATGACTGAGTGAAAATATGGCAAAGAATTGCCATGCAAGGCGCCTGATTTTAAAGGCTCTGCTTACACCCCAGTATTGTTAATCTGCACCTGCTACAGCAGAGACCACTCAAGAAACCTCTCTGAACAATACACGCCTGAAAAAGTCCCATAATACATAAACTAGATACGAATGCCTTATAAAACACAACCAATCTTTTCAAACACAGGTAGCTTCTGACCTTGAATTACCATATACTTTACACGCAACCTAAAACCGAAATTTTGTCCTTTATGTCTTATATGCATGAGAACATATGCATCATCAAGTGAGAAGTCAAGCATCTACTGTCTCTTCAACACGCTCCACAGTGGAGTCACACCAGTACTACACCAACTCTGTAACATGCCAAGACTATGAACCTAGAGCTCCCGTGGCCTTTCCCATTCCCAGTGCCAGGGTTTCTGCTGCCAATCCACTGTCCTGATGACACAACTGCCCACACATCACTGTGCAACCAATATCGAGTGTAAAATGTATGGAATCTGCCACACATCAGCACCACCTGTTCAGAGCACAGAACTGTGTGTATAAACAAACACACATATGTGTGTGTGCCTCCACTCAAGAACCTGATACAATACGAAACTGAAGATGCTGCATGTATTTTTCACCTGTGGACACAGAAGGGCTAAAGAACCAAGCTAAGATGCCTCCCATTACTCAGAACCACTCCCTACTATTCTGTTAGTTTAAGAGGTCACTCTAGTCTCTTCCATTTACTACCACCATATTTTGCAACAACGAGAGTATGGGCAATACTAAGTCAGGGCTCAGCTGCATTTGTAGGTCAGTATTAACCACTGACTTCTCTGTAGAGTTCTGGCAGGCCCCATGACTTTTTATTCTTCCTTTTGATTCTACACAGAGTATTATCAGACCACTAGTGACACCTGTGGATAACCACTGTGAGTTCACAGAGATAATGACTTCTACTACTACAGACTTTAGTGGATAGCAAGATCGAATTTCATATTACACACAAAGAAAATATTTGGACCAGTAAATTTACACTGGCAGAAAAAAATGCACTGACATTCAGAACTACCCATCTGCCCACCTGCTTGCTACTCTACAGCTGTGTAAGCACCCTCTGTACTGCCAACGCAGGCCCTCTTTATCTATCCTGAGTTCATAAGAGACATCTTGTATTGAAAAATCACAATACACTAAAGCAGCACACAAAATCCCTAACTTGAAGCCCTCTGATTTGCTTTTGGAAAATGGTTTACTGCGTTTTATCTTAGCCTATGTCAATGTCCCAAGGTCAACTGGCATTGCTTACAACTTGTTTTTGCCAATTTGAAATGCTCTACAACAGAAGAAAACAAGAGATGTATATATGGATATTTATGTGTCCACACAGTAATTTATAGTTATGATTAAAACTGAAAACTTCAGGCTGCACTACGTTTCATAAATCTATTTAAACATTACTTCTACTGGTTGAATTAAACACTTGTTCTATATCTGCTAGAGTAAGAATATAATTAGAGCACGGGATCAGACTAAATGACCATTTAGCCTGGTATCCTGATTTCCAACAGTGGAATGGGTGCTTGGGGTATTATCTTCCTCTATTTCCTTGTAGTGAAGTATTATTCAGTTTTTCTTGGGTTTGGTCAGTTGCTTTTATTGAAATCTGCATATACACCCTAGAGAGAAGTTTTAACAATTTCCCTAACAGCTACTTGCTATAATGATGGCTATCTTATTTCAATATCCCCATTATCTGCACTTTATTTACAAAAGTTTCAGAATGTGGACTTTTAAAAAAAAAGTCCCAGGGTACAGAAATACATAAATGTAAAACAAAAAGCAAATTAGTAACTGTGGGTTTTTTGTATTTTACTTATGTTTCTTCTCAAAAACATCCAGAACTCTCAAAACTGGGCAATCTGTGCCAATGTTCAACCATCTCTCTCTCCAAGTAAAAAAGTTTTTTTAAGTTTGAACAGAATTTCCTGTATTTCAATTTGTGCCTAATGTTTCTTGTCCTACTGCTGCAATGTACACAAATCAAATTATACATAATGTAAAAGGACATTGCTCTTCTACAGATGACTGCAGAACAAAACTATGAAAACTTCAAAATTTCAGAGTTAATACTCACTTCTGCTTTTTTACGTGCCTCCATGGCTTTCATAAGCATCATATGTTGTCTTCTCCGTTCTCGTTCCTATTGAAGCAGGTAATATTAGAACAAAACTAAACCACATTTTCAAATCAGTAAAAAAGCGGAGTAACAAATTTAGCATTAATAGACAAGTCACAGTAAATACTAAATATAGGACAAGAATGGCCAAGTCTGTGCATGTTTTAGTTCAGGTTTAGAAAGCAAATACAAGAACAATCAAAAGCAAAAAGGTAAAGCAATGAACATGGAGACAGTGTAAATAAGAAGCATACAGATTTACTTATGGTCAGTTGTGATGCTCCTTCAAAGCTGGTAGAACAAAAAGCATAATGGTTGGCTGGAACAGGTCAGTTACCTTACATCTGCTATGAAGGAACTTGCAATTTACTTCTTCAATAGCCAATTCAGCAGAAATTTTAAACTGGTCTTTTTCTAACATTGCAAGTATTAACATTTTTCTAACCAAGCAACAAATTAATATGATTAATTTTATCAGCCCTAGATCAGTTTTAATCAAGCCAGTAGTGGTGCATATACATATGCAACAACACTTGCATTTACTGATGCCTGTCCCTCAGTAAATTATGTCAGTAGCTTCAAATGCATTAAGGAGCAGTATTCTAAGGCACCTAGTACAGGGGATTTTCCTTCAGCTTAACAGCTGAAGAGCAGATCTTGGCCTCAGTAAAGGCTATAGGAATTTTATCATCTAATTTGGTGGGGCTAGGATTACATTCTAATATATCATTGTATATTTATAACATTATGTATTTAGCACCAACTGAAAGCTATTTCCTCAGTATCTTACAAGGGGAAGACATCACCCTGATTTCTAGAACAGGTTAATTCAAATTGTATTTAAAATGTCTGGAGTCATTCCCAGTGAATGGGACAAGGCTTGCAAAAATCATCCAAGTGACCATCCTAGTGATTTTGCATCAATCCCTGATTTTATATACTAATCAAATTTTTACTGGGACACCAGTAACATAGATCCCTAGTTAAAAAACACATTTAGTTATTGCCACATTCAATTTATACGCATGTTCAAGACATGTTTTTTTTTTCCTTAACAGACAAGACAAGCAGATGTATGCAATGCACTGTGCTGTAAAGCCATGCAGCAGTATGTAATATGACAGCAGCCAGTGCTACATTTTATGCATTGCTATGACAACCATATCACAACCATATCACAATGCGGTGTTAGATGTACAAAAATAAACATACCCATACCATATCTAGTCTATGCCTCTCCAACTCCTGGTAGAAAGAGTTGGCACAACATTATGAAACAGAAATCACAAAGTCATAAAACCACTTTATAATCCCCCAAAAGACCCCAATACCAAAGCAAAGCAAAAATTCGTAAGGCAAAAGAAAATCTGTGCAGGAATCAAACCCAGAAGTTTAAAAAGGGCATATTTTGAGGATTCTGCCCCCCCCAATACAACTGAAAGTAGTAGCTGACAATTGGCATTCTGTCTGTTTGGTCAACCAAACTTATACCAACCTGGTGCTTCAGAAGAACGGCCTGCTGCCTTCTCATCTCTTTCTCCTTCAACAGAAGAACAGAAGTGTATTTTTTTAAAACATCAATCAAAATTTACTTACCAAAGTTCTGCCACACTAAAACAGCACATCTGACTTAAATTCTAACTTACAGAGAAGTACACACAGCATACATGACAGTAAGTCTGGTGAGTTGGGAGTTCCATGTTAAAACACACCTAGAATGCCGAAGCAGCAATAGTACTTATAAACACACACAGACACTGTATTTTTCAGTATTTCTAAAAGAGTTCTGTAATTTTGCATGCATTACAGCCTAGAAAAGACTATGCTCACCAAGAAACAACATCATTTTTCAATACAGTGTGCTTAAAAGAGTATTGTGAATAATGTTACTGCAGAACATTTTGTTATGCAAACCATGGTAATGGCATATAAAGTACTTCTCTGCATATCTGCGCATGTATGCCACACATACACAAACTCCTCTGCATATGCTTCATGGCTTTTTATAACGATACATACATGTCATTATTTGCTGTCTCTATGTACAGCTTAATTCTCAATGAACAGCCTCCAAATCTATTGCTTTTATACATCCGCACACATTACGTATAATAACACGGCTCTTGTTTTTGGAGCTCCTCTAAACTAACCTTTATTCGTTTTTCCGCTTCCAATAATTTGGCATTTGCTGCTTCTTCCTTCTTTTTCTTTTTTGCCTGTGCATGCAAAACAGGTCACACAACAGCACAATCACAACTTGAAAATAATCTGACTAGAAGCAAAGTTATGTATCTTTAGAAATTAAGAACATCATCACTTATTGCATACATTGCAAGAAATCTCTGATGCAGCTTTCACGATCAATCAATTCACATTTCAGTTATTTTAAAAAAATTCAACAAGAATTTCAAACAAAAAAGTTCTACCAAAATTTCCTACTCAAAAGTGTTTCACCTGGCTATTTTAAGAAAGCAGGTACACACAGAAATGGCAAAGAGATTACTATTAATTTTTATGTCAATGGAGACTTGAAAATTAGCAATCTATCTTTGCTAGTACACTAGCAAACCTGTAGAGTATAATCTAATACAGCCATAGTATTTTTAAATCCACTGCATTTCATACAGAGCATACCCACAGCATTGTATTGTTTTAATATCCTACTACTGCAAACTTTTTCTCTAACTAAGGAATTGTTCTGCTGTTAACTTACGTACACACAAGACTATTCTGGTAGAAAACTGTGAGCCCAAATGTGAATACTTGTTAAGATTATGGATCACAGTTTATGTTAATCTTTTAAGAAAAATAATTTAAGACACATCTTAGAACTGGCCTTCGGAAATAAGGTCATTAGAGCTGCTATATTTAGTTATGCTTCTAACTACATGTGTGACTACTAAAATACATTTTAAAATGGCAATGGAAAAATTACATTTAAGCCATTAATTTTACCTCCAAAATTTGCTGAGCTCGAAGTTCTTTCTCCATTCTAATTTGCTGAATTCGCTTAATTTTCTCCTACAAGGGTAAGAAAGTTACTTCTTTAAAATATATATAAAGGAAATAATATTTTTTTAAAAAATGCATATACTTTTACATACTTTACATACTATACTTCTTTTATACATTTACTTTTACATTTTAAAAATGACAAAGTTTACACATACTTTTTTGTTATTGACTTTCAGCCATTTTGGTCAACTGTATGCTGAGAAATTTTACTAGTATTAGGTGTCTGGTATAACCCTGAAGGAAACCACATCTAGTTATGCATGGGTGCTCATGTTTAAGTTGTCAAAGTTTTTATTATTTTTTTAACACCTTCAAGAGGACCAGATTAATGACCAAGTAAGGAAACTAGAGTATTCAAATTCCAGCTGACAATACTTAAGAATGAACAAAAGGGTGAGCTATGCCATGAAATACATATCTCTCTGACCAAGAAATAGCAAGGTCTGTCCAAGCACTGAGGCTGTTTGTGACTCAGTTCTTACAGCCTCTTTCAGGCCATTATGGTCCCATGGGCTGCACAGTGAGCTGAGCTCAGCAAAACCCAAAGCCCATGCTCTGTCAGCCAGGAACACTTACGCACATGCAACCTGGGTAAGATGCTCAGCTAAATACACTTCAGTTGCTCCATATATTTAAAGCACTCAGGTAATTGATGCTAATTTTGGAAGCTTTAGTATGCAGTTTAGTGATGGAACTGTATACAAGCTGTAACAAAAGAACTAACTGGAACAGGAACCATGGGTACTACAACATATTTAAGCATGTTTCATCATGGTGAAAAGAAAACAATCAAGTTATGCACTCCACAGATGGATGCTGGGCAACCATATTCTAATATATGCTCCTTCATAAATTAGTTCCTAAAATCTGAACCAAGTCTTATTACATTGATTGAGAAATGTAATCATTGCAAACACTGGAATCATTTCACACTACCTGTGTTGCATAAGTTTGTCTGTTAAATTAGCTATTAAAAATTCATTAGCACATTATTTGAGATTATCTCAAAAGAGCTGACTGAGCCACAGTGACTAGGAAGGGCCATTTTGAAGAAAAGTGCATCCATCCAGCTGGACTTCCTGTAAAGTTTTAATAGCAAAACCCAGATCATGGAATAGCCCTGCAAGCTGGGGGAAGCCTAGACCAGAAGCTTGAAAAGGAGCTCAATGAGCTTCTCTGGAATAGCAGACAGTTTCCCAACAGTGAGGGTAAAGCCCATCTGTACAGAATACATTGTTTTCTTGTGAGCTGGCCTGAGACTCTGAGAACAGGGATCACTCTAAAATTTTACTCTCTGGAGAACAATAATATTGTATGTGATACATACAATAAAGTATATACATAGTGATGTATATACTTTATTGAAAAGTAACCAAAACCAAGCTCCTAAAAAAAAGAGTCTATAATATTTAACAGTAAAAGAGCAATGACAGATGAGAAAGATGTACTAAGATTTCTGACAAATAGAGCTGCTACATGAAGTCTAAACTCCAGTTTATGAGCTCTGTAAACTGTTGAGAAGTCCAACATAATACACAACCCTTATCAATAAAATTAACTCAAGAGGCCTTGTGTAGACCGTGCTGAACTTCTTCCATGTGAAGCTTCCACGTGAAGCTCACAGCATGGACCTTAAATCTCTATTATCCCCCATTACACTTTAAATCAAAACAGCGCAAAAGTTGAAAGCATGTGCTACACCCTCTCACAGAATGACTAGGTTGGAAAAGACCTTCAAGATCATCGAGTCCAACCCAGCCCCAACCCCTGGCCCCCAGTGCCCCATCCAGGCTTTGTCAAACACACCCAGGGATGGGGACTCCACCACCTCCCTGGGCAGCCATTCCAGAACTTTACCACCCTTTCTGTAAAAAACTTTTTCCTAATATCCAACCTATATTTCCCTTGGTGCAGCTTGAGGCTGTGACCTCTCATTCTGTCAGTGCTGCCTGGAGAAAGAGACCAATCCCCCTGAGCAGAGCCACCTTTCAGGAGCTGCAGAGAGTGATGAGGGCAGCCCTGAGTCTCCTTTTCTCCAGGCTGAGAACCCCCAGCTCCCTCAGTGGTTCCTCACAGGGTTTGTGTTCCAGACCCCTCACCAGCCTCACTGCCCCCCCCTGGATGTGCTCGAGCATCCCAACGTCCTTCCCAACCGGAGGGGCCAGACCTGGACACAGCACTCAAGGTGAGGTCTCACCAGTGCAGAGTACAGGGGCAGAATGACCTCCCTGTTCCTGCTGGCCACACCATTCCTGATCCAGGCCAGGATGCCCTTGGCCTTCTTGGCCACCAGGGCACACTGCTGGCCCACGTTCAGCAGGCTGTCAGCCAGTACCCCCAAGGTCCCTTTCTGCCTGGGCCCTGTCCAGCCTCACCTTCCCCAGACTATAACGCTGCAGGGGGTTATTGTGGCCAAAATGCAGGACTCTCAACTCCATAAAGGTTAGACTTAATACAGAACAAGCTTTTATTACAGAATAAAGAACTGTATCAGAGAAGAAAGTACTCTGCACATTGAAATAATGAATTTTATTGGGTTACACATCAAGAAGGAATATGATGATGACAAACAAGGTCTGGATTTGATGCATTTGACAATTTAAAAATTCTTGCTCCCTGGACCCCTTGGAATATAAGGACCACTTGAAAATCATAGTGTGCTCTTCTTTAACAAGTATGGGTTGCCTTGAGAAGTGGACAGGTTGAAACTGTCACTATCTACAAAAGAGCAGACTGGCTGAGGCTGGGAGGGACATCTGGAAGCCACCTTGTCCACATCCCCCTGCCCCAGAAGGGTCACCTAGAACCAGTTACCCAGAACCACATCCAGGCTGCTGTTGAAAATCCACATAGGAGGTTCCACAGCCTCCCTGGGCCACCTGCTCCAGTTCTCAGTTGCCATCTTGGTGACAAACTGTTTCCCCATGTTCAGAAGGAAACTCCTGTCACTGGGTACTTCTGAGAGAAGTCACCTCTTTGTAACCTCCCCTTAGGGACTTAGCAATATTAGCAAGATCCTCCTGGGCCTCCTCTTCTCCAGGCTGAACAGTCCCAGCTCTCTCACCTTTTCTAATATAACTCATACATGGTAGAGTGACAGCTTCAAGCTCTATATCTACTACAATGAGCACTTTCTTAAAAAAAAAAAACAAAAACGGGAAATATTTAAACAGTTACCAACAAGAATTAATTGTTATCTATTAAGGGAATATTTAAGGTAGCCTGAAGTAACACCAGTTCCGGTTTACTACTCAAAAAAAAAGGAGTACGTCAGGATTTAATACCTGGATTTCAAAGATGTGAAAGGGCTTAATATTTTCATTTTTTTTAACACTTCAAGATGTCATAAAATCATACAGCATGCTGAGCTGGGAGGGACTCATCATGATCATCAATCCAACTCCGGGCCCTGCACAGACACCCCTTCAATCCCACCCTCTGCCTGGGATCATTGTCCAAATGCTCCTGGAGCTCTGGCAGCCTTTGAGCTGTGGCCACTGCTCTGGGGAGGCTGTCCAGTGCCTGACCACCCTCTGGGTTGGTCAACCTTTATTCTGATACCTAGCCTAAACCTCCTGACTCAGCTCCAGTAGTTCCCTCAAGTCCCGTCATTGGTCAGAGAGGAGAGATCAGAGCTGCCCCTCCAGAGTATGCTGAACACCACAATGAGTTTCCCTTCAGTCTCTTCTTTTCCAGGCTGAACAAACCAAGTCCCTCAGTCGCTCCTCTTAAGGCTTCCCTTCCAGTCCCATCCCCAGTCCTCATGGCCTTTTTTGGATAGCCACTAATGGTTTACTGTCCTTTTTATATTGGGGTGCCCAAAGCTCTCCCCAGGACTCAAGGTGAGGCCACCCCAGTGCAGAGCAGAGTGGGACACAGCCCTTGCTTTCTGGCCAGCAAAGCTGGGCCTGATGCCCTCCAGGGCAAAGATGTCCCTCCTGGGTGCCAGGGCACTGCTGACTGACACTACACTTGCCATCAACCAGGACTCCCAGATTCCTTCCTGCAGCTGCTCTTCAGCCCCTCATTTCCCAATTTATAGACACAAGCAGGATTGTCATTAATGTATTTGAAAAAACTTTTTTCTGTTGTCCCCCACAATTCTGGCAGCTTCAATTTCAGCTAAGCTTTGGCTACATGAATTTTCTCTCTACGCTAGCTAGCAGCATCTCTGTCTTCTTCCCATGTCACCCATGTCACTTACAGGAAAACCAATACTAGTACTTCTTCCAAGTGTTGGGATGCTGAGATCATATACAGACATTGAGGGGATGTAGCATGCACAGAGCAGAAGGGCAAGAGAGCTGTGGAAGGGGCTGGAACACCAAGAACAGCTGAGGGAGCCGGGAAAGGGGCTCAGCTCGGAAAAAAAGGAGGCACAGGAGGGACCTTCTTGCTTTCTCAAACTCCCGGACAGGTGGGTGCAGCCAAGTGAGGGTCAGGCTCTGCTCCCTGGAACAAGGGACAGGACAAGAGGAAATGGCCTCACATTGTACCAAGGGAAGTTTAACTTGGATATTAGGTAACGTTTCTTCATGGAAAGGGTTGTCTAGCTCTGTCACAGGCTGCCCAGGGCAGCGGTGGAGTCACGGTCCCTAGAGGAATTTGAAAGATGTGCAGATGTGGCACCTGGGGACATGGGTTAATGGTGGATTTAATGAAGTTTAGAATTTTAATATATTTACAATTTTAAAGCAGTAATTTTAATACACTGTGTGCGCTTTAAAACTAGATTTAAAACATACACTTTGTAATCAGCATACTTAGTAATTTACTAAATATCTGAAATACACCTTATTGAGTGATAATGAAAACATCATTTAAAGAGCTTATTTAGCAATTGCATAATTTACCTGTTGCTTCATCATCTTTATCTGCTCCTTTTGCTTTCGCTTTTCTTCAGCTGCCATAATAGCTAACAAACAAAAGCAAACAATATCAGCACAACACAGCAAGAGACAGGTAATTTTTCAAAAACACTTTTCAAAATAATCCCCTAGCATGCACAACCTTGCACAAGTAATACTTACCTTGCTGTTTTTTTGCTTCTTTGGCAGCCCGTGCTTGTTCCTGCTTCTGAAGCTTTCTCAGTAGCTTTATTTGTGCTGCTTGCCTAGCTATTTCTGTTACAAAAAGAAAATATTAAGTTCATAAAAACAGTGCTGTCCAACAATAAAGACACATTTCATGTTCCAGACATTTGCATGTTGTAAAGACAGAGCAAACAGAGGATTTGTTTTGCACACACTGGCGTCTACAAAATTTTTCTATGAACTATCATTAATGGCTCATCATGTATCAGTAACCATGTGAACAGTGCAAATGAACATGGATACTTTCTATATGAAACAAATACTGGTTTCAGAGGAAAAAATTATTTAAGTGACAGAATCATACCAATAATGCTTGTTCATTTTAAAACCATCTTCCTCCTTCTTCTAAAGCAGAAAACATTTGTTTCAAAACTACTAAATCAACATTTTATTCAGAAATCATGGAATTAGTTTTCCTTACAAGTCACCTCAGGTAACTATGTAATAATTTCTTAACAATGAAGCAAGAACACACTCACCTGGGTCACATGCCTCTTTCCTGTGTCTACCTAAAGTCAGCCATTCTTACGCCAATAAGTAGCCTCCTGAAGCATTCTACTACCCTGTGATAGCATTTCTGAAATTTGAATTAACTGTTTATGGACACACTCATAGAAGACAACTGTAGGAAGGATGAATTTAGCTTCCTTTTCAAAGGACTGAGGTCCAGGACCTGCACGCTTGAACTCCCCAAAACACTGTCAGCTTCTTGTGCAGTAACTACAGAGTAAGCTTTTAGACACGTCTTTACGTAGGCACTTCCTTCTTTAAAACCCATACTGATAAACCATTTACTGATTTATCAAAAAGTCTTCAATAACAGCATGTAACAATACCCAAAATAAAATGCTGTATACTAATATCCTAGTGAGACAAATCACTCTCCTATAGGAAAAATATTAACTATTTATATACTGATACCCTCTCTTTGTGAAAATATTAACACAGTTCTTACCTTGAGCTTGGAGCTTTCTCAAAAGCTTTGTGTCAGCGTTGTCCAGAAATTCCCCGCTTCCAACGTTGGGAGGGCGGCCTTTGCGGCGCCTGGACCGCGACTCCTCTCTGGAGTGCTGTCTCTCTGGGTTGGGGGGTCGTCCTCTACGCCCTTCCATAGCTCTGATACGGGGAATGACTTCCTCTTCTTTCAGAAGACACCACTGCACACCCTTTAATGGACACATTTCACAAAGAGGCATTACAAACACAGATTAAAACCCGAAATCTAAGGTAAGTTGAAGATATTAAATATGCAAGTGCTGTGATGTATTATTTGGGCAGGACAATTTCTTGATGATGCACAGAAGCTATCTATTGAGAGACTATCACTAAGAACTTCTGTAAATTCCACCACTAAGAAAGATTTTGAAGACTATTCAAGCATATACAAAGTTTTTACCTAGTAGATATGCCATTACTGTGTTATTTTTAATTATTTCTCATTAAATCAAATTGTTCAACCCCTTCTAAAGGGCAAAACAGATTTTTCCTAATTATGTAAACTCAACAACTTCTGCTTTCATATAATATTATGAATAATATTTTGCTTTCCTATAATCCACTGTTCAACATGAATGAAAAAATGTGTCAAGCTATGAGGTGCTGTTTTCCAACAGAGCGTGTTTACAGAAATTCTGGCATACATAACATGCAAAGGCAGTATTTTCGAATATTGCTTGTGAGTGTTGTAGAGCTCAACAACTGAGCTGAAAAAACACAGATGCATTTTAATCATCTAGTTTTAGTTAGTGCAACTGAGTTCTCCCCTCATTTGCTGCAAAACAAGTTTCTGCACCAGCTTGAATCAATGAAAAGTAACATCTAAGCATCCACATATCTAAAGCTACATGAACTATATTCTCTAACCAAACAAAGCATGCACTGCAGTATTTTGAGGCATCATGAAAGCAGATTCTAAAATACTTTCTTAATAAAAATATCCAAGTTAATCCTCACAAAGGAATAGCTTTATTTAACTGGCCACTAATTTAGAGTTTATTGTGTCTACTGAGCAAAAAATATTTACCGTCTAGGTAAGCCTGTTTAATTGAACACCAGTATTTCAAAATTTTAACCTCTTTTACCATTTCCCCAATTTTTGACAAATGCGGCGAAAATCTGCAAGCTAAGCATCCTTTAGGACTTCTTTATAACTTGACTTAAAAGGGCAAGGTTTGTAAAAAATTTTGAAAATGTCTGCTTAAAGCAAGAAGAAAAGTTGGTATTTAGTGAGTTTTTTTAAGTTACCAGGTCAGAAGAAATATATTTAGAGTGCTTTAGTTTTCACACTTATATGTACATAAACCCTAAAATCCAATTTACTGTACCACAACATAAATGATTTCTGCTTTTTCTTTTGTCTTTTAAATATTTCTGCTCATTCTTCACAATTACAAAGGTTTTGCATAACTTCAGCAAAAGAAATGGCAGTTTGTTAATGAGACATTCAGATTTCAAAGGAGTTATCAGTATCTGCAAAGATACTTGTCTAAAGTCTGAATCATGCCCAGTTAAGACCATCCCCAAAGTACAAGTCACGTTTGGTTTGCACACATTCCAAAGAGCTTTGTTATTAACTATGTTCTGAAAATGCACTGTTCAGAACCAAGACCACGTCATTAATGTGTACCACATCATCATGCACCACCCCTAAGGACTTTAACCCAAAATATTCACCTCTACCACTTGACTAGAAGTTAATTCTCTCACTATCCTGAAGAGTACTACTTAAGTATAACTTTTATTTCTCTGCCTAGTACTGGAACTGCAGTTTATCACAGGTTCAGTTTATTGAGGTAGATGTAATACTTGTACTTACTATCTACACCAACTTCCAACCTAGAAAACCTAATCTCATAAAATGTACACGTCAAGGGAGGCAAAACAGAAATCAAAGAAGAGAAGGAGAAGCAGCCATAGTTCAAAAAGTACCTTAGAATGGCAATGGAGATTGCTCTTGCCCTGAATTTGTATTTTCTGCAGTTAATGATACTAACAATAATTAATATCCATCACAAAAATGTAAGAGGTCTACCAGATCATTAGTACCAGAGACCATGTTGGTTATTACGTTTTCCTAATGCCACCTGAAACAGAAACTAGAGGCCATCCAATGAAGTGAGCAATGGTTCAGTAAGCAAAAGGAGCAGGTGCTGCAAGGGATGGGAGAAGACAGTTTAATGCCCTGTCAAAGGCCACTGCGGATGCACAAGTTTTCACAAGTTTAAGAGAGGACAAGACAAAAATAGTCCAGAACAAAGCCATAAAGGGTTAAGCAAGAGTTGATTGACCATCTATATTTTGTGCTCAACCAATTTTTAAAATCTAACCCAGAATAAATTTCTATTAAAAGAATGTACAGTCAGAATGTTCTATTAAAAAATGTACAAAAACTCTGGGTTTTTGACATTTCAAAGATAAAATACAGTGGTTGTACCGTAACATAGGATAATCACAGACTTCCATAAAATTGAAGCTTTGCTACTCAAATATTAGAGAAAAAATGGGAATAACACTGTGAAATGTTGTGGTGCATTGTTCAAACTAATCAAAATAATAACTTTATTCAATTTCTCACCTTCAAGCATCTACCCATGTACCACAGTACTGTGCTGCCATCAGGACATTTGCCAAAAAGACACCAGACAACTATGCACGAAAGCAGAATCAAGTTCAAATCCTGTTAATCAAGCTAATGAACAAAAACACAGGCCCTTTGCAAGAAGCAAAAGTCCACTTAAATTTCAAATTAGATTTGTGGGGAAAAGTTAACAACATTGCTTTCCAAACTGAATTGCAGAACTCAGAATAGGACAAAGACTTCTATACGTATTACTTAAATTCGTGAGGACCAATGTTTATTCCATCAGCCCAAATCACAGTCATACCAATCTTTTTAAATCACAGCAGTTTAAAGCTTCCAAGTCCAGTCACTGAACTTTCACATTTGCCAAACTTCAATCATTCTTCTAATCCTACTCCTTTGTGGCCCACTTCTGCCACATATGCTTCTGTTACAGTATTCAAACACTGCTTTGAATAACCCATAATATTTGGTGGTTTGCATACCACAAGAGAGAAACACAGGCACCAACAGAAGCAGGTAATCCTTGTACTTTTGCCTTGCCATAGGTAAATCTTTAATAATACTGATTTAGCCTTAAGGTAATCTTTTTCACATCTTGTTTCATCTTAGAGCTGTGTGAAAATTAGCCCAGCACATGTTGCATGTCTCAAAAGATGACAGAAATGTATAACAAAGGAAGGCAAGAATAATCACTAAAGGCTATACAGAATAATTGAAATTACCACAAAAGCAGAAATAAAAACTTCTGGAATTACCTCCAGACATCCATGAGGATATGATTATCATATATTATTTTGAATCTGGATGATTCAAAGAACTTCGGTAAAGAGGGTGCAAGCTCTTTTTATAAAGTATCAGTACCACATACTGTTTCACTAGGCAATATTATCAGCCTGAGTGTAGCTCCATTGTTTTGTAACTCGTCATTCACACATAAAATGTAAAAACATCTTTGTACATTTGACAAAGCTGTCCACAGTCTCTTTTTCTAATAAGAAAACTTCTCCTTTGTCTACCCAAGTCTCAGTGAAACCTATCAAAAACCACATCAGTACAAAGTTCATGATGATATGTACAGCAAACTAATGTTCACATTGCCAGTCTTGCCTGTAGAAATCTTCCCCTCACACTGCCTTCATTCTCCAGTTTTATAAATCACAGGGCAAGCTGCAAATCAACTAAAGGGAGAAGACAGATATAACTAAAAAAGGGGACAAGACTAATGAAGTTATACAGGTAACAGACAAAGAAAACAGAACAGGGCAAAAAGAGAGCAGATACCCTGACATTACAGTACATCACAGTAAAATGAATTATTTCAGTCAAGACGTGCAGGTACATAATGAAGTTCCTAACTACAGGAACTTGTAAGCAAGTTTAGCAATGTTTTAGCCTGTAAATCAGGAACCACCACCTAGAAGTAGCTGCTTACCATGAATTCAGTCTTTAATGCTTTCATTAAAGACATTCAATTTCATTTCACACTAACATTACATATTTCTACAAGGTATTACAAGAACATCAGGCTTAACTCAAACCTGAACTCAAGATTGTTGAGAGCTAGTAACATGTTCAGAACACTTGTCCCTTAAAGAAGCAAATACCTTCACTGAGAAAAATAAAAAAATTTTCATGCACATCCTGAAGAAATGGCAAAACGGCCAAAATACAGTAACACAGCATGGCACAAACACAGTAACAATTTCCTTAAAATTTTAGTTTTACTTATCCTGGTATGGTTTATGTACACACCGTCTAACAATTATACCACTGTACGGCATAACTGATATAGTTCTGCATCCCCCTCTGTAAAAGAGTCATGCTTCAGGATGCACAGAGAGTATTCTTGATACAGGAGACACTTGTATATAAATATGCAATTTACATATATATATAAACACACACACACACATATTATGAACACACTAACAGAGTGAGATTTAATATCTACACATAAATTACTATAGATACAAGGCTGTATACAAAAAAAGAAGAAACAAAGTCTTAATTCAGAAATACCTGAATGCTAAGATAAAATACGCAGCTCTGCGTTGTCAAACTAGACCAAGCCAGGCTCACAGCTGATCATTAAAGCACCCTTTGGGCAAAGCCACTGAATGTGGTTCTCAACACAGCCCAGGATCAAATTCTCCATGTCTCAATCTAACTGCTGTTAAGAATACGTGCAGCTTTTAGAAATATTTAGCTAAAAACAGGTAATGCTTCAGATCGTAGCAAAAATTACTTCACCTAAACTTAAGTTAATGCTCCTCAGATCAAAAACTTTACTTTTTAAAAAGTGGATACCTGCGGTCCATCTCTGGCTTCATAGAAGTCACCCACTCCTATTTTTGCACTGAAGCTGAAATTGTCCCTTGAGATATCCATTATTCCATTTCTGCTGAGATACTGAAAAAATCACATATTTTTCCACTTCAGCTTGTAAATAATTACAACCCAGCTTTGATGCACAGCTAACTTTGTGACTGTAATGTTTTGCATGTTCTGTCAAAGGGATATGCATTTATAAGACATCAAATCAGTAACAGACTGAGTTACATTACACCTCACATCACAGAAAATAAGTACCTCTATTGGAGAGCAAAAAAATTACGTATTTTAATTGCAAGCATGCTTACCAACATTAGAACACAGAAGTTAAAAAGTTCATGTACCTTTACTACTTCAGGATACTGTCTCAACTTCTTTCCACAAGGTGCAAAATATGCTACTTCTCCTTGAAGACGACCACCAAAGTTTCTTATTCGGGTTTCTCTCTGCCAGCTAGAGTAATATGAAATAGTTGCATACAACAATATGCTTTTTAAAAAACAAGTAATTTGTGTCAATTTAAGAATTCTACAAAAAAAGGAACAGGAAAATGTGACTAGAGTATCATAAATCAAACACACCAAACCAGAAAATTTTATCATGCAGATTGTCCAAACTAACTAAATATATGAATTCATTTATAGCAAATCACTTACACATTACCAGATTTTAAACAGCTTAGAACTATACTTTAGGGAGTTATTTGGAGTCTATGTCAGCTCAGATCATTAGGATTAATTTCCAAAGCAAAACAGCTAAGAGACGGGCCATGTTTGCAAAAGAGCAAATTTAATGCACAAAAATTAACACATGAAATACACTGACACTTTTTAAAGACATTCACAGTCACTGGGAGTCAGTCAATCTAAATTGTTGAAGCCCTCTCCTTAGTATTCAGCCTCAAAATTTTTAGAAGTAATTTCTTTACCAATGGATTTTTGCAGGCACTATGTCCCTCTAACGGAAGTCAGGTACATACATAACGTACCCATAATCAAGAGGAACACGCAGCTCCCGTTCATCTGCTACTCTTCGTCTTTTTGAAATACCTAAAACAGAATCATTGATTAATACCTAACAGAGCTTACAAAAGAAAACACGTTCTTAAAATGTACTTTTTATGCTTCTATCCCCAAAACAAAAGAGAACTGTTTTTCCAATCTTGCCATCATGTACCTCAATTACCAAGAAAACTAATGGAAGTGTTCTTCTGAAATACATTTTCCTCTAAGTTCCTGTAACCTCATCCTCTGAAATTGTAAACAAAAAATTTAACTATCCCATACCTATCTGCTTGTCCTGTTTAGTGTTCTCAAATATTGTTAGTTTAATTCCTTGCACGCCTGTTTTTCTAGACAAGATAATGTAAATTTTTTTTCAGTGAAGAAGATGCAAATAAAAACGCTTTAAAGTAAAGATCCATATTCTAATAGGTTTAGTCTTCCTAGAGCACTGCCTATAGACTGCAGTCAAATGCCAAATGCAGAAAATTTTCAGAACTACTTTGGCTTTCCCCAGTTCAAACAGATGTTGTGTTTGGTGCTAGAAACAGGTCTGCCCTCTTAGCCTAACATGAATGACTACTGCATTATTTTGAATGGTCCCAGTGCAGGGAAGGATGCTGCTTTTCCAAAGGTAAGTGAAGTAGAAAGTCCAGTGAAAAACAGATAGAGAGAAGAGACCACAAGACTCCTTCAGAGGCTGACCAACTCTAAGCAAAAGTTTCAAAAAAATATTTTTGTGGTATTGTGTTGATTCTTATTACGTGATTCTTAGGTGTAGTATTGTTATACATAAAGCAAGGACATAAAATTTATTCTACCTCCTACTCCTGTAAATAGTAAAACCTGCTATCAGACTTCAAAACATCCCAAATCAACACAGATTCTTGAGAAAAACGTCCTTTTAATTTACCCATTTGGATTACTCCTAATCCATATGAAATTTTTTATAAACTGTACTGTAAACAAGCCTGCTTCTGGGATAAATATTAGGTAGATTACATTATACTTCTTCAAAGCTAATGCCCTTGTATGACATGGAATGAAGCTCCTATTCCACTGAATCCAAATATAAAAACTATTTATAAACAGATGTCCCCATTTAAAAAAATCTGCTTACATCCATGTCAATAAACAGCAAGTCTCTAATTCAAAGTAGGAAATATGTGATTTAATTTCATTGTTACCATGCAAATAAGAAATGTGACTTTCAAAAGTGCATTCTTTACTGTAGCCATAGTAATTTCTAAATCTTACAAACTGTCACCAAATGATGGATTATAAGAACTATATAATATCAAGCAAATGCTAAACCTACTTTCCATGAACTTCTAAAAAATAAAATCCTTGCGCATAATCCATAAATTCTAATGAGAATTTTGAAAAACTTATTAGAAAATTATGTTCTAAAAAAATATGGTCACAAATTTTGTTGAGGAAGGGAAAAAAACTGAAGATTCAGAACATAAACCAGAACATTCAGAAATCAGAAGAATAACTAGTTTAAAATAAAATGGAGAATTCCAAAGACTTAAGTGTTTTAAGGTAATAAATATCAAATCTGGATATTCAATTCTATATCCTCTAAATAATTACAAGAGTTAAAATGTCCTCGTCTAAGTGTAATGTTCCAGTCTGGAGAACTTGCAATTTGGCTGACAGATCTTAATGACCGCTGCAAACACCCATGAAAAGATCACAGAGTCACCCAACAGCCAAAGTCAGAAGGGACATCAAAAGACACCTGACCCAGCCTTCCTTGGGAAAGGAAGCTTTACCAAGATTAACTTGCACTCTGACCAACTGGCATCTGAAAACCTCAAGTGAGGGTGACTCTGCCACATCCCTAGGGTGGCTGTTCAGTGAATCACTGTTACGAATGTAAAAAACAGCACCTGGACTATTTTTGCAACTACTTTCAAACACATGGACCTTAGCTATCACATGATAGTAGTATGAGAGAAGACAGTGAGGTATCACAGTGTGTACTTGGCGTGAGGGAGGAGGCTCCTGTCCCAAGGAACACTGCAGGCTGGGACTCAGGACACAAGGCAGCTGGTGCTGAGCTCGATGTCTTGGCTACTTGGAGATTAAGCGGGGCAGAATGAGCTGTAAGACCGATGGAAGAGCTCTTCACAGAGGATGAAGCTTTATTCAGTTTCAGCGGGGCCTTTTCTCCTTCAGTGTCCGTATCCGATTCATCTTGGTCTTTATCATCCTCATCATCTTCCTCCTCAGACCCTTCTGTATCTGACTCAGAATTACTGTCAGACTCTGTTTAAAGAAAGTGTGGCAAAAGGCACATTATGACTTGGAAACGATTAGCAAGTACGTTAAAGTCTTAACACTTGTGACATCTTTTCTCTTATTATGCATGCTTTTTTAATAACATCCCTTGAGTACAAATAGGAGGTTCTAATTAACTACCTAACTTTAAAGTTACTACAAATATGACAGTACTAAGTAATTCTGCACAATAATACACTGTTCTTTTGAATGGAAACAGATGAGTGACAGAAGCTGCAGTATCTCAAGACTGTTTACCCCAGAATGAGCTACAGCTAAATCCTCCTGTTAGACCGGCAGCAGCTGGACATTACCCCAGGAAGGGCATTTCACAGCCGTGAAACCCATCATGAAGAGGAAGAAAACAACAGAACTGGATACGGGCTGAAAGATGTCAGAATCAAAAGCATGGCAATCTGGGCAAAGGAAGAGTAAGAATTGAGGACAGCCAGGGTAAGGAACTAAAGGTGAGATACAATCCTGAGATAAAAAGATTAGTACAGGGTGTGTGTACTAATGAGAGGAGGAAGAGAATGATGAAGGTGGAGGCTGGACACAAGGGATATCAGCACAAAAGACAAACCAATGACTGTAAATACAGTCAACTCTTTAAAACAGGCCTTGTCATTCCAAATTGCATAACCTGGTCTGCAGCCCTTAAAACTGTCCAATTACTTGCTCATGGACTACTGTGCTCCTGAATGAGGAACAGAAACACGCTTTTCTTGCCACTCTTGACGAAGGCCCTTGTTTAGTCCCTGTCTGGCTAGGAAACCTGATTTACAGCTGGTCTCTGCCAGGATCATCAACCATCAATCAGCCTTAATGTCAATCCCTTCCTGAGCACTTTGTCACATCAAGCTGCAGGCTGGGTGACTAATGTGGAAGGCAGGTATCTGACAGCCTTTCCAAAAGAATAAGGAGCCACCTCCCCAGGACAGCTGACCAAGTATCTGAACACCCCAAACATGATTTTTGGACATGACACAATGGAGAATGGGGACATGTGCTAATTTCAACAATATGTGTAGGGCACTGTGGGGGCCATGCTGGCCCAGTATTTCCTGCCCCTATTTTAAAATATGGTGGGAAATGCATGTTTTCAAAATGCAAAAAAATTAAGTTTCTGCTTTTCCTATTAAAAAGGTTAAACCACCTGATTGGCTATCATCAGAATCATCTTCTTCATCGTCCTCATCTTCATCTTCATCATCGTCGTCATCATCATTTGAGTCGTCAGAGTCTTTACTGCTGGGGGCATCTGAGTCTACCCCTCTGAACTGCTCCACCACCAGCTTTGCAGATTGAAGGCGGTGTTGTGGTTTTACTGCATTTACTGCATTATTGCTGACTGCTTTATCCTTTCCTGAACCAGGTAACACAGGAGAGGTAGAGGGCATAACAGCTGTACGGTTACCAGTTGGCTTTTTCCCACATGCACTCAAGTTTATTGGCAAAGAAAAGGGGGCACTACTAGAAATGGCTACACTTTCATTGATCTTGGTCTGGGGTTTCGGTTTCGTAGTGAGTGCAAGAGGAGCCTCCTGGATGACGCTCTGAATAACTCCATTGGGTTGGTGATTACCTAAAAGTGCATTTGTCAGGAATGGGTTAGAATGGTTGTTTTCCAAAGATGTGAGTTTTTGATGAGCTGGTGAACTAGATGTTGGTTTGGGACTTGACAAAGCTGCGATAACCTTCTTCAGGCTCTTTGACGATTCCTGTTTCTTTAGCTGTGCTGGGAATGTCTGCTTATATTGTTCCTAAAGAAATAAGAAGACAGAGGAATAAAATGTGGAAGTGTTTGTTTGGCTTTCTTTGGTATTCAGGCAGGTAAGCGCTAGGAAATTTTAAACATCTGCTAAGCCATTTTAGAAAGCCAAAAGCAGATACTAGGTACATCAGAAGAGATGAGTAACTACTGGTTACACAAGTCTTGCATGATTTTTCATTATAAATCAAGTAGAGAAAGACAAACTCAAGATGAAGCTGATTCAAATTATGCAGGGAAGTTTTCTCACCTGCTACAATGCTCTAGACAGAGACTTTCATAAAGGTATTCATCATTCTGAAAAAGGTCATTTTTAGAAAGATACTTACTACTCTTGTGTATCAGCACAGGAAAACCTCTTCTTAGAACTTAATTCAGTGTATAAAAATCCCATTAGTGAATGTACAGCTACCTTTAACAATTTGTTAACTTTAAAGCACAAGGTAAATAAAACACACCAATGGCCACAATACTAGAAAACCAACAGAGGACTCTTGGTATAGAAAAAATTTCTTAAAAAGAATGAGGGAAAAGGTATTACTCAGAAATGCTGTGATATGTTAACTGTTTAACTGACAGAGTAGCACCTGAAATTATTCATGTAAAACTTAGTAATAGCTCGAAAATGCTTGTAAAGCTTACAGTATCTTTAGTCTAAAGACTTCCAAAGAAAAAAACCCTCACATCATCTTCAAAAGAAAATACAATAAAATGAATAAAGATGATACAGTTTAAAAACAATTACTAAAAAAATTAAGTCAAAGACAATACATGCTTGGAAGTTACTAACATTTAAAACTGAATAAGAAATTATGAAGATCTCTAAAATAAATATTCACACAGTGTATACCTGCAGTAAAAGTTTTAGACAAATCAAACTACTAAATGTGTGATCTATCACCAGCTAAAGACTCATAAATGTGAAAGCAGAAGCCTCTTTCAATAGAAAAGATGTATGTTATCATAATTATAATTTATTTAGCTACTCCTGGTAAGTGACAAGCTTATTTGAATTTTATGTAGTAACAAGAAATTGGAAAGGAAAAACACTTTTTATCTTCTAGCCTAGCAATAAAAATTAAGGATTTTTCAGCTCCCACTGAGGGCCTGTGAGGTAGCTGTGAATCAGAGCTGAGTTTACTACTCCTGAATACTACTAGTTTAAAACAAAATTTGAAAGAATAAAATAATACTGAGAGTTGCCTCTGTAAATGTATTTTTTAATATATTTATTTTTGTATGTATCCTGAGCCTCGATGTTTGTAAAATGACAGATTTTTATTCTCTTCTAATCCCCATTCAAATCTCACTGAACAGAAAATTCATCAGAAGTCACCTCAATTATTATTATAAAATAAATAAGCTGAGGATCTAAAAATTCGAGAAGCCACAGAACTGTTAAGACAGACATATAAATTTATTGTACAGTCCTGACCAGTAAAAACGAAAATAAATTGAAGGGAGGGTGGGCAGGCCCTGGCACAGGGTGCCCAGAGCAGCGCCCTTCCCCAGCACAGGGTGCCCAGGCTGCCCCTGGATCCCTGGCAGTGCCCAAGGCCAGGCTGGACAGGGCTTGGAGCAACCTGGAACAGAGGGAGGTGTCCCTGCCATGGCAGGGGTGAGACAGGGTAGAGCTTTAAGGTTCCTCCCAATCCAGGCCATTCTTTGATTCTAAAAAACTACTAAAATGGCCATACTGAGTTTCTACAGCTATCAGCGCATAAGTACGTGTCTTTAAAGAGCAAACAAAACTCAATATTACAATGAGCATGTTTGGTTTTTTCGAATGGGTTTCAGCTTCTTTGTTTAAAATCATGGTTAAAATGGGTGATTTCAATTACTTTGACCTGAAACTATCTAACTTTAAAGAAAGTGAAGTCATGATTATATACTAGATATGTGAAGTATTAAATAAGCATTTTCACTGAACCTAGAAGCATAGGAAAAATATCCAGGCCACACAATTTACTTATTTTGATATTTACAATTTTCTTATTTTGATACTGATTTCAGGTGCACACTGTTCTTAAGAGATGCATGACTCAAACAATCTCGTTCATTTATACCATTCAGAAATCCGGATCAACTCTAAAAACATAAACCCCCATGATTATGAAAATATATATACTTATAATTTTAATACACTATATTTAAAAGAGTTTGATGGCACAGCATTCTGCCTTTATAAGCAGATGACACAGGTTACAAATTATCAAAAACTTCACTCACCCGTTTAGATCTAACATCGCTGGTCAAAGTGATAGATTCTTCAGAGGTATTCTTATTCCCTGCTTTGAGTAGATCAGGGGAAGGAACTATGAGTTTTAAATAGGTCTCCTTTTTGGCTTCATGTACCAAAGACAAAGGTTTCACATTAGGAACCAATCCCGTAGACTGTATTACACTTGTGTGTTTGTTCACAGATTCCTCCTTTGCCTGAGAGCTTTGAAAAATAAACGGAAGCTGCTGTGACAAAACCTGAGGCTGCTTCTGCTGGGACTGGAATGATGAGTGAGTCTGAGAATCAGACACAAGAGGTATCTGCTGGTGTGTTCTTTTTTCTTGAGACTTGTCCTGTGACTTCTGTCCATCAGTTTTCACATCTGTTACACCACTATGCATTAGCACCTGCAAAATATTTACTTTTGAGTGTTCATTACATAAGTTAAAGATCCTTTTAAAAAAGCCAAACATATGATCAGTCTCCCTGAAACAATTACACTAGTCTTGGCAGAGGATGAAAAATAACTTTTAAATCAGTCTTGTAATATATTTATTGTTCATTTTCAGTTTTTTCCCCCAGAAAAAAGTTTCAGTGTGTTACAACATTTACTAGAAAAGGAGTATTAAACCATGGTTGTTCTTAAATGTATTTCTGACTGTAAACCTAACAGGATACCAAAGATTCCAATCTTGCTGTTCCACTACTAGAGAAAGGTAGGCATTCTACTAGGAAAAAAGTAACTGCCAAAGCAATATCCACAATGATATATTTTCAATTCACTACCTGCACACAGTACTTAATTTCTTTGTATTTCCTACTTCATAACAAAAGTAAGTCTACCAACTGTAAATTCCCTGTAAAGAACAGCAATACAAAGACAGGCATGCACACAAAAGAACCAAAAAACCCCACAAACAGAAAATGCTGAAGCAAACCTAAAGTGAGTATTCTTAGCATTTATTAATGTGCAGTTAAATAAAACTGTTGACTATTTGTTCACAGACATGAGTAGGTCAACTTGTCACAAACAGCTTGTAGCAACAAGACTGTGGACAGGAGAGTGAGGTGTTATACCTTGTTCTTGCTTTTGTGATGTGCTTCATTTTCGGAATCAGATTCATCATCTTCGCTCTCTTCAGCACTCTGGTCCTCCTCCTCCTCCTCTTCATCCTCCTCTAGGTCTTCAGAGTCACTACTACTTACACCTTCACTTGAGGTGTCTGAAGAGGAGCCCGAATCACTGTCGCTGTTACTCGAGCTTTCCACTGCTTTTTTTCTGGGCTTCTACCGGGAAGATGAATTCTCTGTTAATGCTTCCATTTTAATCTGTTATGTAATCTTATTATGACACATAATCTTTGAAACAAAGAAGAGTGAGACTTTGGAGAAAAGCGATCTGCAATGCTTAAAGACAAAGTGCTTCACAAGGTGATGAAAAGTAAAAATTGGTGACAAAGTTCCACTGAAGTCTTTTTCTGACCACTGCTGACATCACTACATCACAAATTTATATTATTTGGCATAAAATGCCCAATTTAGGCCTATAACACTGACCTAGAATTTGGGTCTAGTAAACCTCCACAGAATGTGCCAATTCCAAAAATGTTCATACACAAAACTTGTGGTACAGGTTAGCACAGAAAGAACAACAAACATTAGGTTTATCGAAAGTTTCAGTTATGCATTCATTTAGCTACTTTCACAGTATGGGCTGTACTGCAATGTAGAGTTTTGAGGACTGAAAAGAATATGTTCATCAAATTGCTTCTGGGATTTGCTTCTGAAAAATGGACCAGAATCTCCTGAAATACTCTGACAACTACATTATATCAAAAGTAACTCTAGATTTTCATCAACTGTAAAAACACTTTGATATCAGCTTTGCCTTCTTCTTTTTTTTTCCTAAAACTAAAGAAATATTTTAGCAGTTTTTTTTAGATACCATCCCCAAAAAGAAATTACAACTAAGGAGATGACTGATGAAATGAGAAGATGAATACTAAAAAACTAAAACCCTAAATAAAAGAACTTTTAGGAAAGCATATTAAAAGGTTTTAAAGTAAGACATGCTTTTAAGAAGAGACAAGTTTTACACTTAGAAATTTAAAAGCATAACATCACTTGTACAAAGCTCAGCTTTAATAATCATAATCATCGTCATGTTAGAGTTCTCATTTGGAGTAATTTCTGTGTTTTGATACAAAAGGTTGTTCAAATCATTAAACTGAGAAATGCCATTTACCTCATAAAAAGTTTCAGAAGAAAAGAAGCTATGAACATCAGCATATCAAGTAAGATCAGGAACAAAAGCTCCATTTCAGTATTTCAAAATTTACTACAGGAACTTAAGAAAAAGACAACCTGACATTTACCTGCATGAGACAAAGGACTTAGAAGTCAAGACATGGAACACAACATTCTTGAGAAAGGTACTTGCACATCAAATCCATCCTTTTACAGCAACTCAGTATTTAGTCAATAAAACTGGAATTTGAAATCAGTGCTTGCATCAAGAAATCTATCAACAGCACCAAATTTATACTTAAAGACGAAAGGTAACACAAAGGAGAAGATAACAATGCTGACAGACATCCTGACAGAAAATGGGGGGGGGGGGGGGGGAGGAACTAAAACAACAAACCAACCAACCAACCAAAAACACAAACAAACAAACAATGGCCAAAAAGAAGTAAAATTTTCTGAATAAAGCAAAAAGCCAAAAAGTACCTTTTGGGAAGGTGTTTAGAGTAGTAAAATAGAAATGTATTTGGTACCCTGCCCAATTGTAGTAATAGTAATAGTCCGAAATACAGAAACACTGTCTGGAAAAAGCTTTACCTCTGCACCACAGAAAGAAAGATAAATTTTGCATGTAGATACCCAGGATAAAAGCAGAATTTTAGGAAGAGCCATTTTTAACATTTAAGCCTGAAAAAAGTCAAAGATTTCCCAAATACCTTTAACTAGCTTAATACTTTCAAAAGGTGTCAACTGTTGAACATAAATAGTGTTTTGAGAGAAAATATTCCTAATAATTTTCCTATTGTCCATATACTAAACATTGTATATCACTGCACAACTATAAGTAGCCGTTTTGGTGCTAACCCCTATTTTTACGAAGATACATCAAACACCAGCTGTCCTTTGAAAATGCCAGCCTCTCACCTTCAAACGTTTCGACTTGGTAGCTATATGCAGTTCAGTAACAGAAAGAAAGCAAGAAGGCCAATTCACTCATAAAACAAAAATAAATAGATATAAAGAAAGAAAAAGATTTTGGCCTAGATGGCTATCAGTAGAGAATTATTCCCTTAGCTTTTATTCCGACAGTAATCACCTTCCCAGTACACTATTTTCTGTGTTTTGCTTCAATAGTTTTGATTCCAAGAGCAGCAAAGTTCTTAGAGTGCTTAGGTCAGTATATTAGGTTTACTAACTCACTGAGACTACTCATGTCTTTCATATTAGATGGCTAAGATTATTGCTGAAACACAGCAGTGAATAATAATTCTTTCTTCTGATAAATAGAAAATGGCTTACAGAAAAGCACTTTTAACATCCAAAAATCTTCTGTTTTTATAAGATACATGAAAACCTAATTAAATTCATAGAAATAATCGATACTATTATAATCGTAATACCAGTATATATGTATACATATACTGTAATAAATAATATCAAATACTGATGTTAAAAATATAATTTTTTAAAAATTAGATAAATTAAATGAAACAAGGTGTTGGGCACCACTATTAACTTATTAACTAGTGAAATTAGCGCTAATAGTAACTTTTTGTTCATAAGTATGTCAAAAAAACTCCAAACAATTAAAAAAAATTTCAAACACCAATACACACAAAAAATCCCTACAGAGACAAGGAGACAGATCTTGCTCTAATAGATCAGAAGAACCCAAAACATTCTGTACTCAGAAAGAATGCTTAAAAATGCTCCTGTGTGCAGAACACTTATCATGTCAAATTTTTTGTCTGACTCTTCAGTTTCTTTCAGTGTATCTACCTTGTCTTTGATTTTGTCAGCCCTGGTATCCAAAAGCTGAACTTTACTTTGTTCTTGGTTGTATTTGCGTCCTCCAGCTCCCGAGGTCACATTTTTCACTGGTCCTGCTGATGCTGCAATGTTAGTGGAGAGCACGGATGTGCTGAGAGCTGAGACCGCACTGGTACTGTTGCCATTCAGTGATCCATTCATACCTAAAGATGACAGATTTACAAAGTGACATTTAAAATAAATCTGAACAGGTAATTTCTTTGAAATGCTCGAGTCACCTAACGTTCCACAGACATGTAACAAGATCCTAGATACTTACAAGTTACTCGCCACATATATTAAAATTTGTCATCAAAGTGTCACTCTGATTTGGAGTTATTTTAGTTTAATCATACAGAGCATCCATGATTTAAAGGCCAAACACATACTTGGTATGTATCATCCTTACCAAACAGAACCAATTTTTATTGAACTGTTTAGGAATGGGAAGAATGAGGAAAGTAAAGGTCGAATTCCACATCTTTCTGCATGTGCAGAAGTTCAATATGATTATTTCCAGCCATTACCTTTGTCAGTATTACTCCGACTACTTTTTCCTGTAGCTCTTGAGTGGAATGAAGCAGAATCATGATTCTGTGTAGGAGGAGCAAACAATGTGGGAATTCCCAAGAGTGGTGGGAAAAAAGCTGCCCCAGGACGAGAGTGTGTGTCTGCTGTTCGCCACCATTCTGAACCACAAAGGAAATAAAAACAAACTTCAGTTGTTCTAATACTATATTTAAGTATTTCAGTAAGCATATTGCTGTGCATAATTCAGAGCAGATTTACTAAATCTAGAAGTAAAAACAATACATTAAGGAACTTCTCAATGACATACATTTCCTGAAGCAACTCTGGTCTTAAGTCATTAAAGCCATGCTGAAAAAGATTGCAATGCAGTTTTATTTAAATGTATTCTGAAAATTAATACTTAATAGAAAGCTATATGAACTTATCACCCCAAAGCGAAACTGCTAGTCTAAATAAAAACTGAATCAGTACTCACATATCACCCTTTAACATTTATTATTATCTCAGCACTCTTCCTACATTGGAACTACAAAGTAACACAACAGCTTTCAGTCACCTCTGCAATCTGAGTCTTGCAATACTCCGAGGCCTCCACCACAAAACCGTATCTGAAGCTGTTCCCCATGAGAAGACCTATTAAACAGAGGAACTGCTGGCTACCCAATGGTAACTCTACAGCCGCTGCAAGAGGTTTCTATGCTTGAGTTTGGCACTGCATTGCAAAAAATGCCGCCTCTATTTTTTTCCTGTAACAACACTATTCAAATACCCTAGTATCAACTGGTGATCCTGCTTCTAACTTCACTATGCATTATGCAAACTCTCAGACTGGGAGGCTGGAAGACAAGATGAAGATCAGACGTGATGAAGAGGTGTCCTGGTTCCAGCCAGGACAGGGTTAGTTTTTGCAGTCGTTGGGACAGGGCATGGCCAGGACCCAAAGGTTATTCAAATAAATCTCACATCACTGGCAGGGGAAAGGGACTCTCTTCCAGGGAGAAGGGCTCTCTTCCCAGTTGGCGCACCAGTGGCAGAAGTCAGTAATTGTCTATTGTTGGGATGGGCGGAGTTCCAATTGAATAGTTTGTTTCTTATACCCTCTGTCAGTACTGCTGATGCTAATATTTGTTTTCTTATCTCATCTCTGTTTCCATAAATTGTACTTATCTCGACCTGTGACCTTGGCTTTTTGTGCCTCCAATTTTCCTCTCTGGCCCTCTTCAAGGGCAAGGGTGGTGGTGAGCGGCAGGGGAGAAAGGAGTGGCAATGTGGTCTTAGTGGGAGCACTAAAGCTAGATAAACCAGACTAAAAACTACATGCAAAATGTGAGCATAGTTAGACCTGTGCTTACCTTACACAGTAAGGATATTGAAGCTAATACAGAAAGGAAAATATGTGAAAAGGAAAATGAACAGAGGAAGTGACCAGAAAAAAGTAAATAGAGAAGTTATTTGAGCTGCTGCACACTGGAAGGTTGGGGAAGGGCAGCACAGAAGAGAGCAGGCAAGTCAGCATGTATTTATAGGGTAGGACAAAGTAAGAATATATAATAGCTAAGATGACAGACAAAAATCAAAGGCCTAGAAATTCTATAATCCTGGTAGAGGAAATCTCATAGAAGTTTCAGAACTAAACTTCAGCTTTAGAGATAGCCTGAACACAAGTACAGAAAACAGTGGAATTCTCAGACTGTAAAAGCATACATAACCAGAAGAACAATGTAGTCCCTAATGGAGATAAAAAGCAGGAAAGACTGACATCAAAGAACATTAAATTCATGCGTGCCATCCTTTAATATAAAGAGCATTCACATCAAAAAGGACAGCATAAGAAAGACCAACATTCTCTGTTTTCCAGAAGACTCATTCACATCAAAAAGGACAGCATAAGAAAGACCAACATTCTCTGTTTTCCAGAAGACTCCCGTTAGCAACAAAGGCCTCTGCACACTGACCATGCTTCTGGTGGAGTTCTACACACAAACCATTAACTTACTAATCCAACTTCTCCCTCTACACGCTTTAAACATTATTACTTTGTTTGTGTATATAAGGAATAATTCTGGAATGAGTTCCTGACTGCAGTAACTCATCCTATTAGGTGTTAGGAACACTAGGGCATTCACTAGGAATTTTCATTTCTTAGCAACTACAAGGTGGCAACTACAAGGCAACGGGAATACTACATAGACAGCACAGGGAAATTCCTCTTACTGATTTCACATTTCTGGTTCAGGTGCTGTTCTTTCCTTCCTCCAAGACAAGAAGGGATTTCCACTTCATTGATGCTAACTATTGCAGGTGATGTGTAGAATATTTCTCTAAGCTTCTGACGTGAGTTTAAAAGCATCATGTTTCAGGTCTACATTTTCTGAATTTAGTTCAAATGGCTTTAAAATCACTTTGTAAATTATCACAAAAAAGACCCAAAAAACAACCATAACCAACCCAAACCTCAGTTGTGTATCCTCTTCCACAATGCTTCTCTCTCACAGACCACAGTGGTGATTCTCAATCATGCTGATGAGCAACACTGCATTGCAAAGTTTCATAATACTTTGAAGACTTTCCGAGTCAAAAGAATCTTTGAGATTGTTCATCAACTTTCTTCATCATACAGAAAGTGCAGCTAACTGTACACTATACTACACACTATTACAGCCTTGAAAGAAGACATACTAAATGTGCTATCTAAGCCATTATCTAATGTATCTAGGAAAGAGAAACCATCCATTTTAAAATACACATTTAAACACGTGGAAGAAATAAAACACCGACAAAAAATGGTAGAAGTGTTGTAACACTACACTGAACTGCAATGACATTTCCCCTTTTTCTTATCTCATGAAACTCCTAACAGTCTGCTTACCAATTAATTATAGTATTTCCTTTTCCTATCTTAGTGTTCACTCTTCAAGTTACTAACTTACTTTAAACATGCTCCACATAGGTAAATTTCATATTAAATATCGCTCTTGGCTTACTTTTAAATAAGTAAATATTTTTGAGCACAGTTTTTGAAATTCTACTAACCACTGCATAGATAAATGATTGAAAGCATTATTCCAAAGGGCAAAACATATTTCAACAATCCTGGTCTCTTACTAACAAAGAATGACTTTGTGCATTTATGTACACAATTTTAAAATTGTTATGGATCTCATTAAGGAGAAATGGGAAACTCCAAATAAGACTGAACAATTTTGCTCTAACAAAAACAGCTTCTGGTCTGAGAAAAAAAAATGTTTTGCTATTTAATAAAAAGTTAATGAACTTCCCTCTTTTGAAAAATAAAAATTAAGGACTTTCCAGTTCTGATAACATCAAAACAATACAGCTTAAATATTCATCAAAATAATACAGCTTAGAATGGTTTCACACACTAGGTATTACTGGTTTTCATAAAGACAAAACACTGAATTATGGTTTTATTTAGAGAAAAAGCTATTGATTTATATTTTTCCGAAGTTGATAACATTCTCATGAGGGTGAATGTAAACCTCTTTCCAGAGGCAATTTATTTTTCCAATGCACCTTATTTTCAGCAATGGGTGAATAAGAAGAAATCAAATAAAATCTCTGTTTACTTGATTAGAATGCTTTAATTATTCAGGAACTAGTGAAAATTTACCAATTAAACTAACAGTATGCAATATATTCCACAATGGTTTCACAGAGGTGCTTTGTCTTTCTGACCTGGGAATATGCCAAAATAATTTACTTGTATTTTAATCTCCCTGGCAAAGCATAAAGACTTCCAGTTCTAACTCATCATGTATCATGGGCACCTGACATGGTATGCAATCAAGTTTATTGCAGAGACTACTTAACAGACTACTGATTGCTGCAAAGAAAATAAAGAGATCTTTTTGGGCTAAAAAGAACCTCTCTAATCTCATGCATTAAGATGCTTTACCTTCTCTTAGTAAGAATAATTGCTCATTCTTAAAAAAATATTGTATTAGATACTAGAAAAATGCATTTTTAAATTTGAAGACAATTCAATTATCTGTTTGACAGACATTGTTGGGGTTTTTTTTAAATATTACAGGAATGAAGAACACTGCAGTTTAGAACTGGCTAGTATATAGTCTATCTTGGCCACAGAGTATCTTGTAAATTCAAGACACGCAGCCGGCTGACAGCATAAACACTTCGTGGAACCTTTTCACAGTGGACACAACAGTAACCACAGTGCACTGTGTCAACAGAGAACAGACGTACTCATAAATAAAACTGATGGTATTGATAATAAACTACATTCCAGCTTGGTTTTAGGAAGACAAAGTGTCCTTGAAAAATTATGTATGTTCTTAAACATCAGATGCAGCCGGGCAAACAATCTGACCATCAAAAAAAAAAGAATGCTGGTAATTACTATCAGTCTTTTTAACTATTAGCTACCAGACAGAAATTAAACTTTTTTAAAAATAAAAGATGATAACAGAATTTTTAAAAGGCCTTTAGTAAAGAACCAGCCGTGTTTCCTAATGAAGAACAAAACTGACAGTTTAGTACCTTTATTACATTATTCATCTGCTTCAGTCTTACTGTATTCTGGCAGACCAAATACATATCCCTATAAATGCACAGAACCTTAACAGTAGATGCAGAATTACATGATGCAACATGCACACAGCAAAAGCAGCAAGGAGAGGTAAATGAGTCACAGAAATCCTCAGGTTAGGACTATAAATTCATAGCCATATGGAAATTAACTCCTGCTACATTCTAGGAACCACCAAAGAAACACATTTCAAGTGGCATAGGCTAATGAATATAGACCAAAAACTCTTTTGGAGATTAATCTTTAGTGGGGTACTGAAAAATGAAACACTTCATTATTTATTCCAGAAGAGTTTTAGTTAAGAATTTTCTGGCTGATTTTAGAGAAATTAAAATAAATAGTTGAGACATAACTCTAGGTCCGGAGACATTCTGGTTTCAGTTACTTGGTGCAGCTACAAACAAACAAATGCAGGATGAAATTGGGGACTTGGAATCTACTCGTCACTTATTATATTACTTATTAGTTTGGAGAATATACTTTTGCTCATTTTGCTGCAAGAAGAGTTTTTTCTGAAAACAGGCGATTACCATTAATTTAAGCTGAAAAAACTTCCTATTTACCATATATCACTTAAGAATCAGGCTAACAGAAACAATGTTCTCCAAAAAAAGATCTCTTTATGAACAGTCAAGTGAGAAACAGCAGGGAAGAGTTTACCGTTTCTTGTTCTGTGGATGACGTTTGCATCGTTCAGCTGAAATGGGAGTTTCAATCACAAAAATTAGATTCTTGCATGGAGAAATCTTCCATATATATTTCTGATTCAAGGTAAGATATTTCACTCTAGTCAAGATTACCCAAGACTGTGACATTGTGAAATTTATCTTTTCCATTTCAAGCTCCATTAGAAGAAACTACTCATCCAAATGTAAAACTACAGTATGGGCTGGGCTTAAAAGGTGAGGACAAGATGTACGTTCAAGAAGCTGATTATTACAACTTAATCTGAAAGTGGCGCAGAGTTTGCTAGATGAACCCTTTATTTGATCCTCGCTCTCAAGGCAGCCTTGCAAACTGAATTTTTTCCACATATTAAATAGTAATTTTTAATTAATTTCATTCCTTCAATAAATAAGTACTATGTAAAATGTATTCACAGCAAATGAATGCCACTTGGCAAAACCAAAATCCTCAGACATTTTTCGTAGATGCATCTGTGCAACCTTATTACACTTGACTTGTAATAATAATTACAAGTGCTGACGAACACTAAAATTACTATGCAGTATAGACTTGAGTCATTTTTACCACACGTGTTGATTGTGGAGCTCAGTGTCGCGGCTCCAGAGGAAAGGCCGCCTTTCGATACTTCTGAAGTTACCGACGGTGTAGAAGATGCTGGAGTGGAAGCAGCTGCAGTAGAGGAGACTGATGATGATGTTAACCGCTCTCCAGACTCCATATCTGGAAGAGAGAAGATAAATATCTGTCTTCTATGGCAGCAAGGGAAACCACAAGGGACTTTGGGACTGTCTGTGCTGACTGTGCCTCAGGATCTGGCACTAAATTCTCAAGAGGTTCCTATGAGACCTTCACATGAGAGGTACATCCCATTAACAGCACCCATCTGTCAGGGAACTCAGCAGAACTGCAGAACTGTGGGAATTTGGTACTGCTGTTTGGAGTTACATCACATTTCACCTTGAATGCCTCTACCACACCCTGTGCTCAGGAGCTCCACTTCAGCTCAGGCTGGAGCCCTCAGCCCTTGCCAGAGCCAGCCCATCACTCTTGCAGCCTGCCTGTGCCCCTGCATCACATCTTCCAGCTGCCCTCTAGGATGGCATTTTCTGCTACTTCTCATCAGGCAGCCACAGATGGATGCTGGGCATGACAGATTCCACTATTCTGTCTAACCGTGTGACCAGCATTGTGCTGGAGTAGGCAAAAGCCCTGCCTGAGTAACCCTCAGCTGCCAGCTTACCCCTCCTTGCAGAACAGCCCTGCTCTTTGCTGCTGACAGCCAACTTTAAAGAACCACTATTGCACGCCAAAATGTCCATATCTAGACTCTTAATTTAAGAAAAGATCCAGCAATTATGGTGAGATAATGTAAGTACAAGAACTCCTGTACGTTTCTAGGAGTTTTTGGTGGTGGTGGTGTTGTTTCCTGGTGAGCTTTTCATACAAAATAAGACATTTATCTGTGCCATGAATTGTCTAAATCCAAAGCCACCAGACTTATCTCATGGAACAAGCATGTGTATTTTAAGAGAAACAGACAGTAACGTTATTATTAAAAACACTAAAAAAAGTGTTTGGACAATACTCTCAGAGACATTGCGTGGCTCTTGGGGACAGACTTGTGCGGGGCCAGGAGTTGGACTCAATGATCTTTGTGGGTCCCTTCCAACTCAGCATATTCTGTAAAGTAGTTTCTCAAATACTTAAGAAGTGCAGCCAAGCCAATGATGTCTTTTCACAGTGGTAGCAGCATCAACAGACTGACTCAATCTGCCAGAGCAACAGATGATGGTGAGTCAAGATCATAGTATAAATAAGGCGGAGAAAAAATTCCAAAGTCCCTGTCCTATTAAAAATGCCATGAGACTAAGCACATTGAACTCTTAACTGGGAAACTTCCAAGAAACCTGTTCCTGTCATGGAGTCTCCCTCATGGACACAGGCAACACCCTTTCTCAGATTTACACCTGAAACCTGAGGGGTAAGCACTGAACCTAAATCAAACAACTTATAAAATCTCATTCCCAGTGAGAATGAGATTTTGTAAAGCAGAATGCAAAGTACACAAGAAAGACACACTCTTGTAAATTCTGTTCTAACAACTTAGAAAACTGGTATGTTAAACAGCACTTCTGATCCAAAGCTGTATTTAACAGTGACTTCACAAATGCACACTTGAAAGATAGCGTAAAACCTGTTACCTGCCCCTCCAGAAAGTAGATCCTTGGTTGTCTCAGACAGGAAAAATGAAATTTAAAAAGCCACAGCAAATACAAAAACAAAATCAATGGAGAAACACAGAATACTGTGAAGACACACTGCGCCCATTTCAACTAAATTGTTCATTCCTTGTCACTAATGGTTTTTTATACACAGCAATTTCTATGCATGAGGAAAGTCCCCAGGCTTTGCAGGCTAGCAGAACAAAGCATACTACTTTGGGAAAGTGAAAACTGCTAACATGGGAGGTACAGTCCATCATACAGAATTGCCTACCCTCTGTACCAACTACAAACAGCCACTCCACCCTCAACAGCACCTGAAGACTTCACTGCTTTTACTCTTTACAGCCCAATTTATCATTAATCCATGTCCTAGGGTGATGTTATGATGCTTGTATACCCAGCCATGTGTTCCTGTTTATGCTGGATATTATATTCTGTGCCCTCAAGACTCGCTGAGAGCAAAGGCTGGGAGAAGAAGTGCAGATTTTTGTTATCAGGAGACTGGACTCCTCTTCCACAGTCTGCGGGAACACTGATGATGTCTGGACACGGACGGGGCAGGACACCATGCTCCTTTTGCTTTTTAGTTAGTTAGTTAGTTTAGCTAGCTGAGACAGTCAGAGCTTTCCCTGGGCTGTTTTTCTTTCGCTTTTCTTGGAACCATTCGGACCTGCTCCAGACTGGAACCCAAGGAAACACCAAGAGCTCACACTTTGCAGCCTGCTGGGGCCTTCTCTGCAGCCTTTCTCAGTGCCAGAGGGACTGATAACACAGCAACCACCCACCAGAGAGACTTTCTGAATTTGTCGTCTCTTCAGAGTAGCAAATGAGTTTTGTCATCTGGTATTGTTCGTTTTTTGTGCTGGGGAGTGCTTTGCCTGCTAAATAAACAGGTTTTTTCCACTTGTCTCTGAGGAAATTCTTTCCCAAACCAGTTAGGGGGAGGCCAGATCTTAACCCAGCAAAGAGTGCACCTGTCCAAGCCATGGGCTGCCTGTTTCTCCAAGAAAATGTTGTGGGAGACAGTATCAAAGGCTTTGCTGAAGTCCAGGCAGACACATCCACAGCCTTTCCCTAATTCACTAGTCAGGCAACCTGGTTATAAAAGGAGATCAGGTTGGTCAGACAGAACCTGTCTTTCCTAAAGCCCTGCTGGCTGGGCCTGCTGCCCTGGCTTCCTGCATGTGCCGTCGTGTGACCGCACCCAAGATGATCTGTTCCATAACCTTCCTGGGCACTGAGGTCAGGCTCACAGGCCTGGAGTCTCTCAGATGTGAGCATCTAAAGTATTTTATAAATAAGCATAGTTAAGAACCACCTACAAGCAATCCATGCTTGAGTCATAAATAAGAAGACATCCTTGGCAAATCAATACTTTTTAAATACAGAAAAGTAAATATAGCTATACTTGCAAGCTTTTAACTAACATAGGCCATCTGTTTGATCAAATAAGAACTGGGAGAACAGCAATAAGCTGCCCTTTTAAGGCTCCCCTCTCTCTCTCACCCCCACTCCGCTCCTTTTATTTCAGTTTGCAGGGGTCCAAGAAGTCTTTTTGAGAGGGTGCTTTTTCAAACTTTATTTTAGCTGCTTGTTTAATGTCTTTAACAGAGAACTGGAATATTGGTATTTCAGAATTATTTTGAATGGAAGAAATTTACATTATTCTCTGAGAGACATACATAGTTTTGATTTCAAACGAAGTTAACCCTTAATTAGGTTTAATTACTCTAACCACAGCAGATGGCTAACTCCAAAAGAGATAATCCGCAAAACAGTCATTAGACAGGATCAGCAATAATTACACTATAGACCTAATGCATTCTGTGACTAAAAAGTCCATACCAGTTACAGCAGATCCATATCCTTTTTAACCTCAAGTATAAGTGAGACATTTGTTTCATTGGAGTTACTTTGTCAGTCAATAGTTATGAACTGCCATGACTGTTTATTAATCTCTCATATTTGTAAAAGAAAAAAATTAAGTAAAACTAAGAAGAAAATTACTTTTTAAAATTTTCCTGGTGTAGTGATTTATGTCAGTTCCTCTCAATGCTTTGCCTGAAACTCCAGCTATTTTCCCAGAATTTCCCATGGTGAATAATCATCATAAATGCAACTTAACCCAATGAAAACAGAAAGTAATCTCTTAGTAAAAAGGAACAAAGAAGGGAAGTATGTGAAGCTTTACACAGGAAAAATGTTGTATTTTGGGGGAAAAAAATTACTAATGTTTAGTAAAAGTAAAAACACTAAAAAAAAAGATTTACTGAAGGAAACAACAGTCAAATAATTTTCAAATATATCAGGTTGAATTTTTTTTTACAGTCAATCACCTACCTATTCTATGCTCAAAACCTTCATGGTAATGAATGTAACCTAATGCAGAAGAAAAACCCTTTTCCTACTCTTATCCTATCAATGTTAGCAGGGATGTGTGAATACTATGAAGTATGTTTTGAAGACATCTTAACACTACACTTATCTCCAAATTCCAATTAACTTCAACATTGCCATGTACTGCTTCCTTATTTCAATTATTACCTCTAACGCAGTGAAAAAAAAGTTTGGTAAAAATACACTTCCGTTTTTCTCAACGACCAAGTGAAATTTGTAACAACTTTATGACCTCAAACTACAGAAGAGTCCCACAATACTGTGTTCTTTTGCCTTACAGCAAGGTATTTCATTGCATCATAATAACACTGACAGTCTGCCACTAGTTTTTGTGTCAATGAGTGCTCCACTGCCAGAAATATTGCAGGTGATGAAGGGAAGCACATCAGAGTCCCAGAACACACAGTCCAGCACATCACAAATGCAAAATGCAATGTCCAAAAAGGTCATGCTCAGAAAGTAAATGCAGAGCATGGGTGCTAGCTCAGAGGTGACTCAGCAGGCCAAGCAGTACCTTTGTATTCCACACCTTCCACAAGGGCCACAGAACCAGGGAGGAGTGGGTTCAAAACAAGTGGTGTGACAAAAAAAACCCACAAAACAAGCAAGCACACTGACCAAACCTCAGGTGAGAAGGTAGTGGGGCACCCACAGGAATGGGTGCAGCTCCTTACAGACTGACTATGGACACCAGAGACTCCCACTGATGCTCCGTGCTCTGCTGACAAGGCCTCGTCACAAACCTTCCAACACACAGTCTACTACTGCTATGATGTTCTACACACTGAGATTTTTAAACTCAAATAGAAGTGCCTATATACTTAGTGAGGTATATAGGCTGTCCCACTGTCTCAAATATTGTACAAACCAGAAAAGCCAAGTTAACTGCTACATATTGCAAATTTTGCAGAATGTCACTGCAATTATGTCAGTTTCAATAATTTGCACTAAGTACTTTATGTAATATTATCTGGGAAAAAAAGCCACCATAACAAAATTTCTTTTGTTGAATCAACAACCACAATAAAACCTTTTTTGTCAATCAAAAGCATGATTGGCTGGTGTTTCAAAGATATCATACAAAGACACTTTTATGCACCAATACACTTAATACCTTACTGCCTGTTATACTGTGTGAGGCAGACAGTACGTTCCTGTGTTATGTTCTAAATGGGCTTTATAGCCTTCCCCCGACTCACATCACCCATATTCAAATGGTGATATGACAACACACTGTTTATCACATTAGAATCCACAACAGTGAAAACATTCCTAAAATCACACAGAGATTACAATTCCATATATGTTTGTTTTAACTGTCTTTACCCACATCAGGTGACTTACTAAAAGCCACTTCAAAGCAGACCCAACTCTTAAGCTCAATAAACAAGTAACTGTGTTGTTTTCCATTAGAAATAAACATAACTTTGAGTATTTCTGCACTTGCAAATTTTGTAATTTTCATGATCATGGTAAAGAAAAAATAGTTACAAATGACAGAGGGCATTATAATTCACTTACTTTACATTCCATGGAGGGAGGAGGGGAACATGGGTCAGGTTAAACTACAACCCTTCATAAGCCTCACTTCGGGACAAACCTCAGAATATATTTCTGAAAGCTGCATAATGCTGGGCAAAAAAATCTAACCTATCCAATCTGTACCACAAAAAGTGTACGGCCATACTAAGTATCTATGGGGCAACACAGCACCACGGAGAGGTACTTAATGTTGAAGTGAACCAAGCCTCCTTAAATGTTTCAAACCCAGAGTAACAAACTGGGAGTCTGGTTTAAACAAATATACAAACAGAATCATAGAATGGTTTGGGTTGGAAGGGACTTTAAAAGCTCATTTCATTACACATACACACACCACCACAGGCAGGGACACCTTCCACTGGATGAGGCTGCCTACAGATCCATCCAACCTGGCTTTTAACAGCGCCAGGGACGGAGAGATCACAATCGCTCTGGCCAATCTGTGCCAGTGCCTTACCACCCTCAATTTCTTCCTAACATCTAATCTAAGCCTACCCTCCTAAAATAAAATCTATCTGCATTATCTGTTATTCTGTATGAGGTTATCAACTTTATACATCCATGTATAGCAGTTACCACTTTTATTAAGAACACACATCCCTTCACTTATTTTCACTTCTATGCTGGGTTTGGAAAGGAGAAGCTCACACCATCACCCTCAAAACACAGAAGTAGACGGGTGGGATTAGCTTCTTACACAGATGAACACACTTTCAGTCAGGAATGCTCACCCTACAAAAGCAGCTGCCCAAGCCACTTCTTACAGTACTGCAAATTTCAGATGACAAGAAAGGAATCATCCTTTAAGTTACTTTTACCAACAGAAAAGCCATGCAATTCATCCAGCTCAAGAAGAGGAACAGTCAGGATGCAGATATCAGAGTGGCAATTGTACAGTGCAACTCTGTGCAGACATTAAGGCTTATGGACATTCCTCTCATGAAGTGGAAATGATGGCACTACACATCTGTATTCCAATGCTTCTAAGCAGATTCCAAGCAGCAAATAAACAGTGGTACCACATAAAATTGATGCAAAGTCTAGACTCTTGCCATAACTGCAGAGGCTAAAATAATACCATCTGAAGAACATTCAAAGGCAGAGATTCTCTGGCATCAGTTTGGTAAATGCCCCAAAAAGGGAAATTCACCAGATTTTGTCATTAACCAAAACAAAGGATTTATCATTTCAGAAATGAGGTTTTACAAATCCTTCTGTTCCTAAAAAAAAAAATCCAAACCAACAAACAAATGGACCACTGCAATATTTTATACTGTCTTGGGATGAATATCCGGTTTTATTTTCATGCCTAACCGTTCAACTTAAATACATGTTCCAGTTTCAATGTAAAAGCCCACTCTTCCATTCCCCACATACCTTCTTTTAAATATTCTGGTTATGGGACTTCAATAACTTGGGGTTCATTTGCACCAGATTCTAGTACTACTACATCTTCTAAAGAAGCAAGACTTATCATTTTATACTATTACTTCAGTTTGTGAGGGCACTGAGCAAACTATCTACAGCTACCTCTATAACTTTAAAATTATGAAGTATTATTCAATCTTTGCATACTAATAATCAATACAACATTTTTTAAATACATAGCAAAAATTCTTGCTTAGGGTGGTTCTGACCCACCCTAAGAACAGAACAGAAACATAAATCCTATGCAACAGTAGTTCAAAAATCAGTAAAACAACTGGTACAGCTGATGTCAATGCCTTTTTTTTTTTGCTTTTTCAAAATTTGAATTTTAATCTGTCAGAGGCAAATTTTCTGCTTTTCAGGTGGTATTCTGCCACTCCGAAACTTAGCTCCTGTTCAGCCATTGTATATTATAGTAGACCTCTTCCCATAGTTCAAAAGCCAGACTTGATCTCAAGCTCAAGACTGAGGCTTAGCTCCAATTACAGGCACTGTGAGAGCTGCAGAAAACACATACCGAGGGGGAGTGCCCTGCTGAACCTCTGACAGCAGAAGCTGCCACAGGCTTGTCTAGGCATCATTAAAATTCAACAGTGCTTGTGCCAAACATGCTTTTTATAGTACTTCTATATTTGAATCGTGCCTAACTTTGCCAAATAATAACAGAAGGCATTAAACCAACACCTAACTTTGTGAAGCCTATAGTATTGTCTCTAATATATATAAGAACTTTCAAAAGGAGTCACAACAAACTATGTGGTTTTCCTACTTGGTATTATTTTGCTTTATGCTAGGAAAAATAACATAAAGAAATTACTGCATAGAGAAAACTTCAGGTTATCTTTAAAAACACGATCTAAAGGAAAATTAATCTGGGGAAAAAATAACTACAAATCTAATATCTGTTTGGGTGTATGAAAGCCATGTGTGTCAAAATTACGAGTTCCATGGGCACTGCCCAGTAAAAAACAAGATGCTGAAAAAAGGGTTCTTTTACCCTGAAGTCCTGAACTTACAGACCACATGTACTCTAACATGTACTCTAACTCTTACGCAGGGGCAAGGATGGTAGGCAAATGGACCATTTCTAACAAATGGTCTAGAGATTTTTTGGGGTTTTTTTGTTTGTTGGGAGTTTTTCATCCTAACAATTTAAGTTATTATTCTAGTCCTTCAAATACTGCTAAAAACTATGACCACCAGCATACTCTGATGAGAAATGAATTATGGTTACCAAGTCAGAGTTTCAGAAAAGCATTCAGGAGAAACAAATCTTTTCATTGTGTTCCTGTACCAACCTTAGGCTTTGCAATGGGTCCCAATTTTGTTTTAGGATAGCATCAAACTTCAGTCTGATTATTCTAACATTAATATCATTTTATGTTTAAGCAAAAAGACAAAAACCCAAACATCTAAATTGCACATTAGGTTCTCCAATGCCAGCGAAAACTAGTTTTAGCTCATGGGTGAGCGAAGAAGTCTATCAGCCTCTCACATCAATGACTGAATTCTGGCACCTTGACTAAAAAAACTTATCAGAGGAATGCTAATTCCTCAGTTTTGAACTTCTAAAAGCATCTTGTGGTGTCATCTTGAAGGAACGTAATAGTTCCCACTAATTGGCTGAGACACAGATAAATGGTTTCCACATTTTCATGCAGTCACACTCTCATGGTTCTTTGGAATCCCTCTTGAACCAGCTCTTGAAGGAAGCATTACGTGCCATAACAGCCACTGTTCTGAGTCAGCTTCATCACTGGCATCCATTCCCTTTTCCAAAATATCTTTCTTAGGTTATTTTTTCATTGTTTCTTCCAGTTAGAAAGATACGATGATTTTTTTAAAACATTAGACATTTGAGCAAAACAAAACCCCCAGAAAACAACAACAGAGTCCACTAAAGCTTAGGTAAACAGAGTAACTAGAAGGAAAAATAATGGGGTCTTAAAACACAAAGAAATAAAATTAACCCTTAACAGAACCCACAGCAGGTATTACTGTGTCAGAAGACTATTCTGGCTGAGTCCATTCACAACATTACTTTTACAAACCAAGCAGATGCAAATCTGAGATCTTGATGTTATTTACAAACCTGAAATAAGTGCCTAGACACAAAAAAACCTGACAGATCGCAATTTTATTTCCATAAACTGAAAAGAAAGAAGATAATAAGCCATCCATACTTCCATCTTCGAAACAGAAGTACTGTATCTAGATATTAAGCTCTAACAAAGCCACATGCTAAACATATTATTTTCCTACATGATTAAAGAACACTGGTAAAAGCATGAGTCCACTTTTGGTGTACACCATGTGTTATTTTCTTGCAAAGATTGAAAACCCTTTAAAGATTAACAGTGATACACTTTGCAAATAAGCCATTCTTTAAAAATTTGAAGGCACTCTGCAAAGGCGAGCATTCAATGATGGTCATATCTAACAGAAAAAGCTGGGGCTGTCTTATGGGGTGGGGGAGCAAGAAGCCTAAGCAGTCCCAACTCCTGCTATCCAGCTCTCAATTCAAGAGCTCCATGGGGACCTGTGGCTGGACCCAGGGTTAGCATCTGCCCTTCCCTGCACAGCAAAAACAGCTATATCCTTTGGCCACTGCTGCCTCCCACACTTCCCTTCCCCCAGGCAGCCCAGGCAATGCAGCTCCTACAGCTCCCATCAGGGCTGTTCTACCTGCTCTGCAGGAATAAGTTCTGTAAATTAAGCTGAAGCTTGAGCCAACAAGGTCAGCTGTGAGGCAACAAGCTCTAAGAGTGTCTTCAGAGGTAGAATATGTAAAAAGATTACAAATGGCAAGGGAAACCCTTTTAAAACACCCAGATTGTAGGACATTGGAAAGAACAGAGCAGGGGTACAAGAAGATGGCTGGACAGCAAGGAAGTCTGCTGGAAGACAATACATATGTTTTGCTGGTCCCCAGACTAGGACATTTCATAGAGTCAATATTAAGCACTACTGAAATTATCTGGAATATCATATTATATAAATTTTATCTATTAACAGCAGCAATTCAGTATTTTGTTAAAAAAAAATCAATAGTACCTTGTTTTGTAAAAGACATTAGGATAGGATAGTACTCCAAGTCACTGAGCTTCCAAATTAAATACCAGTATTAAACGGCTTGTAAGGGAGGCAGCATTTGTACAAAACCTATGGCTATCCTGTGAAGCCTTTATCTTTCAATCAGTCTTCTCAAGATGAAAAGGTCATAGTTTCAGAGAGAATGGCACTCATTCCTCAGCAATCCTCAGAATATAGCACAAGTATTTTGGGGAAAAACAGTTCAAATCAATGGCTTCCAAATACCAGGTCTTCACCACCCCGCAAGGAGAGAACCCTTTAAAAAAGTAATATAGGCTGAATCCCTCTTCCTTTCTTCCCCATGGCATGCTTCCTGCCTTGTTCTCCTTAAAACAGACCTGTATCTACATGCTCTAGCCACTCCGTTGTCCACACCCTTTTCTCTATAGCTAACAACTCATGTGAACTAATAGGTCAAGTATGTCCAAAAACCTCTTTCTACCTCAAGCTGAAGGAACACTGTTCCTCACCTACTTATTTTTCTCACAGAGCGAACAAAACACATTTCTCATATATGCTGTGTACTTTACAAGTTTTTTAATAACAGCTGTTTAATTCAATGTCTTTTTAACCCATCTATTATAAAAAACATCTTTTTCTTTTAACTGAATCATATTTTTTCTCCATGTTTCATTTTTAGTTCCAGTTTCTGTTGACACAGTGGATATACTGTGTTACTAAATGAAATTGTACATCCTTTTATTTGCATGTAAAATACAATAATAGAAAAAGTGGACTTTTGAAGAGCAACAATTATTTTGGTTAGGAATTCATTACAAGGTTTTTCATAATCTAGTTTATAAAAGGAGAAAAATAGTCTTTGGTACCGAGAACACAATATTATTTTATTATTAATTTAAAACAGAACTGCAAAATTTAATTTAGCACTTTTCTAAACTTCCACAAAATGACCAAGAACACAAATTGGTATTATATACTACAGAACGCCAGTAACATTCATCGTGGTACATACAGCTCTACTGCAAATGCTACGCCGTTTATACTAGCCCAACACAAGACCAACCTTAAGAAGAATAAAATAATTGTAGACCCATGTAGCAAGCCAGGTAAGATCAGAAACACTCTGTAACTATTGTTTGACAACAAGAAATCTGTTAGACTGATAGTCTTGAGAAAAATAAGACCACACCTGGGTACTGAGCGATACCTCACACTCACCTGGTCCTCAGCAGCAAGAGCCAAAAAATTACTTAAAGTAAAAATAACACATCAATTCTAATAAAGATAGAAACAGCACTCACATGATCATATAAGATGGGTTGACAAAATGGCTGTTTTGCTTTATTTGAAGACTAAGTTTGTTAGACAGGAAAACAGTTCTGGAAGTGATAAAAATATGAAAACACCAATACTTTAGAATTTGTGTGAAACACACATTCTATGTCACTGCATTTGTCCAGTGAGTATTCATCAGAATTTTTCATAAAGTTAATACCAGTTTCCTGAAACCTAAATAGACTTCAAGGGTTTGGGGTTTTTTAAGCTCATGAAAATCAGGTTTTTTGCTCATCACTACTGCCAGATAAGCATTACAAGAAGCAGCAGTTGTCTCAGAATTAAAAAAAAAAATTGCTATTCTATATATTCTTTTTGCATTCTTCAATCTATAAACATTTCAAACTATTAACCCAGGGAAGGCCAGAAGGGGGGGGGGGGGGGGGGGGGTGGGGGGGGGGCGGGAAGGAGGGGAAGGAAGCACAGAAGGAAAGCACTGAACACTTGGCATTACAGGAGAATAGATAAAGAACACAAACAGCTTACTGTGGAGAGGGGTTTAATCAGGAAGTAGCCATTATCCTGTCGCTACAGAGCAGTGACAGCACTCCAAAACAAGCCGAGGGTTTGGTCTTGGAGGTTTTTGTTGTTTGCTTTCTTTTTCAATCAAGAAGGAAGAAAGCACACATGCTATCATGTCCGAGTTTGCTGAGCCCAAAGGTCGCCAGATGCCTATTGTCAAAAGCTATCCTGAAAATGAAATCCAAGCAAGCATTGACAAAGCTGTATTTAAGGAAGCATCTACCACAAGCTCCCTCTGTGTTACACACAAAACATGGCTGTCTTATTCAGAGATTAGCAATTATTGTAATGAGATACTGTCGGAGAGGGTCAAACAGCGCTTCCTGCAGTTTACACATCTTGATTTCCTGGTAAACAAACTGAAAGGCAGGTGGAGCACTTGGATCACCAGTAACACAGCTGCTCACGGACCAAAACCAGCTCAGGAAAAGTATGCAGCTTTATCTGTACTTTAATTACATGAGGGGAAAAGGTAGCAGAAAAACATAAAACCATCTGAACTATAAAGGAAAGTTTTCCCACAGTGTCATGTAAGCATCAGTGCCAGGCTGCATTGTTTTCTCGTTTATGCCAAGCCCAAGGAAAATATTTTTACATAAATTATGCATATGAACACACACTCTCTCTCTCTCTCTCTCTCTCTCTCTCTCTCTCTCTCTCTCGCTCCCCAGAACAAACTGCTCCCCAAGTTGTTTTGATATGTAAAAGTGCTATGAAACTACACCCTGAAACAACCCTGGAAAAATCTGAAACTAAGAAAAACAAACTCTAATCACTGCATGTGAATTTAAGCACAATAAATCTACTAACAATATGCAGAAATCATAAAAATTAATTAACATGATTTTAAAAGAAAAAAGAATTCAAATTACTTTTCTTCAGACTGCCAAAAACTTTTCCTCTACAAATCAAATAATCGCATATGGACTAAATATATGGCAGTGACTCAGTGAGAAGAGATTACAGGTTGTCCCCTACCTATAATCATTCCGAAAACTGCTTTCCACAAGCTTCAGTTTAAAAACTGTATTTTCGTGGTGGAACTGAAGAGGGTCCCAGGTTACTATGAAAATTAAAAGAGAAAAAAAAAGACAAAGCAACCCCCCACAAATAAATAAGAACACTCCCCACCCAAAAAACCCCTTGACTAACAGAATTAAAAGCTCATTTCTCCTAAGCAACTAGAATAAAGTATTTGGTCCAAAAACAGAATACAGAATTTCTGCAAGAGATCAATATAGTTAACTTATTAGACAATCTGTTTATACAAGTGAAACTGTTACAGTGACCGAAAATAACAGCACAAGCGCCTGAACCACAACATGAAATCCAAGAAAAATCATTTGTATGGCAGTAGAGAGATGCAAAGACACTAGGGGCTGGGGGGCAGTGGATCAACCAATGAATTCTTCCTCTCTCAGAAATCCAGCAGCATCAAAGACAACCTGGGGAACACACCAAAGTAACATGTCTGAAAAAACAAATCAAGAAACAAGATACCAAAGAAGTTTCTAATAACAATGTTAAAAATACATGGCAGCCATTTTTCACAATTACAAAAGAAAAAAAGGAAACTCATAAAAAAAAATACAGAAAACATTACTGGGAAGATCAAGAAATATGAAGGGGTTCATCTGTAGCAGCAAACGCTGACAGTGAAAATGCAGCCTCTGCCAATGAAGGAGTGATTCTGTCCTCACAATCTCCCAAACAACCAAAGATACATTAAGAGGGATCTCTACAATCAAAACAACACACCAAGAAGAATTTTGCAGGCTGTGATTGTTACAGACCTAACTAGTGCAGCCACAATTTCCTCATCAGACACTTGCATATTAACTCATTGCCTTAAGTTAAACTACACCAAAACTTCAGCATTTCATTCACACGACTTTTTGTTTCCCATCTTACAAAAAAGTAGTTCTGTCAAACCATGAGCAGGTTTTCTGAAGAGAACAGCAGAATTCCAAACCATCAAATGAGAAAAGCCTTTGCAAAAACAAAGTCTATCAGCAGCACTCTTCACAGTAGTCTTAAAACAGTTTTAAAAAGCAATATATATTGTATTTAATTGGGGTAGTTTGGTACTAGTATCACTGCAAACAAGCTTTTGCTGCAAGATTTAGGAGACCACGATCTGAATCCTCAATCTGCTAATATCAGAAATTTGCATGCTAAAATACAGCTACGATTAATTTGGTTCTTGGATGACTCCAGGAGAATCACATAGAATAGTTCCACGTGTTAAAGCAATAGCTCATAAACGATGATTTTTCTAAAATTGTTTCAATCCATATTGCTCATAATGTGAAAAATACTTAGTGTGGAACAGCTGTTTAACACTGACAGAGCAATGAAGAAGAGAGAAACAAAAACATGCCACTGGAAGCAGCCAAACAGAAGGTCCATACTTATTTTCCAAACCCAAGGCTCAATCAGACCTTAGTCCAGTAACAGTCAGTGAAACACTGAAAGCACAGATCTGGTTTCTATCACTGTAGCCATCAGAGAAGCTAAATATACTGAACTACAACCCACTGCCTCCATGTTAGTCAGCAAGAAAGAACAGAGATTCCGCAATTGTTCTCAGACAGAAGTTTTACAGGCTACCAAAACACTGGTGGTCAAACGCCTCAGCTTCATGAAAAAAAATTACATTTATAAAACTGACCTAATGATATAATACATCAACTACTGCAGCTGTATCTCAAATACTCATCAGCCCCTGCCCTCGTGAAATGGCATGGCCTCAAAATGTGGAGTTACTGTCTTTGTGAAAGATTTCCTTTTCTTAAGAGTATCACTTTCTGTATAACAAATTCTAAGTATAAATACGGGTATTGAATACAACTGTAGCTATGGGTATGATTACGTAAAGTACATCAAATGAAAAAATTAAAATCTTTACAAAACAATACATATGATAACATTAAGTAAAATATTGAAGGGCTCCTCAACTGAGATTTCAAACACTGCTCATGGGAATTAAATATGTGTTCATAAAGAAATTACAAAATCCTGAAAACTTCACCTACTAGATTTCAGTCTATCTGAACTACCTATATTCATTGAGGTAGCTCAGTTCCACAGATTTTGATTTAGAACATCTCAGTCTACCCTGTGATAAAGAAATACAAAAGCAGTTAAGCCGTAAATGCTGCTTACACACACATGTAATTCCTATGGAAGCTGCAGTGAATGCTAACAAAGCCAGAAATCTACATTTTGCATCATAACTTGATACAACTTCAAAACTGTTGCAAAAACCACATGTTCATACCAGAAATACTTGCTCAAAATAGCAAACATTTATGAATACAGGCCCAATACCTGAATCCAGTGTCATCTGTGAACACAACCTGCATCAATGGTGTTGGAGAGCAGTTTATTAAATCAATATGCTTATTTATAAAAGTTTCAGATGCAGCATTAAGTCTACCTTTTGCTTCTAGCTATCTTACCTGGAATACTCTGACACTAACTGCATGGACCAATAAGGAGGACACAAAAGGGATAATTCATTACTTAAGGAATAACAGTGATTCTAAATAAACTTTTTATTCAAGAAAACTCTAACAAGCTAATAGAAGGGACCTCCAACTAAACTACAGAAGATTGGCAGGAGGACAGAAGTGTTCACAAAGGATAGGCCCAACAACCAACTTTCTTCCCCTCATTCAGCCTAAAACAGAAGTCTCAACCACCATTTACTCCTCAGAGACCTTCATGCAATAGCACACCAAAGCAAGTCCTAATTGCATCCCTGTAAATTCAGACTCTGACAACATTTACAAGACTCGGTAGCATTTTTTCCCTACATATGCTACTGTACGGAGCCCGCTCTTGAGTTCCGCTCTTACCCCGAGTACCACTAGTACTCATTGGATTAAAATTTGGTCCCCAAACTGAAAACAAAGATGCATCATAAGGGACAGATTACCTTACTTCAAATAGTTTCTCACCACCAAAAACAACTACATCAACCAATTGTTAAAACACATCAGCTGACAGTAAGGAATCTGCATCCTTACAGTGGTTATATCCCTTACCAAAGCCAAGGGAAAGAGGTTTCCTTTCCCAAGGAGAAGAGAGGCAACAATCCTCCCTTTGTTCTACCTCCTACATATCCCAGTCACATTTATGGGTCATATTGCTCACGATTTGGCTTTATTTTAAAGGTCCTTTGGTCCTCATTGAATTGTTTATAAAATGCATGAACACTGCACCTGTCAATTTGATACTGAAACAGTATCTTGGATTTGAAATGAACACAGTAGCTACCAGTGAACATCACTCAGAAAGAGCCATATTCTACTCTTACTATATACACCTCTACCAAAACCGAATTGTTTCAGTGCACATAAGAAGCCACACAAAACCCCAGAAAACTAGCTTATTCTTTGCATTACCTCAGTGCCCAAAATCATTCTTCATGCAAGCTCGTTACCTAAAACTCATCACAGAACTGCAAAAAATCCCAAACTATCACTCACTTAGTGGCATTTCAAGCATTTGCCACTAGATTTCAACCCCACAAAATATATATACATGGAATAAATACTCAAAGAGCACAGAAAAACCTTGAATTTCAATACATTTTCATTTTCCCGTATCAAAGCTTTCTCGTATACTCCTTTTCATTCTTAGCATTACTAAATGGTTTTAATTAGCAACTTGGAAAAAACAAACTAAAAAAAACCCAAACTAAACCATATCAGGATGTCAAAGAACACACTGTCCTATGTACCAAATGTAATTTCATAATTAAGTTGATATATCTTACCATAAAGTTTTGCTAATATTTTTCAATATAATCTATTAAAATTTAGTCATTTGAGTTTTATGAGATTTGACACCAAGATGAGGTTTATTTCCATGTTCTGCATACATTACTATCATCCATTTTGAAAAGCATTACAGAAACCAATATTCTTAATTTTCTTTACATATATGTACTTGGGGGGATAAATTCAGTATTAACTGCTATTTGGTCAAACAAGATTTTGGAGTAAAGATCACATCGGTAGAGAAACGCACACAGAAGTAGAGTTAAACTGCTATTTTCCATAAAAATAACCATTAATTTACCACATTATTGGAAATTTGAAAATAAATTATTTTGAAACTATATTTCAGAAGTTTTTAAAGCTTGGAACAACAATAAATATATTCTTTATCTATCATCAAAGTACACACACACACAGACACTCTGAGAATACAATATTCATTTTGCTGCAGAAGAACAGACATTGCATAACAATGAGATTTGCTAATGAAATCAGCCATCAACCTGGAATACATTTGTATTAAACCAAGACCTCAGTGTCATTTTCTTTTTGCATCATTTGTTCTCTCATTTTTCGACCTTTCAAGTATTCTATCCTCTTGGTTTCAGTGCTTCAAGTACAGCAATACTGCAAAATATCTGAACACTGTATGTACAACACGTACTATTTTACAAAATTTCTTTTTCTGCTTACTACTAAATGTAGATTCTAACTGCATAGCTTATATCAGCATTGCGAATGTAGCCTTGAAAGAAAAATCAATGGGTACTATAGAAACAAAGGAGTTTTATTTCCTCTGTAAAACTGCAGTAACATCTAACAAAAACTGGCTGTCACTTGGAACAAACTATACTTTCATAGCTCAAGTTGCACACCCCTTAATACAAGAATTTAACAGAACACCACATTTTAGAAAAACAGCCTTTCTATTTATCTAATGATTAAACAAGGCAGAATTTAGCATCATTACATGAATACAGGTGTATTTTCTTTGCCTGAACATGCAAGACCATAATGTAAAAAGGTAAAACAATCCAGCAAGCTCAGTGACAGTATGTTAAAATATGCTCTATATATAACAGGTACATAAAACACTTTACTGAAAAAGAGACGAATACAGAATGCAATTATTTATTCTACTCCTCAGAGGTGACCATAAAAAATTTAAAATTACAAAGATATTTTAAAAGACATTTTTCTCTCATTATACCGATATCATGTTTTGGTTTTGCAGGTTACAGGCCGTCTTATACTTCATAGACAAAAAACAACCTATTTGCACCCGTAGCTCCAAAAGTATTAAACCTATGTTTTGAAATCACCCCAAAACTACTGAAACTAGAATACAGCACACTAATTTTTTCTACTGTTCTCATTTTACAGGTTTTTTTTCTATTGAATTAATACAAATAACACATTGCGACCATATGGTACTATCAAGTTAGTTGATTATTGTCGATAAGCTCCAAAGTCATACCAAAACCTAATACAAAGCAATAGGGAACAAATGTTTGTGGACCTGTTTGGTAGGGTTGGCTTCTTTTTGCAGAAGCGGGTGAGAGAGGGGGGTCACACATTACGTGGTGCTTGCTTGGGTGGGCATGAGTGTTTTTCTCTTTTTTTTTTTTTTTTTAATCAACACTACAAAACTCTAACTCCATGAAAAGGAAAGGGCAAATAATTACTTACTCTAGTATACAAAAATTGCTCACAACTCTCATGGAATAAACGGAAGCAATTTATTTTATCTGGGGGATGTAAGGAAGCCATTCAGTCATTCTATAGTTACAACAGCCATCCCAACATCAAAAAAGTCCAAAAGAAAGTTTAGCTTCTTTTTTCTTAAGAAAGTTTAACTTCTTTTATGCCCACTTTTTAAAGTGGCATAAAAGACCACTGAAAAAATAGAGGAGAAAAATAATAACATGTCAGAATATGGACTTAAGCATCCCTGGAGCAAGTTGCATCAAATGGTCTCTATGCAGCCCAGGAAATGAACTAGGTAAGTAACTGAAAGCACAAAAATTTCCATAAACTGTCTTTATATGCACTCAACTGCTAAGTTAACAAGCACCTAAGTCATTAAGAGCTTTTGAAAGCTGAAGGCATAAAACACATGGCCTTATTTTTTCTTCCATTTTCCTCAGTTTTAAAGATATGTGGCTACAGGATACAAACATCCAGTCATATGTCATATGAAGAGGTCTTACTCTCATTCACGCATTACCACGTCCTAATAAAAAGATGTATGAAGACTATCACACACTATCAAAAATGCTTCTTTCAATTATGAAGCATTTGTCCTTCTGCAATAAAGCCATCCACATTAGATCACAAAACGACTGAAGCTGAAGAGATACAGGAGGCATGATTAATTTAAACACAAGGACTATATGACCTCTAGGCTCTGAAATAAAGAAGTACTAATGCAACAACCCTGACTCTTGAAAGTGATAGGTTGTTTTCTTCTGTGATTGCTTTCTGAAACTCTAACAATTGTCAAGTAGGCTAAAGAGTGTGGCTGGCAGATGATAGCAGAGAAAAGCTTGCACTTTTAACAATTACTTACTGCCATGTCATATAGATCAACAGTCCAACTGAGCATCTTCTACAAGATCTTACAGGCTCTTGAAGCCACATATTACAGCAACTGACATCACTGGCTTTATTAGCGATCAATCTAGTGGATATGAAAGCTAAGAATATAGAAAACTGTTAAATGAGATAGTCTTAAGTCAAATGAGAATGACAAGATGTGCAAATTTACTGTACATATGAAATATGTGATTCTGATACATCACTGTTGACACTAGACAATCATGCATATACCTTAAGCACACAACGTAAAACTTCACAACTCACACAACTTGGCATAAATTTCATAGGCATGAGAACACAGAAACCAGTTATTCTACTAATGAAAGTGAACTGTTATTTTAAAAGTATTGACAAGGATATAGATGAAACTGTATCAACATCACACAGAATAAGATAATGTCAGGGGCATGCTAAAACATACTTGAATTTTTATCAATAAGAAAAAACATTAATCCAGAAATTGATTTATTTGTATTTATTCTCTCTGAACTCCAAAGAGGAAGCTACTTCAGTATATAGTCTAAAATTCTATATATTGTTGCAATAAATCACAGATATAGATACTCAGAGTATGAGCATATTCCAAAATTTAACACTGTCCATTTTATAGTGTTTCAAATATTCCAGAGAATATTCATAAACATATACACGCTGACATACAGAAAACACACATATACATATCCAGTTTGCATCTACAGGTTTTGTGTTGTGCTTTACTCGTAGTCATATGCATGCATACTACCACCTACACTTTCAGCATTACACAGTGCTTAGTTAAATGCTATTACTGGCACTTCAATGCAGAAATTGTAAGCATGCTTCAAAGCTTACTTTTAAATACCTAGCAATAAAGCAGGCTTATACTTTTTTCACAATTAAATACTACAAATTGTACTGAATTACAATGACTACCATTTATCTACTTCTAGGGAGTAAACTAGGGGACAATTTATTAAAGCACAGGGGGAACTCCTCAACACTGGAAGGTCATGGGCTATGTGCTGAGCTGGTAAGCTAAATTGTCTATGATGTTGCAGAGCTGCCATTTTTCTTCCTTGACAAAGCCTCCATCTGCCACAGAGCCATTTACAGCCACAGAGTCAGAATATCAATGATTTCCAACCACTCCGCAAGTATGCTTTCACCTTGACATCACCTCTGTAAAATATCTAAAGCAGATAATACATACAACCCTCAACTATCTCTAAGCCCATGCTTTATTCAATTGATGTGCATTTAAGGTGTACTCTAACACATCATTTCTTTACTTCCTCTGAATTGTGCAAGAATATGAAAACTCTAAATTGTATACATCCTTTTCCCTGTTGTGTTTGCCCTAAAGAAATGACCTTTGAAAAATCTAAAAAGAAAACCTTTGACTACTGACAAAACATGTAAAAATTAGAAAACATCTGTATTTATGTAATGTACATGCACACCATCACAATTTACTTTATTCTTTCCCTTATAAACAAAACATACCTGGTAAGATACTTACTACACAGAATAAACTATCACAGTCCCGCTGAAACTAGCAAAACTACTTTCAGCTCTTGACGTATTGACAATCTGATTTTTTCAAAAAAATCCAGATTAGAGATAGGTCAGAAGAGGAAAGAGAATCTTGACTTACTAAAGGAATACCTAATGAATTAGGTCCTCAGACAAAACAGATTATACCTGGTTCAATAAAACTAATCAGGTACACAAAGATATACTGTTAAGCATTAACATATATATACACACACATACATGCACATGTATGCTCTCTGTCAAGTACAAGAACACACACTCCATCTGGCTCATTACAACAGGACTTTAATGAAGGCATTCATAGATAGCAACTTCTGGAGTCTCGAAATGCAGATGAATGTCGGTACTCTAGACTAATTTTAAAATGAGCGAAGTTGCAGCCTGATTTCATAGAGAAACTTGACCACAGAAGAAACAATTTTGTATTACAAATATGTATGTAATCACATATGATAACCAGAACTTCAAATACTGCCATACAAACCTTCAAGATGCTAAGTATACAGGAACAAAATATTTGAACACTAGATGCAGCTTGCGAGCATCTTTATGAAAAAATTACTTCATAACACCTGTAAAGTACCTATTTTACACTCTCAACTTTTGAAGAATCAAATGTAAAATTATCAATGGTAGTCTGGGTAAATAGCAAAAAAACCCCCACGAGCAATACGCTTCCCTCCCTGAACTCATAGCCCTTACAAAGACCAGACTTTTTGGAGCTTTCCTTGTGTGAATTAGTCAAGTTCTATTAAAACAAGCTTTCTAGTTGAAACAGGAACACAATACTCAAGATGAGTTACCAGCAAGAAAATTCCTGAAGACTTAGATTGAAAGAATAAGGTGGCAACAATTTACATATGGAAAAATATCTTTTCAACAGTCAACTAGAAATGTCTTCTTCACCTGAACATCTAAATTTCAGAGCTACTGTATAATAAGACTCTGAAATTTAGTAAGAAAAAATATTTCTCATTTCCCATAAGTGGACAAAGCTTTACTTTTAAATGCTAAGAACATTTCCTTCTGTAAGAAAGCCAAAGCAAACAAAGTGAAAACTCTAATCTAATCATATGTACTTGGAAAGATTTCTGAACTTTTAAACTTTTGAAGGAACTGTGAACAACAAAAACACTTTCTTGGGCAACCAGAATGTTGCTATTGCAAAGATAAATCAGCTGGTCTAAACAACACGGTGATAACTACCAAAAACTGAATTTACATCTGAGCTCCTCCAGTTGTCATCTGTACTGTAAAGTTTAACAAACCATTTATTCCTCCTAACAGTGGATTTACAATACTAATTTAGAATCTGCCCCTCAGCAGATAACCATTATTAAATCTGGTTTGCAGCAGAAGCATTAACAAAGTTGGGAGTAAGTCTTACAGAAACTGTCAGTAAAGGGGCTTTGTGCTTTGTTTTGGTTTTTTAACTGCCTTCCTATTATAACTTACAACACATCAAATGTAGACTATTAGTTTAAAAGAAAACTATAATAAAAAATAGGTATTCCACAGATAAATATGCAGTTCATTAATTCTTTTCTTGAAACTTTCAGTCCTTTTGTAGTTTTACTTTTGTAATTTTAGTTGTTTGATCTAGTGTGGTGTTTTACCCAGTAAAGGCATCTAAATACATAGAAGGATATACAAATACATACACACTAACCATAGTTGCAGACAACATACAGCAATAAACTACTTCCAATTTTTTTATAAGATGATTTTCTAAAAATAATTACATAGAAACAAGTAGAAAAAAGGTACAATTGTCCTGCATTTCATTTACGCTCAATATAATTACTGCAAGCATATGAAAATGTTGCAATCATATTATCTTAGTTTCTTCATCAATGTTAATTGTTAGTATACTAAAGTGAAGATGTAATTAAATCTCCAGCTGTTACAGGTGTATTAAGAAAGCAAATTCTCATGTTCTGCGGCGGATGACATGTTTTGGAAGCTTTTAAATTTTTTCGGAGCTTGCTAAATGTATATCCACCTACACAGTTAAAAAAAAACCCAAACTGCTACTTTTCAAACATTCTTACCACAAACCATGAACAGCCTCCTTTTCTAGTCTCAGAATGATTCTGTTTAGAGGGGACCATAAAGCTCATCCCATCCCACCCACTGCCATGGCAGGGACACCTCCCACTATCCGAGGCTGCTCCAAGCCCCGGTGTCCAGCCCAGCCTTGGGCACTGCCAGGGATCCAGGGGCAGCCACAGCTGCTCTGGGCACCTGTGCCAGGGCTGCCCACCCTCACAGGGACAATTCCCAATCTCCCATCCATGCCTGCCCTCTGGCAGTGGGAGCCATTCCCTGTGTCCTGTCCCTCCATCCCTTGTCCCCAGTTCCTCTCCAGCTCTCCTGGAGCCCCTTGAGGCACTGGAAGGAGCTCTGAGGTCTCCCTGGATCCTTCTCCTCTCCAGGTGAACACACCCAGCTTTCCCAGAGCGGCTCCAGAGCAGAAGGGCTCCAGCCCTTAGATCACTGTTGTGGCCTCCTCTACACCTACTTCAGCAGCTCCGCATCTTCCTTGTACTGTAGGCACCAGAATTGTTTTGGGGGGGAATATAAAAACAGATATACTTTTTCCATAACCAAATGGACATATCCAGGAATTCTCTGCATCTTTTTGAGTAATTACATGATGTAAAAAGGCAAATACAGCTATGTATGTAGATGCTTAAGCTAACTTTTGATGAGAAGGGGAACTATGGAGAGGGAGCTACCAATACCAATTCAAACTGCCATAAAACCATAGAACTACTTCTATTAACCCAAAATCACCAAATTTTTCTTCTTTTTTTCCTCCTTACTCCTCTGTAAAGTGTGTTCCAACTTGTTATCAACAGTTTCTCATTAGCTGCCCAGACTTACCAAATTTCACTTCCGGTTCAATAATCCTGGTTTTTGTTAATTTTCCTTTATTCTGAGACATAGAAGCTGCAAGTGATAAAGCAGATGGTTTTATAAAAATAAAATAAAAACTGTTTGCCTAACTTGCTTGTTTCTGCAAGTCATCTTTTATTTAGCTGCAAACAGGCTATTATTTATCTACATTTAAATTTCAAGTAAGGGTTTTTCTTGGCAAATTGCTTTCATATTTTAAACCTAAATACATGAAATCTTTCATGGGTCTGACTCACACTCATTTTTGTTGATGTTTGCTTTCACACTCATAGTCGCCAGTTCCAAGTAGGCCACTGAATACTTTGTTACTGCGAAAAGAAAATGGGTAGTTTTCAAAACCTGTTAAATCCCTATTTAAACTTCCTGTAGGACACTTGATTTCTGAATTTTCTAACATGTTGCTTTTCTTTGCTCTTTTTTTTTCCCCCTCTGCCCTCCCCTCCAAAAAAATGGGGGAAAAATCCTTATGTGTAGATCTCACCTATGAAGATGCTTCTACTCATCACCATATTCACCCCAACACCAGTATTCCTGTAATGGCAACATCTCTCAAAAACATGACATTTACCTTGTCATGACAATTTTTGTCAAAGAGGCCTCTCTTCTTAATTTCCTAACTTTACTCCAGAAAATTTTGCTCAGCCTTCTGCTGAGCTGATATTTCACTCTGAACTCTTTTTTTTTAATTATAGCCATTAATAACTTGTTTAGTTACAACCATATAAAAAATTTTGGAAAGTATTATCTGCATAACTTTCAAGTACTGTGTCAACATTCTAAATTAGCTGTTCCCCAAATAACTGGGACTCTTAGAATTAACCACTGTCTCCTTTTGTACAAATAAAAGGAGCCACAATTAGGAATTTTAAAAAATTTGTATTTGGGGAATAGAAATTAGCATCCACAAGAACATCCTATCTAAAATGGCATCACTGTAACATGAAAAAAAAAAGAAAAAGAAATCTCACCAAACAAACAGACCAACCACCAACACCACAAATGACAACACAGAAGGAATTATTACTTGCCATTTTTCCCAATCTTTTCAAGCTCTCCCTTCATCGACCTATTTGTTACAACCCAAGGCACACTGAAGTGCCATTTCTTTGTTTGGATGCAAGGGTTATTATTGCTTCATAGCGAAGACAGTATGTTCTGTAAGCTAAAGAATTGACTGTACTCACAAAAATGTTAGAGATTATTAAGGATACATTTTTTTATTATTATTCAGAGATTTGATATTTTTCATCTCTCAGAAAATAATTAAGCATGGTTGGACAAACACACAAAGAAAATAAACTGGCACACTGAGTTAGTACTAACAGCCAGCATCAAACTGAAGTTTGTTGAAATAAAGATTTCTACACCTGGCTATTGTTTCTCTTTTATTTTTCACTGCCTACAAGAAAACTCATCAAAAAGCATAAATCTATCTATAAATTCCTCCTGTTCTTCTCCAACTGCATACTCAAAGGGGGGAAATTCATGCTTGTCAACTTGACCATTTATGAAGCATTTTTCTCATTTTCCTGAGTAAGGCACTCTTTTCTTCAGCATTCATCCTGATACTCCAGCGAGTAACAGTGGTCAGCTGCTGCCAGCAGCAGTTCTCGTTCCACACTTGAGGTCCAGGAAAAACTGCCCCTACGAGTAGGACTCATAGATAATAATTCCCAGAACATTAAGGAGGAAGGAGCCTTTGTAACACTTCAGTGTTCAGAAGTTAGGACAAACTTTTAACTCAAGCAATGCACCTGTGTTCTCAGTAGAATTCTATCTCCTTCCCGAGGTAAAGGACTTTTTTTAAAACAAAATTCCTCAAGTCAGAAAGCTAGCAGGTTTAGCTTTTCAAAGCCAAACATACAGGTAATGTTTAATACCAATTATGTATTCCTTCCCCTTATCCTCTCCAAAACTGGAAGCTTTTTCCATAAGTTTGTACATCCTTCCAGTCACTGGAGGGTGGGAAAGTAACACTCTCAGTACATCCCAGCAAAAAACATTACCCCATTAACAAAAAAACAACAGGGTTAAGCTTTTATTAAATGAAGGCTTTTTCACTAAAACCAGCTCAGGTTAGAGAAGCTGGCAGTACATTACTACATTACAGGAAGTTTCACAATAGCTAATTCTGTACTAAACATTAAATACAGATAAAGCCTTCTTATTTCTGTTATTGCAAATTATTTAATGACTTTCCTAGTTCTGCTTTTTGATTTTTTTTAATGGTTCAGGATGCTGCTCATGATTTTGAAATAGCAGGCTATCATACCTCCTACCCTTACTTGCTCGCCTATCACTGCCTGCTAAGCAATGTGTTCATGAGAAAACTGCTCTTTTGAACTTTATTTCATTTGATCCCTCCAATTTAGTAGATCTGCTCTCTTCATATTAACCTATTCGTTCTTTGAATTTAGCAGCTGCAGGTGGTGCCCTTGCCATTCCCACAAATATTATATTAAGACACATGTAGTGGCTGCCACAGCTTCTTCCACACTGAACAGAAAGCACTTCTGAAACCTGAGCCTTTTAAATTTAATCTTACAGATTATTTTAACCAGCATGCAAAAATTATTGGTTTAAGGATTTTCTTCCCTACTGTCAGTGCACATTTCACCTCTACTAACTGCAAAGTTACATCTGGGATGCGGGCAAGAAGGTCGCTATTGAGACATAAAACTCACTTTTATTGCCCAGTCTAGTAAAACAAGAAAACTCACGTTTATCATCCAGCAAAATACCACGTATTCTCTGACTGTGCAAAGTGCCTTTCAAAGTTGCTAAAACTGATTTTGGAATTAACCTCGCAGCACAAACTCTCTATTAGTTTTAAATACCCTGTAAACTGTACAACAGACATCAAACCTATTAAAGGTATACACTAAAATTACATGCTATCAAATTTATATTTCAAGCTTACATACAAAGTAATCCAGGAAGAATGATAACAGTATTATGTTAATTGTTAAATACCTTCTCGACAGCTAAACCTGAAGTTACAAAAATAATTGCACCCACGGACTAAGTTTTACTTAGACTAATCTATAAGTTTTAGCTGAGGCTGTACTTAATGTCTGGCTGAAATCCCGACCTGAATGAAGAATTTAGCACTAGGCCACTCAGTAAATAATATTTTCCTTTTCCCTATATGAGTTATGCTTCTCAGAGAACCATCAGAAAGCTTACTGCTACAGCTTACTTACTATGACCAATGTGGTCAGTTGTGTGACACTGCTGTTCAGCCACCTGAAAACAGAAAACAACTCATGATCAACTGAGTCATCAAGCAACTTTTGCAAGGACAAAGACACATCAAACAGAACACTAGAATTTATTTTTAAAAAATACATGAGGCATTTCCAGCACACTGAAAACACCGTGTGCCAGATATGAAGCCATTACAAGAGGAACAGTTGAAGATAAATGTTATACACTAACCCTTTATTTTTTGCAACCATCTGCTTAAATGCACATACCCATTTTACTATAACTAAATTGTGAATGATACAGTACAAGGTACCCCTTTGATAAACACAGTAAGCCAAAGGAATCTGTCAAAATGCAAAGTAATTCCCAAAAAATAATGGAAAATGTTATTTTTTTAATAATGGAACCAGAGTTTCATTCCATTAGTGATGCTCTCTAGCATGCAGATTTCAAATTCTCCTCATGCTATGAGAACTCAGAAGCATCTGTGTGTCAGTACACAATCCACACATATTGCACTGAAAATTAAAAACTCAAAATAATTTTCAGCACTTGTTTGGACTGTTTACTTCCCAGACTTTTTTTCTCCCTGGGCAGATCAAGTTTTTCTGGACACCTAGCTCACACACAGTGTATAGGATACCGAAAACAGCAAAACAGATGCAACATTTCCACTTCAGAACAACGTTATTGCTATAGTAGTAGAAATCCAATACTGTTGGGATTTTCTGATTTTTTTTTCACTGAAGACATGTAAAGATTGAGTGAAATTTTACAGCTTGGTACTTTAAAAATATCTTCTGTAAAATTAAATGTGAACTTGCTTTACAAAGCTTAGAGGTGCTCTCTTCAGCGACACTGACAGACAATTTTAACTAAGCAAAGCGGCATAATTTGCCAAGGTATCAAAATACTAGAGTAAAATGGCATTTCAGGATTTTTCTCTGGGTTTGCCTTGATTAGAGCTTTTAGACGGAATGCTTTTTAGAAAACAAATGCATAGAAAACCAGGTATTTTTACTCTAGATCCTTTTCTACAGCATCACACTGCTGGGAGCATAAAGCTCATCTATCTCACAGCGGCACAGACAAGAAAGCACACTAATAAGCTAACACAACCAAAACTTCAGTCATCTACATGAGTAAGAACTTTAAGAGTTAGGCAAGCTAGCTAATTTAAATCTAGGTAGACACTTGCATCAACAGCAGCCATACTTTTTTTAAATGTAATCTTAAATTACAACCTGTAAATATGTGGGCATTAACTCCAACGACTTGTTTTTGTTTGTTCTGGCCACCAATGTCAAGCTAAACTCCCATGCCTGCCAGAAAAGCAATAGGTATTTTTCTCCCTTGACAAAGGACAGCCAAGAACAAAACACTCCTCACAATAGTCAGCGGCAACATCAAGAACCTATAAAGGAAAGGCATCAAGTTTATTCTCCCAAGGGGAAATCTGAACATTGATATTCACCTTCTCTAGCCCACTGTCATACTTTGACACCACCAAAAAACCCCAACCTACTGGAACCAAAACAAGGGAGAAGACAGAAGATACCACACAATAATTATACCATTTAAACAACTGGAGTACAACTTGACACTTGAGAGAGGGGAAGCTAAAAAAAGTATACATTTTGCTACACTCTCAATCATCCTGCTGGCTGACTAGAGCCCTGAACTATCTTCCCAAATGCAGAAAACACAGGTGTATTTCCTTTCTTAAGTTGGAAACGTGGCACTTCCCACATTAACTGAAGCTCAAAGCTCAAGTACTTGCTCTCAGCTAATACTCTGCAAGTATGTTCTGCTTCTGACTACATACATTTCTGTGGCACTGCTGAATTTGGGGCTTGGGATCAGTCCCGAAGGCACTGAATAGTCGCCCAAAACCTGAACTTTGGGACAAAGGTTAGAGGTTCAGCAGAAGGCAGCGAAAAAAAATTCTTAATGTTCCTGCTTGCCACTTGCCAAGAATGATAACCAGCTTCTTAAGCACCCGGCAGGCAGGGATACCGCACAGTCACGGCTTCTTCAGCCTTGAATCAAGTCATGAAATAGTTTTAAAACCAGGGTCTACTATGGCTCCCTGATTAAAAGCACATAGACTGGTTTTGGCCCCGGTGTCCAATGTACAGAGAATAAACAGATGCCCTAAATGGAAAACCAAGGTAAAACTCAATATCAAAGATATGATTTGGCATGAACTGAAGGAAATTATACAACACTAACTTCTCCATACAGTAAAAAATACTCCAATGGACCAAAGAATATTGTTTCAGATTAAATACTCTCTTTCTTAACATAACTGCACACACACAAACATGACAAGCTCAGGATTAGCCATTTAACTGTCCAATACTGGAAGTCCTTGAAACTAGTTTCTTCTTCCTTTCAGTACTTCCAGCTATTCTATTAAGGCCCTAGAGAGAAGCATTTGTTTGTGGTTTATTTTTTTTATTTGTTTTTAGAACCAATTATTAGAAAGTGTGAAACAAAATATCCTCAGACGCAAACAAAATCCTAATGCAAATTAAGAATAAAAGGCCAGAAACAGCCAACATTCCACACTCAATAACAATGGAGAGAGGTGGAAGCTGAGTACTTAAAACAAAAAAACAAAAACAAACAAACCTAAAACCACAACAACAACAGAAACCTGAAAGTGGTCAGTGGAGAATGGGACACTTACAATAGAGGAGAGTTTATTGTTTTCAAATTTCAATATCGACTATGCAACATTAATGTAACCTAATCAGTATTCCCTGCTTTATTTCCTTACTATGTAAAAGGTAAAGACAAAGGAAGCTTCCTGTGCTTAATATTAGCATATAAATGAAGCTAATTAAGGTGTGACTTCAGTGGGAAGTCAGGATGAGGTGAATTCCCACCTTTGTTACTCTTATCACTTTGCAAGGTGGGTTTTTAAGCAAGATTAGAATAACTGGTTTACATTCTGGGAATGGCATCTTCTCATTTAAATCCAAACTTGTATCTGAAAGCACTGCAGAATGCAGCAAAATAAAACGTTTTCATAAAGCTGTGAGAGAAGACATTTTCTATCTTGATGGCAATTTGCTTATTTCTCCAATGCAAACGTACTACTAAAGATATGCCTGTCTTCTAAAAACTTAGCGCCCTTCTTAATTACATTGCAAACAAAGACTGAAAGACCACTGGTTTGAGGTTACACTCTTCCTAGTTTTCATTCATTAATTCAGGACTTGTCTGCTCTGAAAGCTTACTGTGACAGGAAAGCCAATTAAGTTGTAGCATTTTTAAAAGACCGAGAAAGTGAGATTAGGGAGCATTATCAATCTGTTTCATACTTCTCTTAATATTTGTAACCACTAGTTGCCAAAAACCCTGTAGAAAGAACATTTGATAATATGGGGGGCCCTTATTCCTTTAAACTTACCTGAACATTTGAAAAAAACTGAAGCAAGTTTCTCTATGTAAGACAAGACATGCCATTTTTGGTAGTTTTGGTCGTTTTAAAAGCAGAAAAGTCATCAATACCCACCAAAGACTAGTACATGACAATATATTTCTTGAAAACCCCTTCCACTGAATAGTCAAAAGAAAGAGAGAAGTCATGGGCTCAAATTAGAAAAGTACCTTGATTTAAAAAACCACACACATGTATTTTTACAGGTTTTTTTAAGACTCATCACCTCTGGTGAACTAATGTTGGAGAACCAATCATTCAAAAAATGAATTTAGAGCAAAAGATCAACCAAAAAAAAAATCTCAGAAAATGCTGAAACTGCCAAAGCCAAATTACCCCTTATGATTTCAAAAACTGATAGTACAACAGGAGTTCAGTATTGCATCATCACATTTATGCACTGGTTGGTATGAAGAACATTTAAGTAACAGAAATCAATTGCTTTCTCTAAGACTTTGGGTTCTGGGTTTAATTTCGTTTAAAAGATTAATGTTGTTGGGTTTTGACTGCTTGCAATTCTCCCCCTGCCCTCTTCAACAAACCAGTGAACCAGTACAGAAAGAGCACAGAACTGAAAATAACTTCTGGGTCACATTTACTTCCTTCCTATCCCACATCACACAATTCTTCTCATAATAGATAAAATATCACCTTCGAATTTGGTTTCCTTCTCCAATCTTTACATCCTTCAGGTTTTCATCTTAAAATTGCTCTTCATCAGCTTGACTCTATTTGCTTGAATCCTGCAATTTCTATGTTCTCTACACTTTTTTGGGGGGAGCTTGTGCACCATGGGGCACGAGTATGCAAGGTTTACATTTTGCTAAACTAAAGCACTTTAAATTCTTTTAAATCTTTGTATAAATCTCCAGATTACCTTCAAAACCCCAGTGTATGCTCTCTTCACCTATTTTAAAAATATACTTCTTGAATATGAACAATCCTTCTGGAACAAACAGAAATAAACTATATTCCAGATGAGGCCTTACCAGGATGTTCCCAATGCAACAATCATCTAAGAGAATCACTAAAGTCACTGCACAAAAGCCTCCCATCTAGAGACTCACTTACCCCAGTGACTCTCTCAAGTATTGGCCCATGAAGACTCAGTTGTCACATGCTTCCCCACTGGGCAGAACCCTTCTGTGGATAAGCTCTTTACAGCTCTTGCTGCACCTTCTAAACAGAAACAATGCAACTGAGGGGGCAGGAAGTGGGGATCCACCAAGAAAACCCCCACACTCTAAACGATCTTTGATATGATCTAGTTACATTCAGCTTAATTTCTTCAAGATGTTCTTGTTTCTTCCAGTCATTTGCAATTGAACATTCCTCAGATTATGATGTGTAGAACCACAAGCATAACTTCTACTCCCCAAAAATACCACGTTTTCTCATGCTATTATTTTATCAGTCCTCAAAAAACTACCCACTCTTCACCTACATTAGACAAAATTCTAGAAGTGGGAGGAAAACTAAGGCCTTTACCCACATTTTAACTTTGTACAAACAGAATGAAGATAAGAAATGTTAAATCAATTTCACTGTACTAAGAAATCATCTTTTCAGCAGCAAATGGGAGTTGTCCATTTTTATGACTAATGTCCTAAGTGCAAGAAGCCATAATTTTACAGTGAGTATGGTAGCACTGCTTTTTGAAAGCAGAAGCCACACAAATCCTTAGGTTAGTACCTGATTCTGCAGTGGGCAGATTATATTCCTCTGTCGTAGAGGAAATATGGAGGTTAGTTAGCTGCTAGAACGGTGCACACAGGAACTATGAATTGGCCCCAAACTGCCTGACTGAGGCTCACACATAGTTTCACTGTATATTTTTTATCCAAGTAATTTGATCAATGCAGCTGGAGACATCTCTCATATTCCATCACTGTGTACAGAGATCCACTTACACAGAATTGCTTAGGTTGGAAAAGTCCTCCAAGACCATCGAGTCCAGCTGTTCCCCCATCACTGCCAAGGCCACTGCTAATCCATGTCTCCAAGTGCCACACCCACATGGCTTTTAAATGCCCCCAAGGATAGGGACTCCATTACTGCCCTGAGTAGCCTGCGCCAGGGTTTGACAACCCTTTCCAGGGAAGAAATTTTTCCTAACATCCAATCTAAGCCTCCCCGGCACAAAACTGTACAATCATACCAAAGTAAATACCTTCTAGATAGAATCCTTATTATCCTCTGAACTGTCATATTTCTTTAAGTCTCTATTAATTTTAACTTGTTTGTTTGACCATCTTCAAATGCTTGAAAAATATTAATGATTCTCATTCTAAAGCAATTGTTCATTATTTGATCTCCAAATGCTGAAAAATCTCCATGTCAATCTTCACTATGTGAAGAACAAAGACACTCCTTTGAGCTTATTATCTGTTTCAGTGTAAAAGACCACAAAAGCATAACCATCAACTGGAGGCTTTATTTAGTTCAGTAGTATTAAAAAACAAATTCAACTTTTTAAAGTCCTTTTTTGCATTTTTCAGGTAAAGTATGCCCACAAAACATGCCACTTTTTTGCATAATTATTCTCTAGATCAAGCTAAAAAGCAAGAAAGTTCAGAAAGCTGAGCTATGGGGGTTTATTCACATTGTTGACCATTTTGTGCAGCTCAACAATGTGAGATTCCAACACTTGGCTGCTCAGAAAAAGAAGGCACTGTGGAAGAAACAAAAGCTGCATGGACTGTCAAAGCTCTGTCAGCACATTGGACACACTTATGCCATGAACCTTTCCACATCAGGACTTCTCACTGCTATGATGGCTGAAAGCAAAGATGTCAGCTATGACATGGCCTACATCATAATTAGGTATTTTGATCAAGATTCAACACTTGTGAAATAATGATCTTTTAGCAAAGCTTGCCCAAAAGTGCTGAAAGGCTTTTGCATCGCTTTAATTAGTTTTCATCAACTCCCACATTCTACAGACATAACAGATTTTCTTCTCTGACTCAGCACTTCCAGGTATCAGCAGGCACACTTAGGACTAAAAAGCATGGCCATTCTATATAACCTCCCTAAGTGTCACTTCCGTACATTTGAGAAACAAAAATTGCGTCAAGGCTATTCTCTAACAAGTGAGGACATGTTGGTTAACAACTCTATAATGCTTGTAGAAAGTGAAGGAAAAAACGTTGGTAAAAATTCAAAACTGCTCCTCTTCCTGTCGTCACCTTCAGTAGAAGACTAAAAAATGTGAAAATAATTTTTTTTTCTAGCAAAGTGCCATTTCAGCCTTTAACATCCATTTCAAGCTAAAGAAAAAGAGGAAGTCTAAGAATTACTGCACTAGCAGGACTTGATCCTCTCTTTGAAGACTGACTGCTACCTTGGACTGCGTATTTGCTCTGCAATGCTGGAAGATCTTGCAAACAAGAGGGGAGCAGCAAGACATGGCTACAGTATTCACACAGCTAGCTGCTCCAGTCTGCCAAAAAGACACAGTAATTGTTTTGCATAGGGCCCCAGTCACAGACAAAGCTTCACTGCATTGTACATGATTCAGAGACTCCTAGACAGTATTATAAAGGCAATAATTACACAGACACAAACACAGCTGAGAAAAGACAGAGAAAGCAAGAACAAAAAATCAGACAAAGGAAGAAAATAAGAAAAAAACAAAGCTATCAGTAAGTTTCAAAAGCCTTTTTTTAAATTAATAGACTGAGTTCCTTAAGAACAAAAATGCAATGCAACCACAAAGTCTTGCAGGAATTAAATGAGACTATTAGGATGAAGATGATGATGATGAAGGTACAGGTACCTTTATTAGGAATTTGTTTATCACAGAGGCAGCACATAGTTAAGACATATCTAAAATGTCAGTAAGTCACTTTTATTAAATTTCCCAGCACTGAAGTCCAGCAACAAATGGTTAGAAAAGGTATGAAATATAGGTCTGATTCACAATTAGATTATGTCAAGTACACAAGCTAATATAAGAGTCTTATTCTGAAAACTGCAACAAGAAGATAACTCTTTCCATGCAAAGATATTATTTCCAGGTCCTTAAAAAACAAAGTTTGATCTCCAAACTGAGATGCTGTGATGTGACAAACAGTAAACATTTTGTCTCTTCTCCAATAAAAGGAATTACCAGCTGCATGCTAAAGCATTTCAGCCAAATGAAATTGGAAATTAATTGGTTATCAAGCACAGTTACATTTAAACATCCTTTGTATCAGATCTGCTGTCTTTATACTTCTACATCAGTCACAGAATCATTGCCCTGCCTGTCTACAAAACCATTAATCCAACTTGTAAAAATAAATTTTCGAAGATGTATGTATATATGTGTGTGTGTATATATGTATATAGGGGCACCTTCCACTATCCCAGGTTGCTCCAAGTCCTGTCCAACCTGGCCTTGGATACTTCCAGGGCTGAGGCAGCCACAGCTTCTCTGGGCACCCTGTGCACACTCAGGAGGAAGAATTCCTTCCCAGTATCTCAGCTAAACCTGTCCTACCAATCACCTGGCGTTTAGAGCCCAAGATACCATGACAGAAAAAGATTCCCCATATTGTGTGACACTGAAGAGTTAATTTAAACCTAATGCAGAAGCAGCATTTTTGAGGCAGAAACATAGATACTGTTTACAGTTTCTTGTAATTATTCTCTTGATGGACTATACATATATAAAATAATTTTTCCACGTAAGTACACAAGAAAACACATAACCCGAAGCAGGTAGGACATAATGGATTTTCATAAAGAAGAACTCAAAATAAAAATCTGGGGGAAAATAATCCTAAGTAATGTATTGGAAGGCTTATTTGGCAAAAAAGTACTAAGGACAAGAAAAGATACAATACCAGAAAAAATATCTTGGATAATGCCAGGATCAAACTATTTACTACATATTATTACTTATATTTTACATATCATTACTTATATTTTATAGATGCATCAGATAAAACAGGAACAGATTTAACAAATAAAAGCATTTTAGCAATAGAGATGGCTTTTACCTATAAATACATGTTAAGGAAGAACAATCATCTATTGCAATTCTAATTCACTCTTGCCCAAGATAGTAGTACCTTCCTTAAGCACTTTTAGACATTGGAATATTCTCACATGGACCTACAGTTTCCATCCATCCACAAACAAAGTCAACATAATACAATATTCAAACACACCATTCCCTTTCAGTAGGAGAAACCCCTACCATTTTAAGCTCTCACTCTTTCTTCCAAGACAACAATCAGGCTCCTGCACTGGCAACTGTCATACAAAACAACCAGAATAACACTTACTTCACATATTGCATAGTCCTTAGCAATACCACATTCCTTCTTCTCCATTTCCTAATGCATACTCCTCCATTCTGCTCTTGAGAACCAGAGTCTGACTTCCTGCTTTGACAGAAGAGGCACATATACACATCTGATTTGGACAGCCTTGTATTGAAAGATGCCAACAACAAATGTCTAGTAATATAACTAGCACAATAAGGAAAATAGATCAGGATTCAAAGAAGCTGGGATAATAAAATACCTCATGTCTCATTCAAATATTTTATCTTCATTTTACAATGTTCAGTAAAATACTTTCTTTACATTAAAAATCTTGTTGTCATCTTTATCAGTTTACATAACACTACATTTAGATTGAAACACTTCTTATTAATCACAAAAATTACAAGCTAATGAATCAGAGTATGTTTCCTAGTTACATGTCTAGTACTAGGCAGCATTACTTTTCAAAACAACCACTAAAAATGAAAAAATAGGGGGTTTCATTACAAACAGGGGTTTGTTGGGGGTTTTCTGTTTGTTTTTTAACATGTATTATATTTAAGTTTACTGCCTTACAAAACAAGGCGGTGCAGCTGATAAGCTAACTTTAGCATTGCAAAGACCAAAGAGAAACACAGGTTTTCTTAATTTCGAAAATCACAGTATGCTTATATATATACATACACACACGCATATACTTTATGTATTCGAAGGTGGAATTACAACCATTGAAAAAACCAAGTTAAGAGAATTTTATCAAATTAATATAGTAATTCTAATATATTACTCCTCTGGAACAACAAAAGGCTTTAAATTGGTCCATGTGTATCAAAGCTAATAAAAAAAACCTGTATCACAAAAAAACTCAACAGTATTAATGGACATCATCTGTAGCTTATCCCTAAGTCATCCGGGCATGACATGAGCCACCTACCAGGCATATATAGTTGATTTAACAGATCACATGCTAAGTACCAACATACTCCCTGAAAAAAACAAATAATCCACACCAGTGGTAAAGTCTATTCCACAGATTTTTCTAAATACTGAGTCCTGCTACAGAAGGTTCATTTCCCTGAAACTAAAAGGCAAAGCAAATCCTGCAACAGAGACAACCACTAAAAATTCTGGAACAGAGAAATTACGTTGCTCCCTGCTAGCATGCAAAATACAGTTGACAGAATGGAGCTACACACACAAATATTGACTATTTTGTTTAGGCATGGATAAATCTGAATGGAAATAACTGTTGGTTTTCATGGAAAAAACAAAGGCGCAAATTTTACTTAAGGAAATATCTACCCTTCTCCCTTTCCCCTCAGATTCTGGGTAAGGGACAATTTGACAGCATAAATATATGAGGTAATCCATCAAAGACAGAACTGAGGAACTTCCTACTAAGTTTATAATAAAACAATCTCTAAAAAACAACCTTTTTATCATTCTGAGGAAAAGCAGCAAAGAGAACGGAAGTTTAACCTATAATACTCTGGGTTCCCTGTGCTCACATAGTTCAGCATGAAGTTACTAAAAACATCTGTGTCAACATTCTCTCCTAACATGATATAAAAGCAGCAGGAAAAAAACCATTTTGTACTTGACATAGCTGTTGATTTTCTTCAGGCACACCTTTATGGAGTCCTCCTATCTCAGGACATTGTGTATTAAATGTCAAAACAGTATAATCTAAGAAATTGCAGAGCAGCAAAAAGTTATCTTTTTAAAGATCACACTGGATAGCCTGTAATTTAATCCTCACACATGTTATTTCAATGAATCCTAAAGACCCCAGAATTTGAGAGTCTTAATTCAAAACTGTAGCAATATTCTATGCTTCTGGTCTAAACTCATGACTCTGCATGCTCTCCTAGTACCATTCTGACACAAAGTAAGTTTAAACAGTTCACCAAAACATCCTAAAATATAGAACAAGTGACACACAGGATCACAGGTGGTTGAGATTGAAAGGGAGACCATCTTGTCAAAGCCTTTGCTGAAGTAGTCACTTACTTAGAATCAGTTGCCCAGGACTGTGTCCAGATGACTTTGGAGTATTCCCAAGGGTGAAGACTTTGCAACCTCTCAGTACAACCTATGTCAGTGCGCAGCCATCCTCACAAATAAAAAGTGCTTCCTGATGTCTGAGGGCAACTTCACAGAATGGGTCAGTTTGAAAGGGACAGCAGAGGGTCATGTGGTCCTGCCTCCCTGCTCAAGCAGGGTAATCCCAGAGCACATGGCATGGAACCTCCTGTGTTTCAGTCTGTGCCCATCTTTGTCCCGATCCACTGAAAAGAGCCTGGTTCTGTCCTCTTTGCACCTTTCAGACAGGTATTTCTAAAAAGCGATGAGATTCCCCTGAACCTTTTCTCTGGGCTGAGGAGTTCAAACTCTATTTCCTTGCAGGTAAAATGCTCCACACCCTTCAACTCCTTAAGGGCCATTTATCAGATGCACTTCAGTAGTCCCATGCTGAGGAGCTCAGAGCTACACACACAACTCTACAAACCTCACCTCTGTCCTTCAGCACATATATAACTGCATTTTGAACAGTGAAATGCTATAAAGAATTTTGGTAACAACTTAGGAATTGTAGTAATTTATTGGAACAACGGTGGAGCCAAAACCAACGCCAAAAAAGGCTTCAAGCATCTGCCCTTTATTGTACTTCAGTCCAACCTTTTATATTCTTTATCTTACATGCATTCCACCTGTGTGCCCCCTGTACCCTTTGGTCACTGGTCAGTACACCTTGGCACTCCATGTCTCATTGCCTTCAACACTGGTTACCTGTCCAGCACAGCTGTAGCCCATTAGGGATGAGGCTCGGCCACAGCCCCGCTCCCAATTACCACAAACTGTATGCTTACAACAGTAATTCTTCTGGCAAAAAGATTATGGTAACAACTAGTTCAAAGGAACAAAATTTGCATACCAGTTCCACTGTATTAATGAACAAAAAATATTGAGATAGTGTTGTGCCAGCAAAACAATAGACTACAAGATATCACTGAAAGTGTAATGCAAGCTAGCAATCTTACCTATTTTTAAAGTAAAATTGATAATTAGGTGTGAGCGATGGGCTCTGCTGTCAGGATTCTTCACTGCCCCTATTCCTTCGGTCTTGCTGAAGCAATTGTACGAATCTTGGCCGCATACACAAGGGAGAAAGAAAACCCAAATAACCCTGTGACTTGTACTCAGAAAATAAGAGTGTAAAAATAAGGAGCTACTGGTAGTCATAATGTTTTACTTTAAACCATTCACATGTATTACATTCATTATATTAGCATCATTCTAGTACAAATACAATGCATTAGACATTCTACTAGGTTTCTGCAAGTTGGAAAGCTAACAGCAGCCTGAAGACACTATAATGGGTACCTATTTGAAAATCCAGAACTTGTGTTTCAAACTATTTTTCTTCTGCTTCCCTACTCTTTCTGGGCAAAAATAAGCTTGCAAGTATTTTCTTCTGCTCTGTGAGCTTTCAAGTTCACGATAAGACCACAGTTTTGACAGGTTAACTTAGGAATCTGTAAAAAGAAGTTGATTGTCTACTGATTAAAAGACAAAATACTGTAAAAAAAAGGCCTTAAAACTGCGTGGAAAGGACCACTACAGGGTATGACATGATAAGAAGCCACAAGCTAGCAAGTCTGAATTAATTGTTTCTTAGAAGAATGTCCCTAATTTTTCAGCTCCTAAAGGCTGGAGCTTGAGCTCAAAAATGAAACTTCACCCCTGCTTAGCACTAATTTAACTCTGCTACTAATGGAATTCAAAGTACATCTAAGAAGAAGATAAAGAGAAATGCTACATATTTTTAAAATATTGCCCTAAGTATCAACCAGTATCTGAGTATCTCAGACAAGAAACATTGAATCAAATTAGTAAGAATCCATCAGGGAAGGGTTTTTTGTTTTTAACAAACTACATTTATTTAGAAGGAAAGATGGTCAAGATCTAAGTTTGTTTTAAAACTCACTTTGGGTTTGATTTCTACAGATCACTGATCATTTGACCCCTGCCTTTTTCTTTATGGCTCATTAAAAAAACACCCAAAAAAAAAAAAAACCCAAAAACAAACACACAAAAACACAAAAAAACAACAAAACAGAACAGAAAAGAAGCAACAGGCAAGTTGAAAATTAATCATCCTGAGGCGATATCCTTTTAAAAATGCAACTTCTGATTATTTCATTGATTTTATATATAAAATAATCTATTTACAAGAAAAAAAAATTAAAAAAAGGAACTTAAATGTCTTGCTTGAGAAACTAAGCTTCTCTTCAAGTCTTGTAGAAATTGTAGTCTTACACTTCTGCTGTTCAAAATTAAATTTCTCAGCAATCTCTACGACTATTTATTTTCTAGCACCCACAGAAGTTAATTACTGCCACATGCATGAACCAGTATGATTTATACTACAACAAGAGTATGCAGGCTTTGTAATATCTGATAAACAAGTCTGACTCTTGTTAGTCTAGTTTACAATTTACAGGATGACAGTGAATCTTCTTCATCACTGAAATCCAGCCCACAATATGTGGCGGGGGAAGGGGGGGCAGGTGGTGGAGGAGGGCAGACACCTCATTTGCCTTAAAAAATAACTATATCTTTTAAAACTTTGTATTTTTCACTTGCATTTGACTACATAAGTAGTAGTGGTTAAAAAAGGAAGCAATAAAAGCAGGTCCTGCTGTTATTAATGAAACAGCAGTCAGCTGTCTGTAAGCCATCCATGTGACACATGCACACAATCCATTGCACAGGGCACTGGTACATTCACAGACTTCAGTTCTGCAAAATCCTCAACTACAATGAAAGCTCTGGAAAACTGTGTATTATTATGTGCATGCATTTCATAAATTCAAATGCTTGTTCTCTCAAGTAATACTGCACTAGAAAGATAACAAGTCAATACAACTTGTGCTAGACTATCTGTGTGCCGTCAATAAGAAATAATGCACACATGGGAACGATTCTAAGGTACTTTCACCAACAGAAATTACTGGAGCACTTATTGCTCGTAGTTACGGATGTGAACATCATTCTAGTCATGTTACTTAAAAGCGACCAACATTTTCTAACTGAAAACATATTGAATTTATTCTGAGAACAAAATTTTGATCCAAAGAAAGTAAAATTTAGTATCCACTATCTGCATTCTACTGTGCATGAAAACCCATGTACAAGGTACCATGCAAAAGCTTTTTACTACAGGTCTCCTCATGTGCTACTTTTGAGGTGGCTGAAAAAATTCTCCTGTGAGCAGTGTTCCTATAATGGTCCTCTGCACTTCCCTACTGTCATAGACCAGACCGCACAAGGAAATACAAGTCCAGTTCAACAACCCACTTGGCAAGGACAGTGCTGACAGCACATATACTTGCTGGACAGTGAGCACACACTGAGGAATCAGAGAACCGCTTGGGGCATCGGTGAACTAACATTAATACTGGCGCTACCACTTCCTCAGCTGGCAGGTCTAATCGGTCCATCTTCTTCAAGACAGTGACTGATTTTCAGAAAACTGTAGAACTTTACTGTTGAATATCTAGCCTACTTTCAATTATGTCTGCAAAGAAATGACGAACAAAACTTACAGCATGGAATGGACAGGCACATGGACAAACAGGCGAGCCCAGTCATAAAACTTTACGTGTTGACAACAGGTACTTGAAGGGAAAGAGACACATGGAGCAAAAAAAGTAACTCAGCTTTACAAAAAAAGTAACTCAGCTTTACAAAAAGATCCCACTTACATGCATTTCTGATTATAATGAACATGTAACACAGATCATTCCTTAAGACAATTGCTTATCTATTTATTTTAAACACATTGCAAGGTACAAAAAATACCACAATTATAAAAATTAAGCATTTTGAGGCCAAGAAATCCTTTTAAAGTGATTGCCCGCGCTTGTTTTAACATAAAGTCCTTACACTATCCACGGATCTCTCAGAACACGTAATTCATTTCCATTGCCGCAAAAAGACTGCAGGCTACATTTGAACACCACTCTGTATAAACTACTTACATCAACACAATAAACTTTCCAATATGCTGTATATCTATAGCATCTTAACTACTAACACTGAAAATTTACTGACATCTGCAAGAGTCAAAAGATTTACCTCAATCATAACCAGAAACAGGTTGACATAGAAAAACATCTCCCAAAAAACAGCCAAGTATTTCAAGCTGCTCTGTATCTTTCTCACATATAAATAAAAGGAAAATGACATAGCATAATCTGTTCCTTTCAGTTCCTAATACCAGGTGAAAAAGAGCATTTTATAACTGACTGCACTTAACATTAGTTTTAACCTAAAGTAAATGAGAGTGATTTCCTTCCTTCCCCGCATGCCCTTTGACTGTTTCTTTGTATAATGAACACACTACATTTTGCAAATAATAAAAAAATAGTTCAAAACTAGCTCTCTGTATAAGGCTCTACCATGGAACCAGTACTTCCCATTCTTATTCAAAAATACATTTGGTTCCATGAAGACAACTTGCTATACCCTCTAAGCCTTAAAGGGGGAAAATCAGGCCTGAAAAGCACTTCTAGAAAAGAAGAAAAGAGAACTGCAGAAAAATATAGTGTTAATACCACAGTTAAAGGCTGAACAATAAAGGACTCTTACTAAGTCTGTTGTCATTTTAGTAATATATTCTTTCCATACGCATTTTTTCTCTTTTCTGAAATTTACTGCTCAAAACACTCTTACATGCATTAAGTGGCAAGTATATAACTATAAAAACTCTCCAGATATTTTTTATTTGGCAAATTGTTGGCAAGTTACAACAAACAAAAAAAGACATGAAAAATGAAAAACACCAAACAGAAGCACTTCAGTATGTCATTAAAATGGGGCATACCCATTTTGTGTTCAAATATACACCTATTCTAAAACCCTATCCCCTAAATCCTCCGTTACATTTAAGGTATGACTAAATCCAAGTGCACTCTCAACTAAGCTGCCAGAAAGATAATAACTGTTGGAATGTTCTGTGATTTTTTCAATAATCCACAGTATTTCACTCCCTTTAGTCAAGACTTGGGATCTCAACTTTCTTCCCATTTCTCACACTTTCTTTGGAACAGTAGCTTTTTAACATGGTCTCTGTTGACAACACAGTGAAAAAAATTCAACTGGTTAAATGTCAGCGATTACTAAGAGGAGGGTAGGTGTGTAATCACCTAATATCAGAATACCCTGTACTGGACATCCACAAAGATCATTGAATTCAACCCCGACCCTGCCCAGGATACCTCAACAATCCCACCGTGTCCCTGAGAGCACTGTCCAAACACTCCTGGAGCTCTGGCAGCCTTGGGGCTGTGACCATTCCCTGGGGAGCCTGTCCAGTGCCCAACAACCCTCTGAGGACAGAACCTTTTCCTGATATCCAACCTAAACCCATCTCTGACACAGCTACAGCTGTTCCTCAGGTCGTGTCCCTGATCACAGAGAGCAGAAATCAGAGCTGCCCCTTCACTTCCCCTCATGAGGAAGCTAAGCTGTAGACCCCAAGGAGGTCTGACCTCGGTCTCCTTTTCTGCAGAAGGAACAAACCAAGAGACCTCAGCCATTCTTCACGTGGCTTTCCCTCCAAACCCTTAACAATTTACTTCTTTAGACTCCTGTGCAAGGCAATTTCACTGAAAGAGCCAAAATGGAAGCGTCTACTGTTTCTAATATTAGACTCAGTAGCTAAAACCACTCAAAAACCCAAACAGTAATTCCCCTTGCTGCTTTGAAAGCTCCTACAATCGCGCTATGAAGAAACTGTTTCTGGCATTACAACTGTTGTAGAGGTTGGGTACCCCCAGGGACCTACTGAGCACCCTTCTACCTCACTTCTCTCCTAAACCCACACAGCTGTAGTCTCAGTTACCTCTGATCTAGCTCTTTCTTCAAAATTGAAAAGAAGCAGTGAGGTTTTACGGGTAACTCCAAGAAAGAAAAATCATCAGAGATACAACAGGAAAATGCTGGTTTGCATTTCTCACAGTTTATCCTTTTTTCAATTGCTGTAACTACTCAGACAAGACCAGAGCTGTAAGGAGTGATAACATCTTTTAGTAAATCAACTGATACAGCTTGAAAAACCAGACTATTTAAGGCACGTATGTTTGATATTTTTGTCTTGCTGACTAACACAGTAAGAAACCTCCCTTAATGACTTCCCATTTTCCTGAATCCATACATATGAAACAATAATTTATTTACAACTTTCCTCAGCAATACTTTCTTTACATGCCAGCTTATAAATTAGTAACAAATTAACCTCTTACAATGTACTGGATCAAAAGATGTATGAAGAGCAGGAATTCTGGGCTCCCTTTTATTTCCCAGAAGAACTAAGGATGTTAAGAACACAGACTTTTATTGTCAAAATTACATTACTCCTTATAAAAGTTCCAGTCACTACGGCAAACAAAAATACAGAAAAGTTATCAAACTATTCTGCATAAGCTTGATTTCTCACTGAAAAGCAAAACTGAATGCAGGGAGATCAACTTTACATTGCAGCTTATATATATTAGTAACTAATATTTCTAAGTATGTACTTTTCACATCGTAATAATAGATAAGCATACCTTTTGTAAGAGTACAGTCATTCCTAATACATCCATTATTTTCTCCATGGGATACTCAACAGGACTGCTTACTTCTATTTTACTATACCTTCATTTTGTGTAATACAATCACATGTTATACTTCTTGGTTTTCCCCCCAAAACCATTGGGTATACAATGCATGGAAAAAAAAAAAAATCAGCAACTACAGTGTTAGCAAGGTAACACTGGGTAAATCTAACAAGGATTTCTTATTCAGAACAACAAGCGCTACAAAACGACTACAAAGCTTGGCTGATGTCACATTTTTAGTCTTTACATAACAAGATTTCATGTTTAAGATGTATGTCACTACTCACCCTTACACCTTGTTTCTTCAAAGCACAGAGTTTAACATTTTATTCAGCATTTAGTTAAAAATAAATATTTAATACAGAGGTTGTTCTACGATGCAAGCACAGCTAAAATGAAGGGCCTCTGTGGCTGCAACGACCAGACTTCAAATGCAGGTAAATCAATAAAAAAGAAAGCTCAAGCACAGTCGCCATGTGTGAGTAGAAAGGTTTATAATAGCTTGCAAATGACTATGCACTTGCTGTAACCAGTTGTTCTTAAATTATGAGTATGCAACCAATTCATGTTAAAGCCAAATCCCAGCACCATTTTTACAGGGAAATCCTAGTAGTTTTTTGCTTGTTCCACATGTTAGTTTTGTTAAGGCTACATACAAACAGCAGTAACTTTGAAACAAATACTCCCAAACTATTTGCATTTCATTACTAAGTCTATTAGCACAGCAAGGGTTGTCAATCTTTAGAACTCCCCTACAACAGCACAGGCAATACAACAATGATCTCCAAGCCAAAAAAAAAAACCTCCACAGCAGACACCACCAAGCCCTTTTGCCAAGTTTTTGCTTCAGCCAATCAGCCTGTCTACCCTGACCTGTCTGAAGGCTTGCATCGAGCTTCAAACACTTAAAAACATCCATCATAAAAACAAAGACAGGACACTGAATTATACAGTATTAACCTCCAGGGTTTGCATACAAAGATGTAAGATTTATTTATGTCATAGCACATTAAGAGCTTCAGCACACTGTTCTTTACCCCAAACCAGCTGCCAATTTGATGAACCTCTCTGCCCTCAGCAGTACAGTGTCTTTGATTAATGAGTGCATGCTTGTGGAAAAGTGCAAGAACAAAAAATGGGGCAAAATCCACACGATTATGTCCCTGTGCACCAGTGGACCACTGCAATAATTTTTGTCTAACTGGCTTCCTGTTGTAGAAAGACTGAGGGCTAAGGAGGTGGTTGCGGAGTTATTTTGCTGATTATACTTGGATACTACATACCAGTCTTCTAAAATAGATAACTGGTAAAATGGACTGCACTGTTTATGAAAGAGTCTTTCAGCATTAGAAAAAACATTAACTCATTAACACAAATAGATTAATAAATAGGGTCACAATCCAAAAACATCATCTATGTACTCAGTGAAGAAAAAAAATGCTCTCAGGAAGATTTCAAGGTTTTATCTTCTAATCCAAAAGACTCAGGACTGAGGTTCAAGTTCAAGAATAGCTAGGCAGATTATTTTGTGCCTTTAAATTACTGTATTAAGTATTCTAAAGAAAATCTACCTTATACTTCCTGTAATTTACAGGAATAAGAATATACTGGTAGGGTTCATCATTATTCAAAAAATGAAAATTTTTCCTTATCCTTTCCAACAATTTAAGAGCAGAACTAAGTTCTGTGTGAGGCTCCAAAAAGACAACAGCATTATCAGACAGTCACTGTATTATTTTTAAGCCTACCGTCTTTCCCAAGGCTTTACACTGTAAACATTACTGGTGACAAATACTTAAATTTAGCAGTCCCACTATCTGCTAATGTAAAGAGTCCATCAGGTAGAACAATTTTTCAGGTAGTTTTTTCTTTACATTTTTAGTAGTTTGAATTTTAAGGTTTTGGGTGATTCCTCCCTCAGCAGCTAGAAAAATCTCTGCAATCTCTTTTTGCAAACTACCAAGGCTTAACCCATTCAGCTCTTTACAATGCCTGACCTACATCAAGTGAAAGGAGTCTTATTTCCTTTACACACAGAAAACAAGACATTCAGGAGGCCCTGAAGGGCTTGGGTAGAAAGGTAAAAGGAGAGGAATTCACATTAAAGGCAACAAGCATCATACAGACACTGACAAGCCCAGCACATTTTTTCCTAAGTTTCAGAGACTGTGTTTGAAAGATCATCTGTCACTAAGCGAAGTTTTAAAATGCATACTTGTTTTGATATTGGTCTTTTTTCCAATGATCTGAAAGATACTCTATAAAAAGAGAAGGAACTGGTATTAGGAATTGTGTCAAATACATAAATTAATTCTGTTAAACTAAACTGGGAAAACCCTCATATCCTTTCTTCCTTATTGCTGCATTAAAAAAAGTGAAACAACCATTAAGACCTCCTCACACTCCAAGAGTTTCTTTCTGGTGTCTCATGAAATGTTAACACCACAAAATAAACCACAATTTCTCCTTCCCAAAAAGAAACAAAAATCTATTTATACCATACAATTACTACTTTTATTATTTATTTCCATTTAAATCTGAGCTGAACTTTTGTATTGGACTTGAACAAAATATACTTGTTTTTTTTTTTTTTGTTTTTTAAGGAATGGCTGGAGTCCTGGGCACTATCTAAGGACAAATTTAGGACAGTAAATACCTTAAACACTAAAGAACTTGGATAAGAACTTAACACAGCAAATAGGTGAAACTCTGCGCTAACTGGACTATATGATCTACTTACCTCTTTTCCACTTAAAATCGTATGATAAGAAACAAAATAATGGCAAAATACTGCATCTTGCCTGGCCCTTCTGCAGAGGCTGAATGAATACATGGTCCCAGTTTTGTTTAATGACTACGCGCTGCATTCTGCTTACCTACCCATAGCAATTACTCTGTGGGCTAACAAACCACACATTTCCGTTTTCAAGGAAACAACCACCCAGCACACTACAGATTAAAGTCAGTGGAGGCAGCTCTTTCTTCATCCTCTACCACCAACTACTCGTGATGTTGGTAAAAGACTGAACCCTTCAAGAGTCCTTATCTCTGTAACAGTGAAACTAATACTGTCTTGCTCTCATAAAGCCCTAAAAAAGACAAACTAAAAAACTAATGAGAACCTACTGTTTTCCTCACACAAATCTTCTGGCGATTCCTTTCTGGTTTGTTTGTTGCTGTTTACAGTAAAAATGGTTTTAAAGTAAAAATATAGTAGCATAGCAAAAAAGTCTTTAAAAGCATAGATGTCCATTTTAAAAAATGATATTTCATTTCCTTCTTTGATGCAGCGGGGAAGATCATCTGTACCTAGATTCCGAATAGTGCATAATGTTCTTCAAAACAAACTTCCCATTTCTATAAAATATGTTAACCAACATATACTTACTATATTTTGTCTACATTCAGAATGTTATAAACTATTAAACTATCACAAAAATCACTGCTAACCTTGACAACTGCTTCAGTGCTCCTTGTGGTGGCAATTAACAATCACAAACGAGTTTATAATATAGTATGACATAATTCACTGAATGTACTGTAGTAAAACTACAGTATTAACTCAGAAGTTGATCCACACTTGGGAGAAAACTGGTAGACTACAGGAATCTTCCTGGGGCCAAATTATCTACGTGATGAAAACACTAAGCATCACTCTTAGTACTCTAATGGAATAGTCTGTTTATTAAATTAAAAAAAAAATCAGACAAAAAATAACCCCATTCCACCATTATTTACACTTTTAAGTTTCATTTAAAGATAACCATACATTAGCATCTCGGAGACAATCACAGTAAAGGGATTTGAAAACAGAATGTTCACACAGTGAAACCCTCCATGTGCCAGAGGGAGAAAGGGTGTAAGAAACTGTTGGTTATACCTCCCAACAGTCAAGATCTCCTATTCCCAAATATACCATTATAAGAAAATTATAGAACTAACAACAGTGAGGTATTCCTTCCCCTCATTCTGGCATATGAGACCAGGTGCACAAGCTTCATTTTCTTTGCAACTCTGATATTCTACATCTTGCATAGGAACAAAAAGTAGCAACAAAGACCTTAACAACTGCAGTTCAAGCTGGGAGGGACTGCTCTACTTGAATTCAATGACACCACGAATGGCTTCTTAGCAGTTTCATGAAATCAACCAGCTGTCAAATCGATGCATCAGAAGAAACAGTTATGCACTCCCAGAAGAAAAAAGCAACACATCAGGATGTTTTGCAAAACATCTGCTCCTTTACAATGCAGTTCTACAATAAATGTGCAAACAAAGAAAACATTAAAAAGGGCAACAGACCTATAGGAAAGGCTTCTATTACCTTCTTATTTGCATTTTAAGTGTCTCCCAAAACAGACCAAAAAAGTCTAGTAGAATTTTCTTCTTAACATAAGGTCAACATAAAGATTAAACAAATATACTACAGCGGTCAAACTAATGCTCTTTCCCTCCATGACATAAAGACATTGTTAGTTTACCTTTTGAAAATGCAAAACATTTTATTACATGTCCAAGAAAATCAGGAATTTTTCACCAAAAGGTATGAAGTATGCATTTAGGTTTTTTCCCCCTCTCACACTATTCAAAAAATTTTACAATGGCATTGACAACCTACAAGAATCTTAAAAACAATTACCTTTTTGTGGGAACACAGACCTGTAAGGAACCCAGCACAGTGGAATTTAGTTTGAGAAAATAATTTGGATGAGAAATACCAGTATGTCACAGTTTAGGACTGGTAATCTCCGATTCAGTGCTCCCACTGAAACCATGTGCTGCTCATTCGCTCTCTCCCCTTCTTCGGTACGGAGAGGAGAATTGGAGGCACAAAAGGTAAAGGTCTCGGACTGAGATAAGAACAATTTACCGGAAACAGCAATGAGACAAGAAAACGAATAGTAATAGCAACAATATCAATGACAGAAACTACAAAACAGCGTCCAAAGATTTACACAGAAACAACAATACCCTAGTTTCACTTGGAAGAAAGCCCTTCTCTCCCCAAGAGGAACAGAGTGCACTGCCTGCCCTTCCCACCCCCAACGAACAGAGGAAAGGTGGTCAGAACTACTGGGTGCTGGCCATGCCTCTCCTGGCTGCTGCAAAAATGAACCCTGTCCTGCCTAGAACTAGAACACAGTATCACAATTCCAATTTATTTTCAATACAGAATAGTCACAAAACCTTATACTGTGCCATTCAGAACAGACTTTGGATCAGGAATGAAAAGGAAACAATACTTGATCCTCTAAAGAATTTTTTTTTTTACTTTCCAGAGAGTTCTGTTCATCACAACCTGATATGGATACTCCCCTGGCTTGCAGGAATTGGTAGACCCTATGATTAAACCAGCATCACCTGCCTGAAGTGAACATAGAATTTCTTGAATACTCAAGATTCCTTAATGATTCCCATTCCCTTCTCTACATACACTTTACAAAAATTACCTTGGCTACCATTTTCTTAACATTATGCAGTTTACTGATTTTGCAGCATTTTGACAAAATTTGTATGTGGTTTATTATGAGATGTCAAAGCTATACTGCCATTTTCAGAAACTACTTATCCTCTGTTGCTCACCATTTATAACCAATCCAATTTTCTAGACCTTCACTGCACTTATAATTTAGAATCACCTGCTGTACATGCTTTCCACTGTTTAAGCATTTTCATTTACTCAGCATTCACACATACAGGAAATAGCAAATCCAACCACACTTTCTGATGCATTTAGGAAAGAAAAATAAAGTAAGCATCTGACATTTGTTCTAACATAACCTTAAAGCTACTTTAAGTACAGCATTCAATACTGACTTGGATAGGAAGTCTTGATGTACAAACAGCTATTCCTATTACTTTGTATGTTAGCTGTTGTCAATATTTTCCCCAATCCTGAAGACTAAGAAAATGTGAATTAAATACAAGTAGTTTCATGTTCTCCGTAGTGTGACTTGAAATATGGAGCTAGTCAAACAAGCATAGAAAAGCAAAAATTTATCTACAACATTACCCCTTACCAATTACATGTTTCACTAAGTCATGTGACCAGAAAAACTTTCATAAGATCAAAAAAAGGGCAATTGAGAACCAAATTAACATGTTGAACAATACATTTTATTGTTCTCCCTTTCACAACAGCTGATGCAAAACTTGTAGTCAGAGGAAAAGAGATTTGTTGTTGGGTTTTGGGTAAGGAGTTGTTGTAGGGTTGGTTCTTTCAATGAGTTAAGTATAGTTACTAGGTTTAGCCACACACATTATACAGTACCTGGAACATAACCCAAACTACATGTAATATTTATAGGTACTTTCCAGATGGAACCTTTTAATAATATACCTTAATAAGTTCGTTGCTTCCAAACAAACCTCCAAGTCTGTAATTTAAAAATGGAGGTCTGTTTAGCCATGTTCCTCATGCCAAGAAGACTCTGTTTATTTCTCAGGGAAGATTCTGTACCAAGTGCTTCATGTAAACTACACATCAGATTCATACTTTCCATAAACAACACCAATGCAGATCTCCAGATAATTTGTTATTTAATACAGTAACTTCAGAACGTTTTTTTAAATAACCCAACAGTTAAGCATTGCACATTAAATACTAAGGCCAGGGCAGGAAAAAAAATGGGGGGGGGGGGGGGGGGCACGATTCTTTACCAGATAAAGAAGCGGTGTTCCCTGTACGTGCGCGCACGACTAGGAACCTTTCTCTTTAAAGTGCGGTTTACAACACGCTAGATCAGGGATTCCAGGGGAAAGCACAGAGTCTCGGACAAAAACCCCCTTAAACTTTACATGACGTCACTATCCGCCCCTGTAACATTCCCTAAACTTTAATGCTTATCCAGAAGTGCTTTCAGGTTTTCTACTCATTCCCTCCTAAAAGAGACGGTCAGACTTTGAAATAAAAATTTGCCCAAGATGGCGAAAGGCTTGTTGTTTAGAGGGCAGAAAAATGGAGGATATTGTAATATACACAAAGGGATAAATTTCAACAACTCGGCCCAGCGCTGCAGCTGCTTGTTTCTCTGCACAAGGACGGGACACGCACAAAGCCGCGGACAGAGGGGCCCGCAGCGAGCCGGGTGTGCGGAGCGGCGCCCGCTCCCGGCCCGCGCCGCGCCCCGCGGAAGGAAGGGAGGGAGGGAGGGAGGGAGGGAGCGCCTACTCACCGCGCGCGGGAGCGGGGGCTGCGCGGGGCCGAGGGCCGCCCGCGGAGGGGCATCGCCCGCTCCGGCCGCTACCCCGCGGCCGCTCCGCGCGGCCCCGCCTCGCGCCCGCCCTGACAGCCCCGACCGAGGGGAGCGGGGCAGCGCCCGCCGCCGAGAAGGGAACGGGGCGGGAGGGCCGCCGGGAGCGGAGCGTACCACACAGCGCCACACAAAAGAGCAGCCCGGTGGCCGCTAGAAGCCGCCGCGCCGCCCCGGAGGCTGCGGGCGTCCGTCGGCAGAGACGTGACCGGCGCCGCCCGGCCAAGGCACGGGCGTGCGGCCACGAGCAAAGTTTAAAATTGCTCGGAACACAGCCGTCCCGTCTGCAGACACCCCGGCCCTTCCCCGGGACTCACCTCCACGCAGCCACTCCGCCTCCCGCCCGCAGCCCTGCCCGGGCAGGGCCCCGCAGCGGGACTCGCGCTCGGCCCACACAACAAAGGGGCGATACGCACCGGCAGGGACGCGGCCGGCGAGGCGGGCGCTACTCGGGCTGGAGAGCCCTGGCGCGGTAGAACACCATCCCACTCCAGCCGCTCACCTGGGAGAAGCTCCGCCGCTCGGTGCGCGGGGCGCGCGGCTCTCACTCTCCCGCTCTCTCCCCTGCGCTGTGCGGGCGGCGCGCGCCGGGCCGGCCCTTCCCGGCGCTCCCCGGAGCCGGGCGGGGGCGCGCGCGGGCGGCGGCGCGCACGGCGGCCGCCCCCAGCCGGCGGGACCCTGGAGGGGGTCGCGGACCCCGCGCCCCGGTGACGTCACCGCCGGCGCTTCCCGCAGGGCTGGCGGCGTGGCCGGGCCGGGAGCGGGCGGCGGGATCGCGGATCTCGCCGCGGGACCTGCGCCCGCCCTCGGCTGGGAAAAGTTCTGAACCACGTTCTTCACACAGCGACCGAAAGTTCCAGTCCACCTTGAGTCATTTTTTAATGATGACTTTATCGGTCGGGGGAGAAACCAAGTTGCCCACCTTGAGAACCTACAGATTAAGTTCAGGTTTAAAAAAATAATGAATCAACAATAGAATCTGTGGTGTAAACGACTGACGTCTACGCAACAAAAAAAATAAGGTGATCCACTTCTAAAAGGAGACATTTTAAAGACGCAACGTTCAACTTTTGAGTTCTTGAAATACTCGATAGAGAAAGAAAGCAACAAGGGTGGCAGAACGAAATTAAAATCAAGGAGAAGTATTAACACCAGCTATTGACACAAGAATTAAAACTAAAAATACATCTTTTAAATACAAATCATCTCGCCCTGCCTGAAACAAGCCATAGGGGTTGTTTGTAGAAAATTAAAAGCTGTGCTTCTCTATACCAACCCTTCACGCTACACACATGGTATCCTCCTATCCTCTTTTTTTTTTTTTTTTTTTTTCTTTTTTTCTTCCTTCTTTGGCATAGTCTCAAACTCAAGCAGGGTTAAAGTACACTGTTAGAGCCCAAGGACTGCTCCCTACAAACCATAACTATAACGCCATCAAGTTAAACCACAGTGCAATGAAGAAAATCTAACTGATTTCAGTATGAGTTGGTAAAAACATACTTGCAGAATTCAAGAATATGTACAGCTTGTTAACCTTATTAAATACTACATATAACCATTTTTAAAATCAACAATATTTTTAAATAAAGTCAATCTATGCATAAAGAAATATGCACATGTAGAAAGATGCCATTGTCTTCTGTTTTCTCTTCAGCCACTGGCTGCGATTTTAATTGTGCTGGAGGATCTTCATTAGTATTAACACATGGGGAGATTTCACAAAGCTGGTTCATTAGGGGGGAAAAAAAGCCTGGCAGACTAGCTCTTTTTGCATGCAATGAGAATGTCAGCCTTACCTCGGTCATTTGTAACATAATAAGTGCAAGCACAATGATTGCAGTGCAGGAGCATTGGGGGAAGGGCAAAAACACTGCCGAACACGGATATGAGGAAAAAAAAGCTTCTCATTACAGAATAAAATTTATGCTAAAAATTAGTGAAGATGATGTCTTGTGAGACTCATGCTAAATACATTAATATGCTGATATGTTTTTAATTATTATTTTTGTACCAGGCTATTTCATTCCAAGGATTCACATCCAGCAGCAAAGGTTTCCTAGCATTTATTGATTTTTTTTTTTGTCCGCCACATTCCCGGAATACAGATTTTAATCATTTCACTACACCACACTTAGTAATTTCATTAAAAAATGGAAGCTTCCATCCCCAGAAAGGCATTTAATTTCAATGACACACAATTTCTTTTAGCAGCAAACTGTCTCAACAGTAAAAGCTGGCCTAAGGTTCAAATGCATAATTTAGTCCCAAATTCTCCATGCTCTGCATTCCTTTGAAGCTATAATTTGACTAACCACCTAATAACTGTAATAAGGACAATGATTTCCCTATAATATACTATTAACCCACATTTAATTAACTCAGAGGCTGAGCTCTGTACATGTTTGATTGGGTCAGTACCTCTCTAACCTCAAAACTTACTAATAATGGTCTAAAAAACAGTGTGGGGTAAGAACTAGTACAGATACAATAAACAGCTGCTTTGCTCAGAATGTTATCCATCAAAAGCTCACACATTTTGCAATACAACACTGCCACTCATAAGATTACAGAGTTTTGTAAGGGGGAACAAACAGTAGATTTAGATAATTCACTATCAAATTTACTGGATGTTTGGTGCAGATTTAATATTGCTGCTTGTAACATTTAAAATAAATTTTAGTAATAATAGAAATTGTATTATTGCAACCTCTCTAAATAACCATTGTAATTTTTTTTTTCTGTTACTAAGAGGAATTATAGTATCTTGTGACAAATAAAAATATGTGCATGTTTGGACAATCTTATGTAGTCTTTATTTTCTGTAATGCTCAGCAGGACAGAATTTAATCTGTGAGCGCAGAACGACAGGTCCCAACACATATTTCTCTTCACAAAGTTCATTCAACTATCCAAATTGACACCACCGGGTTATATTTGTCATCAAAATATGAAAAATATCTTTCTCATTGTGCTGAATATTAATTTGGTTTTTGGTCATCTATTTAATGTAGTCTTAGGTAGCTGTACGATATTTTATAGTCTACACCAAAATATGTTTAAAAAGTTACAGTTTTTCCACTAGTCACAAACAAATCAGTTTTACTACTGCAAAACATACTAAGGTTTCAAAAAAAAATTACAATTCCTTTGTTTTAATATGCTTATTCAACAGAAGCTGTTGCTAGTGGACATTACTGATGCATTTAAAGTGATTAACTATTACATCAGAAAGGTCTCTAGCTTTCAAATTTGGCTGCTCTCCCTCAGGCAGTATGAAAGATGGAATTTTGAATTTTAAAAAATGCAAATTCAACCTGCAGCACATATACTACAAAACAGGATTATTTTTTGCTTTCTTTTCATATACAGTTAGCCTTTGCATTTTCAGGCTTCCAGTGTAAATACCATAAAAAATACACCATGCCAGAGTTTTGTAGTTCCCTTAGTACTTTCTGCTATGCTTTTTGACACTATCATGATATTTTTTTTAACTAGCTGCACGCATCAATGCATTCCTAATCTTAACTGCTGAATCGGGAGAAAAAAGAATAAAATAAGCACCATATTTACAGACATGTAATCTCACATTTGAATAATTACACTGATGTCACAAGGGCCATTTACATACCATGCATAAATGTCTGGTAGGTCAAATCCAAAATTCCTGTGGGACCACAGAGGTAGAGTTCACTGTAATGATCTCTCCAGAGGCACAGACAATTCAAAAGGTTTCTCTCTTCTGCACCTCTATGCACAAGCTAGCAGCACAGGTTTACAGCCCTTCATTTGTAGCAATCCAGATGTTTGTGAGGCTACACTAAAGGTGAAACTCACACAACATTTCCAAACTCTGATCTAACAGGATCTGTTCTAGACAGACGTTCTTATACACCTAAACAAACAAAATGTCTTTGGAAGTATTTTAAAGGGAGATGCAGTATTCATTAAGGACTATAAACTATACTATAAAATTCTGCTAACAGGTGTCCTCTGCACTGTTTGTGAAGCATGCATTTTATTATCAAAAAATGTATTAAAACCGATTTGCCACACTGTAAGGACCAGCAGGAAGTTACCATCAATCAAAAATAACAACACTTTTACAAGGCTAGTAGGGCTAGTCCATCCCCAATGAAGGGTTGAAGTAGTTAGCATTTAATGAATACTAAAAATAAAAAAATTAAATGGTTGATTAAAAAAAAACCCGAATACATCATTCAGTTGTGATGTGCAATTTGTTTTTAAAACATTACATTCAAAAATACTGCAAAGCCTTTTTGCTGAATTTGCTCTGTGTTTAGGAGATTTATTGTCAACACAGATACCTGTAAGCATTTGCAGAGGTTATGCTACCACTCTCTGACAGCTATTTAAACAATTTAGCATGTCTAAGTATCCCTGGCTTTATGCTCTTAGAAAACGTGGTTTTATTATGCTGTCCTGGAGTGGTCAAATGAGTATCTACTTCACTACAATGAATGAGGGTCGAAGTACAAAAGGCCAAGGAATCTTTAAAAACATAAATAAGTTTATAAAAAGTATAAAGCTAATTTAATAATTTTGCAACTGGATCAATATGTTCACCACTAAGTTGCTTTCATTAAGAAATGCTGTGCAATTGTTGAAAATCAGTATGAAGGGAAATTTTGTTTTGAAGTTGTGCAGAGGTGCTGAGCTAAATTAATCTACAGAGCAGAATCTAGACTGCAAGAATCTAGACTTCACACATTCTATAAAAGCCTAGAAATCTTCCTTAAGGAGTTTCTGCATCAGCCTCTGTTACAGACAACTTACCAAATACACTGCATACAAAGTTCACTCTTCTTACAACCCTGGGAGAGAGGTGAAAGCAGCTATGTGCTGTTTCCTGTCACTCATAAATTGTCAAAAGATACTTTTGCTCATCTTAAAAGACAGAGAAATCTGTGATCTGTTCTGCCAATTCCCATTTCAGCAGTCTCATACTCCAGCCTTGCCTTCCATAGCTTCTCCAGCATCTCTTTCATGTCCATGATCCAAAATAGTACTTTTATAAACCAATTAAATCTCTAAAAATGGGAAATGCCAGTTCAATCGAAACTGTTAAAATATTAACCCTTTGGAAGTAGAGAGATAAAAAAATGTACTTCACTAGGTGCCTTCTGTACAATATTCCTGTCAAATTTTACAGTCAAAATATCTGAGTCTGACTTGTACTCGGATCCAATGTTGGATTTTAAGTAAAAGGGTGCTTTCAACTATATGTTGTTTGGGACATATATCCAGGATGTTATATTCACCCTTGGAATTAATGAAAAACAAGGTCATTTTAAATGTTATGGTCAGGCAATAAATTACCTCCACATTAGAAAACACTTAGGTTTTTCTGTTTGACTGGAAGAGCACCAACCTCACCAACAATGTTAGCAAATAAGGTATTGAAAATCTTTGATTACCATGACAGCTCACATTGTTCTATCAAAATCTTTGCAAATTAAAGTCTAAAAGACATACATAAAAACAAAAGAAACAGGGATTACCTTTGTATATTTTTTTCACTAGATGCTTTAGAAGAACTAAAGCAAGGAAATACTAACTTGCAAATTCAGTTAATTTTTATCTTCTTCCAAAAATTTGATGCTTTTTGCTATTTAGGTATATTTGGCATTTTCCCTTCCCTATGTAAGTCTACAAAATACCTTACATAACAACTTGGTTAATTTTCTTATACCTACAAAGGTCTCTTCTTCTGGACCAAAACTACAGTTAGTGGTCAAAGGATGTAGTGTAGAACTTGCACCCACAAGTGAAAAGAAGCTCTTTCAGGGTGGAACGCAACAGCTGTTATATAGCAGACAAGACTACACAATAGTTTAGGACAGGAAGTGATGGCATCTCTTATCAAACTATATTTAAGCAGGAAGTAATTTTATGTGATTAGCCAACTTGGAACCTGGCCAGGTCACAAAGATTAAGAACTCTTGCAAAAATTTCAGCAACGCCTTAGTTCATTGCCCATGAACTTTTAAATTTTAATTTAAAATACAGCATATTACTACTGCATATATAGTGCTGTATGCACCAAAAAGATCTGGGCAAATTATTTTGTCAGTATATACACTTTCAAGTTGCACTTAGGCTACTAATGATGTTGCCTTTAGCATACTTTTAATAATTTTATCCATAAAACACCATCCAGTTGGCTACCTTTAAGGCTACATCAAATGTATGCATATTGTCTAGATGATTTTTGTACATTAAAACAGAATAATGCAGAACACCAATACTGTGACAGAACAAAGATTTTTTAGTTGGTTGGGTGGTTGGGTTTCTGGCTTGTTCTTTTTGTTTTTAAGAGACACATGCTGTTCAAGTTTTATTTAATTAAGGTCTCATATGCCTGCAAAACCTATTGTTTCAAGGCAGAACCTGGCTTTACTTACATAGTTCAGATTCTTCAGTTTCTAGCTCTTCTCTTAGTTTATCCTTATTCTGTTTGCCATGTTGCTAAAGACATTATAAACACATTTCTATATTTTAAGACCTTGGTGATGCATCCATAACCAGAAAATATGTAAAACGGAACAAGGATTACTGCAAAAAAAAAACTAAGCTGGAGAATAAATGCACTGACACTTCTCTTCAGCCACTGAATTAATGACTTTTACAACAATGCCACTAATTGAAGGAAATACAGAGGTCTAATGTCCAAGAATGTCCTTAGCATAACAGAATCAACCCATTAGTATATTTAATTTCCCTCCACCAACATCATAAATTATATTCTAAATGAGAGCTATATTGAAACATAAAATATACAATGGCTCTTAAAAGTTATATTCATACATTGCCTCATGAACAGTAACTCTTAAATTTAAAAAATGCTAATGATTATGTTCTTTTTATAGACAAGGATTGAGGTAGACAGAACTAAGAGCTGAAATCATAAGCTTGTGATTCTAAATCATGTGAAGTTCCACCTTCCAAATATTAAAAAGAGCTCCTCAGGAATAGTTTTGTACCATAATTAGTTGCCTATGTTGATAAAGAAATACACATTTCCTAAACTAGTTTTCTAGGAATTTATAATAATACAATTTGCCAGAGAGTTCAGAAATCATATTCCTGAGTGCAATACTATTGCCATTAAAAAAATAAAAAGTTATTATCTTATAGCCATGTCTTCAGAATCTCTTGCTAATCTGTTATTTCTTAATCTGAGCACATTTTCTGCATCATCCATTTGATGTCACATCTATTTGTACTGTCTTAGAACTCTCAGAACATTATCACCATTCATGTCACAACATAACCCAAGTAAAGATCAGGCTTCTTTCACGACTACAGAAAGCTGAACTACAGATCCAGAGATTATTATTGCACCTATCTGAATATGAACCTGAATATTTTTAGTGTTTCTGAAAAGACTGCACCATGTAGTATAGAAATTTTAAACTGTTTTTTACATAAGTAACTAACATTTCTTTGCAGGGAAGCATGCATGAAAAGGACCTTTTCTATACTACTGAAAATTCTAAACATCCTACATTTATTGTTACATATTTGGGCATATCTTAGGCCAAAAAATAAAAAAAAGTAACAAAAAGCTACTTAATGTAACTGGAATAGTAGAAATCGGGCATTCATGTGTTGATAACACAAAAGTTCCAGTCCTGGCCTTTCCTGTACCTTTTCACTTCTCTCCCTCCAGATTATATTAACTTCCTTTGTCGAAAGCTAAAAATGTATAAATTTATTACTATCCACTACAGAGATCTCTATGACAAAGCCTTACCTAAATCACTTCCTGGTGAGGTAAAATGACTGATTTGTGCTTCTGTGAAAGCTCATAAGAATTATCATAAATGGAAAAGGTATATCGTGTTTGAAATTTTTATGACTATAACAGGTAGTATTCTCAAATTAAGTATGTAATTTCAAATTTTAACTTCTAAAAATCCAGGTTTCTGATCACATTTTGATCACAGAAATCAATAAAGATCACTTTGATGCTTGTGTCTTTATGTTTTAACATTAACAGAGAAATAAAAAGCCAAAAACATTCCAAGCATCTAGTCTTGAATGACTACATTAACTCATACACAGCAGATATAAATATAGCTGCATTTTATGCATCTCATAAAAGATTGTGTATGTTCATGAAGTGCAAGAGTTAAAAATAACCTCGATGCTTTTCCCAGTATTTTTAGTAGTTGATATATACTTAATTCAATCTCATTTTCTGAGTACTTTAGCAGTTTAGGAAAAACTTTAAACAGTTATCTTAAAAAAACATTTTAAATAAAAAAGGGCAAATAGTGGAATACCTCTAGAGGTATTCCTGCATGACAAGACCCTGCATCTTTTCACCATATTAATGGCCCACACTCAGCTGTGGCTGTAATTTCCGTCTGTTGAAGACGGCGCACACATTGGAGCCGACCCGTCTGTCGGCAGCGTTACACCTCAGAGGAGAAGCAGCGCGCCAGAGAGCGCCTCCGGGCCTCCACGCCGCCGAGCCCAGCGCTGCCCAGCCGCGCGCTGTCCGCCGGCCCTCACGGCTCTGAGGCCAGGCCTCTGCCGGCCGGGGCAGCGCGGCGGGAATGTCACCGCCCGCGCCGTGAGGGGACCCAGAGACGGCCCGGCGCCTCGGCTCCCCGGCGCCGTTCCGCACGCCCTCGGGCCGCCGTAGCCCGCACCGGGCCGCGAGAGAAGCGACGATGGCTTGTAGGGATGGCCTGCACTGGGGCCCGGCCTGCAGGTGAGCAGAAATGGCCTGCGCTGGGGCACAGCTACGAGGGCAGGCGTGGCCTCACAGCCCGGTTGCACAGCAAGGCAGCTCGGACCGAGCGGACCCTGCCTTGTGGAGTTTGTGCTCCCTCTGCCAGACTAGCTGCAGAGTGACTGAAGCGCTTGAGTCGAAGTCCCATCCTGGCTATTAAATTATATCTCTGCTTTAAGTTGGTTTTGGCTCATACAAATTTGAATGGAGGTGACCTCATGCTCAACTGCAGTGGTTTATTGTGCAATTAAATTTTCTCACTACTTCACTGGCAAGGATTCTTCTTCCTCAAAGAAGGCAAATAGGTACTTGCTTCTTAAAAGGCTGTGTTTTGTGAAAGCACTATGAAGAAGCTGGAGTAATTAAAAGCAAAGAATTATTAAAAAGGCTTGATCTCTACTTGATTTACTATCTGCTCTCAAAAATCCATGTTGGTAGAGGCAGTTCAACAAGATTTTCCAGCATTGAACATTGTTTAAGAGTAAGAACAAACTGCCAACAACAGGCAATTTTCCATTGCCAACTAACCTGAAATGATCTCATTCTATATACTTCATTGCACATAGAAGACAGAGACGAAGTCTGTAGACGCTGATGATCGCAAGAGGGAAGATCAAGGTAAGTCTCAGACAACTTGAAGAGGTAACTAAATAGTATCATTATAATTCTTCAGTCAAGAGGTCTAGGTGATGTCAAGGAAACTGCTAGCAAAGAATTCCCGTAGTTATATTTGAAACCTATCATTAAGCAAGTCCTCAATAGTCTGTATTTTCCTTCATGGGTATTTATTAAGAAAAGGTGTTTACTAAGGGTTCACTGAACTTGTGAGCCCATTCTTACCAAGCAATTATTTTCTGTCATAGAAAGTACAAAAGTATATGCTTCTGCTGTTAGACCTTGACCTATGCATTATTTTTTACTAATATTTTTTCCTGTCTCTCTTAATTATTTATTAAATTACTTCTTACGGTAGTCTGAGACTTACCTTGATCTCTTCAATTGCGGTCATCAGCATCTGTAGATTTCTTGGCTGTCTTCTATGTGCACTGAAGGTAATGGAACCAAAATAAGTTGGGGGGTTGGGGATTGCAGGTTCCTTGGCCTAGCCAGCCTAAGCTTCCTACACAATTTGAGGAAGTTGAGAAATAAGGCTTTTTGTTCTCAAGTCCAGATATTAGTTGTATTTCAGCTAGGAAACTAGCACAACTAGTGCACTAAGCAGTTTAGGTCTTGAAAGTTTGGATTGATGCAGTCAGCCCTGGAAATTAAATCTTCCACACCTGCCCATATGTTCTTAATTTGAGTGGACATGAATTGGTGTTTATGAGATCCCCTTCAATCTGATCTGTTTGAACTGTCTTAACATTCTGTTGTTTCAGTTGTGTGGAATCACAGGATGGTTTGAGTGAAAGATCATCTCATTCCTATGAATGGTAAGATGTATGCAGAATAATTGCAACCACTCAAAATTCCAGATATTTTGTCAATGTTCGAAAATCCACACCAGAGGACAGTACTGGGGTTACTTATATGCACAAGAGCTTCATCACAAAAGACAACTACATATTGATGTATATGTGTAAGAACACTCCAGGGCAGTAGAGATGGCCAAGGAAGAGGCATTTGGCTTCCTAAATTCTGGGTGGCAGCTGTAAAGAAAAAAAAGAAAGAAAGAACAGACTTTTGGAGGGGAGCAGGGAAAATCGACAACCTTGATTCGTATTCTATCAGTTTAAATTTTTTGGAAAACTGAATAGACAAAAATCTAAGATTCATCTTTCTGAGGGGGACTACAAAGTTGACGGCTAATTAAATGTTAGTCATCCATGAAGCTGAGCAAGCCTAAGGTCTGAAAAGTAACATATTATAGAAATAATCCTGTACTGCTTGATGGGCCTCACATTTTACTATTTTAACAAAGAAAATATTTTCAAGACCTCACAGACAAATTCTCTGAGCTAAGAATAAACAGGACTAAAACTCATGCATGACATCAGTTTGGCCTCTTTGTTCTCATGAGCTTATTATTCTAGTGTAGTTTGGTGGGCTATTAGGGCAGTAGACAAAGGCAGCAGTTGTCTATTCAATTCCTGAGCCAGTTGCTGCAGAAGCTGGACCACAGAATGAATGAAATATTGAGTTGTTGCTCTTTAAGTTAAGGAAAATGAAAACCACTCAGGAAAGCAGGCCTTCTGTCTCAACCTCTGACATGAAATGTTTTTTTATTAAACTGAAGGTTCAATAGTTAATCTTTATTACCTAAATAGGCAGTTTGGCCACCTGTTTTCTGAAAGTATTTGGTATTCACCAACTTCCATTCATAGAAATTTAGAGCTGTTTTCTGAGCAAAGATCTTCACCAAACACAGATGCTTGACCTGAGCATCCAAACTAATCAAGCAAAGTTGGCAAATACATATTGTAATATGCCACATATGAAAACTGAAAAAATCATTCCTAATACATATAAACTAGCATGCCAAATCAGGACTACCTATTCCAGAATCAATTGTCACATAAACGTGGTCTCCTATGTGGCCTAATGGCCATATAATAAAGAATAGGTTTAAATTCATGTCTGCTCTTGTTCCAGATTAATTTTCCCCTGTAAAAAAAATCATTACTTAGAACCTACTTCCTGTCTCTGAATTGATAAATTCCTCATGTATCTTAATAGTGTGTATGTTACTACCTACACACTAGGTGCAAGAAGTATTAGCTTGATGTCCTTCCTTTTGCACACACAAGCAGCTATGATAATCTTGCTTTGTATTTTGACTTCAGTTGCTTTCCAACAGATCACTTGATTAACAGTCAATGCAATAACAAACACATTAAGATTTATTTAAAATATCTCCTTGTAATCTGATCTGTATTGCCATTGCTACAATTACACAGCAGCAATTTGAGACCCATGACTAGAGAGGTGTTTCATTAAAGATTCCTGTTCTCAGAGTGCTGGCATTTTTGACAGAATGATTTTATTTTTGCATCTCAATCTAAAGGTAATTTTCATTACTGTTGCTTTGTAAGCGTGGCAAATTAAATCAAAAATATTTTCTCTAAGTCCTCATTCTGTGAAAAGGTTGTGAATCTATTTTATTTTGTCACTAATTTCAGGAATATTTTTGTCTCTGTAAGTTAAGTATTTAGTCTTTCCTAAGCTTAATTCTTATTTAAAAATCCAAGTTGTTCAAGGAAAGTGAATTTAAAAATAGAAACTTTAGTCTAAAAACTATGTAATAACCCCTGCATTGATTCTATGCTCTATCTCCTATTAACCTTCTGTTAACTACAGCAGAAGCTTTAATGTGGCCTTCTGGAGAGGGAAAAGAAACTAGGCTTTGGTAGTTCCACTAGCCATAGAGCTATTTTAATTTGTGTTTACTGATGTCATTAAAAGAAATCTGATTATTTATGCTTGAACAAAATGCAAATTTTCAGTTAAAAGAACAGTCAAGAAGGGGGTTTTGTCCTCCTTTGACTCCTCTTTTATCACAGTAGTTCTGTTTATCCCATGATCCCTTCAGTATCCTTTCCAGGACTGGAGACAACATGTTATGCTAATGTAAATCCATGAGAGTTGGTTGGTCAGGAGGCTTGTCCCAACCAGAATATACAGCATATGCATCCTGCATTCTTTTCTTCACTCAAAGTATTAATTCTTATTACTCTCCTTCATGCCTGGAAAGATACGACCACCAAATGAGACCTCCAACAAGTTTTCTTGCTATCTGCTTTTACTGCTCACTCAGGATCTCCAGTTAGCATCTCTGTCACAGCAAGCAACTTCTCTCTCTGTCTGTTCAGTCTCAGATCTAGTAATCTCCACTCCTACACACCCTGAGTTTTATCACTCAAATAGCTACTATTATTTTGGCATTCGCTTTTGCACAGACACTGATTTTCAGGAAACTTGCAGAAACACAGATTTCTATCTGTCTTTCAAAATGGGTTGAAATTGGTCAAGACAGTAAACAATGAGACTAGCAGGGCATCTGTATGAACCTCATTTCCTTGGGAATGCACAATTGAATTATGTCTCAACCATGCTGGTGCAAGCACTGTCACATCTGCAGGGGTCAGTGGCTCCAGATACAGGGTAAACAGAGATAAGCAGTTGCCCCCTTTCAGAACACACCTCCATCAAAGCCTGTCTGTCCATCAGACCTGGGCACATCCATTGCTAGGATTTCACAAGAAGTGTCTGTAACCAAACACTGAAATTTATGTATGCTAACTGTTAACATCAGATATGTAAGTATGAAAGAAAAAGCAATTGGTGAATGGCTTACATAACTATTCCTATCTTTTTCAAGTCTAAAAAGGGTGACAACCAAGAATGGCAGAGGTTGAAAGTAAACCTTACTGGAAAGGCAGCAGGAGGCAGATGTGTGCAAGGACAAAGGAAGAAGGCAGGCAAAACCACACAGGTATTTTTGAGAGCTGTGAGTTTCTTATATCTGCAAAAGATCATTCACAATATAAACAGAGGCATGTTGTGGGAGGAAAAATTACTTAGGGCTATGGAAAGAAATATCTTACCAGAATTTGTTTCAAATAATTTTTTAAAATATTTACTCTAATCTTCAGTTGAAGTTAATTTCCTCGGCAGGAGCAGAATTCTCAAGGTGCACTCAAACTAACAGACTGGCTTACTACTTAAAACGAAGCAGGTAAATTGACTTTATACAATACTCAGGTGTAAAACTCTTTTAGCAATCATCTAGACAAAGGAAACAATTGCCACGTGCCATAAATAGTTTGGGAAAGGTTTCATTTTAAGTAGGTAACTGGTAAGAAGGCTGCTGGCTCCTGGCATTTGCAACTTTCCCAGCAGCATGGTACTAGCTGCTTTGCTGTCCTTAATGGATGCATACAGAAAACTGCACACGCCTCCAAGACCATGTACATATTGCTATTTTTTTATTGCAGATCATTGGATAAGATAGTGAGATAGATATAATTTTTAATGCAATATTTTTAGTACAAAATTAAGATAATTTCTTCAAAATAATGAGACTGTTTTTTTCAATTTTTTCATTATTTCTAAGATTTCTTCCATTAGCTTTGTTTCCATGAGATAAAGACACAAGTTTCTCATGTTTATTCTTTTTAACTTTGACAATTATGATGGTTTCTCCTGAGTCTTGAGTTGTTGGCTCTAACAGGATACTCCTTTTTGGTCATTATAAAGTACCAGTGGAAAGAAGCATTTATTTGGCAAAAGCAGGCAAAAAGTAAAATAAATAGTTGGTCTAGTATAGTGTTAAACAAGCTACCCTACTTCGTATTTGGAGGACTCCCAAATCAATCCATATGTATATACAACATAGAGGAAGCAAAGAACACAGAAAACAATTATACCAACTTCAGAAAGAGATGTGCAACAGAAGTTGGATGGAATAAGCAGACTGTGATTAAGTAAATTGTGCTATTAGTGGTTATTTTTTCCCCTTGTCATAATGTTATTTTTTCTATGGGCAATGGTCTTAGCTCACAGTGCACGACTTTTTTCCAAATGCTGTATCAAAAATACTGCCTTGTCTTAGCACGTGAGTGAAGGTCAACACAGAAAGCCCCACCAATGTCACCAGTATCTCAGGTCAGGATAATAGCTACCCATCTGATGAAAAGTCACTGCAAGAAGCACCAAACTTATTAGTAAAAAAATTCTTGGAGAGGCATAATTTAACCTTTCTTTTAGTCTGAGGCCAAACCCAGCAGTATGGATCCTTATAAAGCATTTTAATATTATGCCAGGTAAATAGCCACCAGTGAGCCCAAGGCTTTGAACGTCAATTTTATCCAGACTTCAAAAATCCTGTGTGAATCTTCAGATGGCACTGGGCTTCTAAAAGTCTAGAACTGTTGTCTGAATGAGCTGTGACAGAAATTCTGAGAAGGTGTAACATGCAGGTTCATCAGGTTCATTTCTAGTCTGGTTGTGGCCTTCCCTTCCCTTCCCTTCCCTTCCCTTCCCTTCCCTTCCCTTCCCTTCCCTTCCCTTCCCTTCCCTTCCCTTCCCTTCCCTTCCCTTCCCTTCCCTCCCCTTCCCTTCCCTTCCCTTCCCTCCCCTTCCCTCCCCTTTCCTCCCCTTCCCCCTGTCACTGTTTGGATTCAGGACCATAATCAATGTTAATTGCATATATTGGTTTTGGATAATTGTTTTAATGACTCTTTATCATAAAATAAACATTATCTGTAACTGGTTATGTTAGAACTGGCAATGAGGAATGCAGACCAATGATTTTAAAGGAGTACACTGTATTTGTTTTCACCTCTAACTTTCAACTGAGAGAACTTAGTTATGGAACTAAAGTTATGTGTTTGCTTTTCTCTGCATTATTTCCTCATATGATACTGGCAGTCATGCTTATTTACTAAAGTAAACAAAAGAACCTATAGTTTTGATAGCTACGATACTAAGTTATTGAATGTGCCTTAAATGATGAGAAATTACAAGTATTTTTACTGTATTTATTTTTATTTTAAGAAGAGACAATAATGCAGAGGCTGCATGTGTAACACCTTCCAAAAATAAACCACATTCTAAATTAAATTGTGCTAAGCATAATCATGGGAATCTAAATGTATACGCGTCAGAAATGTTAATTCTGCACAATAAATAGAAGCAGGCTGAGTTAGGTTTTAAAAAATGTCAGATATAGGCTTTCTTTTGTGAGATCTTTATTTTGCTCTCCAGAGTTAGTCAAAATCTGGGATTTTGACTTCACAGATAAGCAATAATCCATAATTTAATCCACTTTCCCTCAAATGTAAATATTTTTCTTAATGAATCTTAAATTCCAGGCAACTACTTAAATTCCAGGCAATATTACTTGTTCAGCAAAATGCTAAATTCTTGCTCTACTCTGAGATTAGAAGACACATGATCTTGAAGAAGAAGCAGGAGACAGTTAAAAAATCCATGACTGATTTCAAACCTGACAGTTCTTAATGGATTGAGACTCAGAAGGCACAAAGTGGCATCAGCCTTTATGACTAACTGAAATAGAAGTCTCTAATATTTTATGAAAATAATCTTTAATATTGATAATGACATAGAAACAAGGCGAATCTGGTGTTTTGCAGTCTGGTGAAATTGCATGCATTTACATGGATGCAAGCCTTATTAGCAAGGGATACAAAGAAAAGCAGTACATTTATTAGAAGATGCAGATGCCATGGATATTTTCAAAGATTAAAGAGGCTAACTTAGTATATACACTTAGCTATTTCAATGATGCAGTAGGTGACCTTGTCCTTCTCATATAACTGCCAAAAAGTATGCACAAATTACATAATAAAAGCAGCATAATGGGTTGCAACAAAACAAATTCTCAAAGGGTATTTAAAAGCAGTTTGAGAGTACTAGGATTGGGGTGATGCAGTTTGTCTTTCAGTGTGTTCTTTCCCCTCTTTGTACATCACTGAGAATCAGTTAATCAATAATAATCCAGTTATAAAATTGCTTCAATGTGCTGCTTTCCAGAGCAAGATCTATTCACGTGAACAGCAAGCAGTCTTCACAAGAGAATGGAGAAATAGCGTCCTGGGATACATCAAAATCAGTTGTTACTGCAGCCCAAGGTGTCTGATTATCATTTCACCAGTCAGTGCTACTGTGTCAAGTGTTACTAATAAACGGCTACAACAAGAGGAAAAGAAACCGTGCTGCATTAGCGAGGGAAATGGGTACTGAGACAGAAAGAGAGAAAAAACCTCATATAATGTTATGTGATTACACAATAGAGGAACTGAGCCTGGGATATGTTTTAGAAACTTACTTCTAGCTACATACGGGTATTTTAAAGTAAATCAAATATTGTGAAAGCTTTTTTTCTGTTTTGTTGGTATACTATTGCTTTCTTTAGTTTTTGTACATGACATCTTGGCAGTGTATCGTTTCATTGGTTAACTGATAAATGCTACCCCCACAGGATTGTTTCCAGCCCCACCTGCTGGTCTGAAACTCACCATTTCCAGCGAATTCTGGAGTTGGCTCTGTACTTGATTCTGGCTAAATTCTTCTTATTTTTAGGCTTGGAAATTCAGGTAAAGGCTAAATGCATTTTATTTAACCAGGATTTTTTATTTTCCAGTATTTCTAATAAAGCAGTAGATAATTTACAGATATTTAGCAATTTTCCTCCTGCGGAGTCGATATATTTTATAACTACGACATGCGGGCCCGGGCGCCACCGGGTGGATTGCCGAAGTACAGCCGCGATTTGCCTCCGAGCGTGACCTGAGTCTTGCGCTGCGCCACAGAATCACAGAATATTCTCTCTTGGAAGCGACCCGCAAGGATCATAGACCCCTTACCCACTTACATCTCAACAATCTTTACATTGGTCTCCTGTACCTAAGGATTAGAATTCGGCCTTTAAAAACATGATGGCCTTTTGCTGAGACCACTGTCCATCCAATGGAGAAATATGCTTTCATAGTCTCCTGTGCTGTTTACTCACAACTTTGAATGATATTGGGGTTTAAGACTATCTTTGATTCTCCCTCTATATTAGAGCAGCAGTTATCTCAAAAATATCCAATGGGTCATTACAGTTTATGTATGCTTCATGCTACAGATAATATGAAAGAAAGTATTATGAAGGCATTGGCTAGAACATGATGGATCACATAGGAAGCATCAATAAGGCAAGAGAAATATGTTCAACAAAAAACTGTATGTCTTAGGGAAGAAAAAATAATAGATCAGCAAAAGAAAAGTGTGATTTCAAACAATTTTTCTATCCAGATTTTGGATGAGGCCTTCATTTATGCCCATTAACATTCCAAATAGTTCCTTAATTTTTAAATAATGTCTTGGATGTGAAAATCTGTATGTAAAAGTTATCTTTTTATCTAGAACCGTTTGTTTCTGTAAAAAAAAAATCTAACTTTTCATGTTTGAATGTGTCTGATTATTAATAGTAAAGGCAATGGTGTTTTAAAAGAAATAATCCTATTTCCTGGTTTCATGAATATTGAATGATTTTCAATCTTTTTCTACATAACAGCTTAAAATGACAGAACCCACCCTCCTTCTTTTCTCGTATACACAGCATAGCCAATAGTGTAAGGACATTTTATAAAAGATAGGGAGAGTTTTCCTAGAAGGAGACTGAACTTGATTTTCACCTCTCCTAGGCAAGGATCAGTTGATCACGAAGCAATGCAGTTCTTGTATTATGCAACAAATTCCTTTTACCGATCCAATTATGTAAGAATAATCTGGCAGTCCTGTGTTTAGCCTAATGATGTGTTTCCTGAGTTTCCGACTGAGTATTTGCATTTGTGTTCCTCATTTACTTCTTGTATAGGAGCATCAATGGCTGTTACACTTTCAGTTCCCAGCCCGTGGGTGCTGGGTGGCAGCAGCTCAGCAGGAGCCAGATGATGACAAAAGGAGATGGTCCCTCTGAGCTCACCATCGGTGCGGCCTCACCACGCAGTCCATGTGCAGCACTGGGCCCCAGCTTTGGAGAATGACATGAAGGTCCTCAGATGCCACTGGAGGAGGCAACCGAGCTGGTGAAGGGCTGGAAGGCACGTCCTGGGAGGAGCAGCTGAGGGCTCTGGGCCTGTCTGGTTAGGAGAGAAAGCAGCTGAGGGGTGACTGCTGGGCTTTTTACCAATTCCTGAGCAATGGACATGGAGAGGCAGGAGCCGTGCTCTTCTCCCTGGGATCCAGGGACAGGATGTGTGGGAATGACTCAAAGCTGCACCAGGAAAGGTTCAGACTAGACATGAGGGAATATTTCTTTACCAGGAGGGTGGTCATATGCTGAAACAGGTCTCCTGGAGAGGGAGTGTATGTCCCAAGTATTGAAGAGACATTTGGGCAGTGACTTTAAAAACAAACTTCGACTTTTGGTCAGCCCTTGAGAAGTCAGGCAGATGTACTAGATGACTGTTGTAGGTTTCTTCCAACTGAAATAGTCCATTCTATTTGAAACCTTTTGGCTCAGTACAATGTCCTTGTTTTAAAATGTCCATCCAATCTTTTCGTTTTTCATAAGTAAATTAGATGGCTATTAATTAGAGCTAAGATTTAGTACATTCATACAAAAGCATTAGGACTATGTACATTTAAACAAAGGAAATTAAATTGCTTTCTGGTTTTGCACAGGTCTCACTGGGAACAAGAAATACAGCATACATTATACAAGCAACCTGACTGTAGGCTTCTCAGTATTTCCGAAATAAAAAAATTACTGTAGTTAGTCCGGAAGAGTGGCACATCTCAAGGTAATCAATGAATAAAAACAAAGTTACATTTCTAAACCAGTGAAAACAGATATTCCAAGTTTGTTTCCAGAGAAAACTGTATGTTTTCAATATATTATAAAATACACATTTTAATATGTGTCAGTGGTATCCAAGCCCAAGTTCCTATTGCAAACTTGGGAACATGGTGCTGGTACAGACAGTATCTTCATGTCAATTTTATTTTTTGCTTTTTTAACACCTTGTATTACAAATATTTATGAGTATGCTAACCATTATGGTTTTTGAGAAGATCCATAAGCCCCACAGCATATCAGAGCTGTTGCTTGTTAATCAGTCTAGAGAGCTAAGAAAGAATGTCACAGGCTGTCTTATAGAGGATGTAATATTTGTAAGTTTAATATTAGTCAGTTATATATCACTTATTTACTTGAGTGAAGTCTGCAGAACCACTTCAGTAATCACACCACTAGCAGATACTAGACACAATATTAGTTTTACTAGAATCTGAAGAGATGTCAGTGTCTGCACAGGTGTCCTGGTTTAACCTGGACAGACTTAGTTTTCTTCTCAGTTGCTGGTCCAGTGACTGCTGTGTTTTGGATTCAGTATGAGAATAATATTGATGTTTTGATGCCTTTGGTTGTTGCTCAGCAGTGCTCATCCTAAGTCAAGGACTCTTCCTGTGCTCTGTCAGCAAGGAGATGCACAAGAAGCTGGGGAGAAGTGTGTTGAGGACAGCAGGTCTGAACTGGCCAAAGGGGGATACTCCATACCACAGAGTGCCACAGGACATGACAAGCCATGTTAGTATTTATGAACTACAGGTTCTATAAATGGTTATAACTAAAAATTCAAATTACAGATTCTAAGTGTGAACTCATATGAAAGGACTCCAGTGACACAGGGGCAACTTCCTAGGAAAAAAAATGACATTATATCCTTTCCCTACCCATGAGCTGATGCAAGACAAATGCTTATCATCAGTTCTTTATACCAACAGTTGTCTGTGTCTGAATTTTGAACCCATTTGTATGCGGGTCTTTGTTAGGAGCAGTAAATTCTTCTCTGTTGCCAAGAAAACCTTATTTTGCAGTGATTTGTCTACTTTTTTGCATTGCACATGCCTCCTGTTCATAAAAGAAGTTGGAAATACTCCAAAGAATTGTCTCTGGAGATCATGATCTCTGACCTTTATCTGCATTTAACAACAGCTTAAATTCCACATTTTGTTCAGCATAGGATTCACACAAAAGTCTTCTAAATAGGCTCTACCAGCTTCTATTCAGAGCTGCTCCCATTGTAAAAGCCTTTTTCCTCACAGTTCATTGTTTTAGAAGTAAAATGTTACTGGTTGTATTTTTAGGATTTTTTTTATCCTTTGCATCTTTAATCAGAAGTGAATATGCTAATAGTCTGCCATGCATTTTCTTTCTATGACTTTCTGTAAAACACAACTAAACCATCAGTCAAAACACTAAACGTTTTTATGTTAATATTAATTTGAATAGTGGTTTGAAAAATGTAGTTGTTTCACTAACATTTTAGTTCCCATCTACTCAACAAACATCTACAAAGAAAGCAGATACTTCTAGCTGTGATAATTTCTTGTTTTGACAGCTTGTAGCCAAATCTCCTTTGGCTACTTTTGGAAGCAATAGATTTGTTAGTAGTCTCAAGCTCTAAGAATGAAAAGTTTAAGTGCTACTTAACTATATTAAGAATCTGATTTAAAATGTAAAATCCAAGTTTTCTAATTCTAAATGTTATGTTATATATTTGTTATTTAGGCTGTACAGTTTGGATGAAACCAATTCATTATTTATAGAAGTCAAAAATTGTACAAAGCATCTAAATGAAAGCCTTTAATATTGTATTTGATATTTAAAATTAAGAGAAGGAGGGAAAAACAAAAAAAAAAAAAACTGAAATAAACTACTTGAAGCTGTGGAAGACAAAGCCATTCATGTTTCCCTAAAACCCAAACCCACCCAAAGTTATAAAGTTAAGGTTCATGTGAAACAGGAGAAGCCTGCATTTAATTATTCCTTAATCTTGCATCCTGATTTCCACGATGAAGAGCAGACCCCTCTGAGTCACTGGGGTATGACCTCTAAATGGAACACAAAAAAGCAATAGGCCTTGTATTCTGTAAGGACTATGTATTTCTCCTAAGGCTCTGACCAAAAACCCCCAAGCAAATGGTATCTGCAGGGTGGGAACATGCTATCTCACTTGCAACACTCACAACTCGCAATCCCACCCTGGGTAACCCTCCTATCCTTTTCCCCTCTGCACAACTTCTCAGGCAGTGTGTCAAGGCTTTTAGAACTTTTCTGGATCACACATCCATCCTGGCACACAGGAGAGGACAAAAAGTAACCCTTGAGACTGCAGATAAAAAGAAAGAAGTGAAGGTTATTAACAGCTGTCACTTCCTTTATGCATTTTGAGAAGATAGCTTCACTAGCTGGAACACAAAGTAACACATAAAAATTTTCCCTTTTCCAGATCAAGGTAATATGATCAAAAACTAATCCCTTTTTATGTAAGGCACTGCATGTGAGACACCCAATGGGTTTGGGAACATTATTAGAAAGGAAATAATCTAATTAATTTGTTTCAGACTTGCCAAATTTCACACAAACTTGCCTCAAATGAAAAAGCCGTATGTCACTAAACAGAGATTCAGATTTCAGGTTCAGTCCTTCCAGGCAGGAAGATACAGATTTATTTAGGGGTATGTGCATAGCAGTAATAGAGCCATCTTCCCAGTAGAGCTATCAAACTGACATTTGTGAGAAAGAAAAAGTCAGTAGTTGACAGAGATTTACTTTGACACATTTCCTACTTATGGAACATTCAAGGAATAAACAAACAAGTCTGCCTATATGAGATCAGAAAATGAGCATCCAAGACAGTATTTTTTTCCAACCGTGTGTGTGGTGGGTTAACCTTGGCTGCCTGCCAGATGCCCACTAAACCACTCTCCCACACCACCTCTTCAAGAGCTCAGGGGGAGAAAATAAGATGAAAAATTATGTGGCTTGAGATAAAGACAGACAGATCACTTACTAATTACCATCAGGGGCAAAACAGAACTGACTGGGGGAAGATTAATTAAATTTATTGCCAATTTAAAATTGAACAGGATGGTGAGAAACAAAGCTAAAACGAAAAACAATCTCCCTTCCCCTATTTCTCAGGCTCAACTTTACTGCTTTGTTCTGACTCTTCTACCTCCTCTCCCATGGGCAGCACAGTGGGGATAAGGAATGGGGATTGCACTATTGCAATAAAGCATTCCTGTTATCAAAACTGTTTTCATCACAAATCCAAACCATAGGACCGTATGAGCTACAATGAAGAAAATTATCTCAGTACTCACCAGCATGCGCCTCTCTACCACACCTTTCTCTTCCCCCTCTTTCCCTTCTCCAGCATGGGATCCCTCCCACAGGGTACAGTCCTTCACAAACTGCTCCAGCATAGGTCCTTCCCATGGGCTGCAATTATTTAAGAACTGCTTCGTCCAGTGTGGGCTCTTTTCACGGGGTACAGTTCTTCAGGAAGAGATTGTTACAGTGTGGGTCCCCCCCCACCCCATTCCTCTCCCACCTAGGCCACAGATCCTGCTAGAAAACCAGCTCCTGTCACCTCTCCCTGGACCACAGTTTCTGCAGGTGGACTGTCCTGGTGTGGAGTCCTCCATAGGTCACAGGGCCTCAACACACATCACCATGGTATTCCTCATGGGCTGCAGGTGAAACTCTGCTCTGGTGTGTGGAGCACCTCCTCTACCTCCGTCACTGACCTTGGTTGTCTGCAGGATTATTACACATTTTTTTTCACTCTACTTTCACCCAGCTGCTCCACAGTGTTTTTACACTTACATTTTAGCACAGAGGCACCACCAACATTGCTGATGGGCTCAGCTTTAGCTGTCTTGGCTGTTGGACAAGGGGGAAACTCCCATGTTTTTTCACAGAAGCCACTCCTGCAGCCTTCCCGCTACTAAATCCTTGCCACATAAACCCAATACAAGCTAATAGCAGATGTCCAGTGAGAGTATGGGAACAACACAAGATACAATGAAGGCAGCTTCTCTTTACAATCCAGCATATGGAGTTCTGTTCAATTCTCCTTCTGGGAAGAAGCATGAATTTAATTCCAGACTGAATCCTTAGGTGTCTGTATTTCTTCATGGCCTGTAGTGATAAAACCCCAAGTACAGTGTTACAAGTGCTTAGAAAGGGAGTGCAGTACAAATGCAAAGTCGCCACTAAACCACTATTAGTCTATGGTGTGCCTACACCCTGAATAATGAGTTCAGTTACAGCTACTTCTGACAGAAATTATCTAGTAGGACCAGAAAACTAAAATAAAGGATGTTCAAAGTTACAGAAGAACTCACAAACTGAAAAATGGACTAGAATCCTGTAACTCAGGAAAGGCAAAACTCAAAGTCAAAATGATGGGTATCTATAAAGTCAGAAGTTGAAACAGTTATTTGTTCTTTTTCTTATTACAGAAATTGGGAAGTATCAAGTTAAATTATCATATAGTGAGCCCTATGAAAACAACAAGAGAATCCTTTTTTTGCACATCACAAAGCTAAATTCTGGAATTACTACTACAGGATGTGCCTGTGAGCATAAAATAACCAGTCATCATAAAGATGTGTGCCACTATCTGTCTTTGATCTATAGCTCTGAAATGCAAGCCTGGTACTTGGTGTTCCTTTCCACAAACTCTGTGGGTGTCCAGTCTCACGGTCTGTGTAACACGGGCAGCACCTATCATAGCACCAGTAAAAAAATTAAGGTGACAAAAATACCTCTGTTGTTAAATATCCCATGAAGTCAATTTTCACTTCTCAAACTGTTTCTGGCATTGGCTATGTTGTGTTCTTGTTATTTCCAGTCCCCTCTGTGTGAGGCAAAGGTGAAGATATGCTGTCTCAGCCCCATGTGAGCCTCCCTGATAAAAATCTCCAAGAATAATACCTTATCCAAATGCAGGACTGTGGCCTCGTTTCTTCTCCCTTCCCATCTCTGCCGACTGCTGGTTCCCTATCCTTGGTCAAAACAAAATCCTTTCATTTTCTCCTTTAATTTCTTTATCTTAAGTTGGTTTAAAATGGGCACAGTGGAGCATATAGGGCCTTTTACATGTAAATCACTTTTCATGTAAATTCTAGCTAGGCCTTTGTTATATTTATGTACACACCCTTTAGTTTTAAATGAATGATTTTTTTATTTTTAAATGAACCACTGTATCTACCACATCTGCGCTGTAAAGCAAAACTAAAAAAAAAAAAAAATAAAAAAAAAAAAAAAAAAATCAGCCAGATGAGGAGTTGAGCCGCTTTCCTCAGGTGAAATACACTTGACTTGTAATACATACAACAGTAGAAACAAAGCCTATATGCCTAATCCTACACATGATTCATTAAGTCAAATCTATTTGATATTTATTTTCTCATTTGTTTAAGGCACAAGAGGAAGAGATTTACTCTGGTCCTATTAAGTGCTCAGCAAAACAGAGATGTTCATTTTCCTTTTTTCCTACTCAAACCTTAAGAAAGGTTGAATTAATCTCTTCAATGATAAATCAAGAGCAAGAGAGAGGTATAGTTTCATCAACAGTTGCAAATGCTTTCTGGTTTTAATTATGTTTTAATCCCAGTCATTTTTTTCTACCCATAAAAGGATTTGACAAAATAAAAATTAAGGTAAATCAATAAATTAATTTGAGACAACTTTTGAGACAATTCCATTGCTAATTACAGGAAAAGCAGAATGAACTCCTTGTTGAATGTACTGTAATAATAATTCCTGATGTTTTGCTCCTCCCACTTCCTTCTCTGCTTTAACACTGAATTAGTCACCTTGTGACAATAACAATAATTATGTTGAATCTGGATTCCAGTCCAGATCATCAACATGGAAGTGAAACATATTGTGTTTCTGTGTTCCCCACCCTACTTACATACTATCCTCAGTAGCAGAGCTCAGATTTTGGTAAAATCTTACACTGCAGTTATTCTTGCTCCAAAACTCTTTCAATCCCATATATATATATATATTTACACATACATATGTATATGTGTGTTGTTTTTTTTTTTTTTTGTGCAACTATTACATTCTTATAATAGGTATATAGAAAGACAGTTTAAGGCTATCCAAGCTTTTAGTAGCTAAAATTTCTTGCTAAAGGACAATAAACAAAGACATTTTCATCTCCAGTGGAATAATTTCCGCTGCTCTAGCCTGGGTTGAAGACATCTTCCTGGATAGGAAGATGAAAGAAAACACTGATGTCTAAACACCCTCTTTTCTCTAAAACGTGTTGTGACTTTTCACTATTAGCTTTTCCTATTGCAAAAATGAGAAACAATTGACATATGTGATTAAAGATGAAGAATTCTTCCTATTTATTAGGAAGGTATGCGCAAGGTATACAAATATTTAGATTTTTCTTTTTAAAAATAAAAGTTATTGGAAAGGGAAAAGGTAGTTGTTTCAGATGTCTGCTGAAGTTCTGAGTAGTTTTTTTGTTTTAACTTTATATTGGAATATGATCCCAATATTACTGGGTGGAATGTGCCTGGGCTCGTCTGGCCCTTGCTGCTTGACCAGAGGCGGCAGCTGTGGTGTCTTCACCTCAGAGACACCTTTGGCTGGCTGTATGCTGCAGCTGGCACTGGAACAAGTCCAGGCAAGCAGGAACTCAGTTTTACCTCTGGTGGAAAGGCCTTAGGCGATGGTGAAGAAGAAAAGGAGATGGATTCTGCCGGAGGGTTCAATCCAGAGTTTTATTCCAGGGTCACAGATCTCTGAATCTTGTACCAGCTTCCAACAGAATACCAACCGCACAGTCCCCATGCCCGTTTAAGCCCGGGGGCAGGGGGAGGGAAGGGACAGGTGTGCCACCAACCTGGTGGGAGCAGGGGAGCCTCAGGGGACAATGACACCTAGACGGGCCAATGACCCCAAGGCTGAGGGGCATCTTTTGAACTTCACCAACCAGGCGACGCCCTTGCTGGAATGTTAAGATTGACGGACAGCACTTAGCAGGAGGCAAGGGGAGGGGAAAGGAGAGGCTGGCACACCTGAGGGACTGGGATAGGTGAAACAGGATATTGCTTCACACCACAACAACTTTATATGTCTCTATTTAGAAGACTGGTTATTCCACAGAAATGAATGAAAGAGCATGTAGGTATTCCGAGAAAACAAACCAACCAAAGCATTCTGATCAGTGTTCTTTAAAATAAGCAGTAAGAGCTCCCTGGTGAATAAAACAGTACTAGAAGTACAATTTTGTGCTTCACAGAGCTTTAGTCTTCTTCCTGACTTGGAACTTGGGAAGAAGAAAAGAAGTAAAGAAAGATTTTAAAGCATTGACACTTTCTATAGTATTAGAATTCCAGAAATAGTAATTACAGGAAAAAAAAAAAACAAACAAACAAATTCATCACCTTTATAAAATAGAGCTGAATATTTTTTACCAATTCTAATGATTTCTGTAATTTTAAGTACACGTTCTTTTAGCTTCCAAAATATAAGTTTACCCAAAACCTAAAATTTCAAAAGAAGATACAGGTACGCTTGATCCAGCTACCCAAGGTATAGCAACACATATAAAATTAATCTGTTAATGTGGTTTAATTGCCTTTTACTTTACACTGATGTGATTCAGAAGGCACAAAGAAGCTTCTTGATTAAAATAAATTGGTAACATGATAAAGTAAATCTATTTATGCTTAAATTCTCAAGAACACTGGACAATGATTTTAGATGGATATTAAAAAAGTATAAATTTATAAAGTAAAACAACAAGAGGGAAAGGAAACATTTTTAATATGGGTGTGCACCATAGTGTTTTATCTCATAAAACTGGGATCCATATAGGCCAAAATTATTTCAGCTTGATTTTGATAAAGTTAAAAAGTATTTTACTTTCAAAAAGCTTCCCATATCAAAATTAGGTTTTAAGTTAATTTCCTGTATCAAAACATTTAAAAGCAGTTATTTTAACCTTGCCTCAAAAAATTTCTAAGTTTGAAGTGCCTGCATTGTAAAGTCTATATATATATTTTGATAATTTATTTATTTCTATAAGAATTATGTCATGTTTCTCACTGTCTGTATTACAGTAGTTTCTTTATGGCTTAATCTGTTCTAAATTTTCTGCAGTGTTTATTTTTTCTTTTTTTTCTTTTTTTTTTTATATCACCATTTATCTTACAGATAGAGTTCATGAGACTTTTACAGACACCATATTTACCATATTTGTTTAAGCTATGAACTGTGATTTGGATTTATTTTCTGAGGACAACTTTCTGGTTTACCATCCACTTTCAGAAATCTTTCTTGTGTAATGTTTATCATAGACAGTTGAACATGAACTCTGCTTTTCTTCACATCCCAGTTTTCCTTGCTCTGAAAAAACTATAAGGTGCAGACTTACTGTTTAGCAAGTCAAGCAGGAGCAACCCCACAACCCCGCACAGCAGGCTAGAAACCAGGGAAGCTCTAACACATTTAGTGTCATGCTCAGTAGCTCCAGTGCATACAGAAACAGAGAACCTCCTGAGTTGGGAGAGACCCATCAGAATCATCGATCCAACTCCTGGCCCTGCACAGACACCCCTACAATCCCACCCTCTGCCTGGGAGCATTGTCCAAACGCTCCTGGAGCTCTGGCAGCCTTTGAGCTGTGGCCACTGCTCTGGGGAGCCTGTCCAGTGCCCAACACAACAGTCTGCAGAAAGAAGAAAAGGCAAGGGTTCATCAATTCATTAAAGACAGCCCCAGGAATGTGTATAGCATCAATCATAGGGAATATCTTCTTAGTCCTTGTTCTAGCTGACACAGTACAAAGAACAAGTCCATGTGTAAACTAAAGTAACACTTTTAGCACAGAAAAAAAACCACATTAAAAGGATGATTTGAGATTGTTTTGGTTTTTTGTCTTGTCTGCAAGTTCTTCAACCTATTCCTTTTCTGCTGTCTAAGCCACACACCCATGGCTGGAGATGTAATTAAAAAAACTGTATTTCATAGTGAATGTTGAATAAATGGACTTCTGTCTCAAGGATGCATTCTCCTTTTTCTTGGACACAATGGCTGCTATCCATGGAGGTCTTCTTCCTGCCTCTCACCTTCAGAAATGGCTACTGTAATATTCAGGATCATCTGTGTTATAACTTGCCCTATAACAATCCATTTTCTAGATTTGAGACCTTTTTGCTTCCTTTTCTCTCTGAAAGAGGAAGGTTAAGATTCTTAGGTTATTGCCGGAAATCCTTCATAACAAATGAATATTCAAGATGCAGTCTAAATCACATTTAAAAAAATGTGCTCTCTAATAAGATTCTTGCAGTTTGGTCAGACATTTAACAAAAAGTCTATGGAAACGGTCTATCTCCAAATGGTTATTAAAAGTGAATTTTTCTGAAGAATGACTTACTAATAGGGATAACTATAAACTATTCAACTAGACAACACTGATTTCTGTTAATCCTAACATTCCAGACTATGACCTATTGAAATTAAGGACAGATACTAGAAGAAGTTTAGCCATTTGTGGAAAAAACAGCTTTTGTGATTCCCTTTATGTGAAGACATGTAAGACTAGACAGTTAAGGATACTAACTGTTAATAATTATGTGATTTAAATCTGCCTGTTTCCATATCATGGATATGGTTAAAGAACATGATGAAGCAGAGGTACTTTAAATGTACTGCTTTGCCATTTACAAGCACACTGTTACACAGGATTTGTGACTTCAGCCACTAACGCCCAATATTAGATATTTTCCCTGAGACGAAACCCAAATTATATGCATACTTGTAAGATGGTCCTATTTTAGCAATGATTCAGAATGTAGAGAAGTCTTTGTACTATGTGGCAGTATTGAACACTATGTCTTAACATTTCCTGATTTTGTATATTTGTAATTAAACTAGTTGTTACAGGCTAGATCTTTGATCCATTATGTTGATTAAAACAAACAAAAAAAAAGTTAGTTCATGAACTCAGCTGATAGTCCAATTTCTTTTTTCTGTGAGCTAGCTAATGGCTCATAGAGCTCATAGATTGTTTATAAAAGGTTATTGCATCAACCCTCCAGTAATACAATTTGTGCATTGCATTGGACAGGGCTAATGCAATGAATGGTATAACATCTTAGCATTCCCAGTAAATCCTGTTCTGATGTTAGCAAGGCAGAGTCAAAGACCTCTGAAGTTTTGTACTGGATGGGGCTTTCCCCACTTACCTTCTAGCTAGCTTCTAAAAGGACAAGCATAATGCCCTTGATTAGTGGTGGCTGTGATCTCTCCTGGCTGCAGGCAAGGCCATATGCTTCATCCTCCACATTTACACAAACACTTCACTAGATCTGTGAATAACACTTGATTTGTGCATTACTAAAATGCAGAATGACGTCTTTAAGGATTGAATTTATTATAGAGATAAGTGCTCTTTCTATAAGTGCTCTTGTTTGCTAGCCAGGAAAAAGAGTAGCTGCTACTGCTGGAATCATTCATGAACCCATTCTAGCTGTCCTCTTCCCCTGGAGAGAGTTATGCCAAATAAATGATATTGTCTGGGGCAGTAGGCCTGCTTCTGGGTGCTATAAACAAGATTTTCCCAAGTCCAATAAGCATTGCTCTTGGCATGATGGTGAAAGGCAACATGCCCATCAGCAAAAAAACCCAACAGCCTTTCTCTCCCTATCAGTTTTTCTTCCATTGTTCCTCTCTTCCCAGCTCAATTGTACAGCTCTTCCGAGCTCTTCATCTTTGTATCCAGTTAAATAGTACTTTGCCCATTATTTCTCTGTGTGAGGAAGTGAATAAAATGCAATACAATCCAAACATATTTAAAAGCATGAATGGAAACAGCATCAAGGATGTTGCTAAACATAGCAATCGGATGGTCTACAATTTAGGTGCCACCTGTCCAGTTTCTAACCAGCCTGGCTGGTCTTACACAGGTTTCAGATCTGTCAGACCTATTTGGCATGGACACACTGAATTTGTATGTCTTGTAGTCCCATGTCAGAGTATCTTGTTTGTGTTTTTCTTCCCTTTTTTAATTTTCTTTTTTCTTTTCTTTTTCTTCCTTTTATCCTCCCTTAAAGAATAGCCAGTCTGCTACTGTTGCACACTCCTTTATTTTACTTGCAAAGCATGATCTATGGCTTTTACTGTGATACTGGGATTCAGGAAAGCCCTGCTGCATACTGATGACAGATGGATATTGGATCAGTAAAATACTGAGGCTCAAGACAGCTGTGATACAAGTCTAGACCTAGTAATAACATAACCTGTCTTCTTCAGGGCCTGGCTTAGAAACACACTGTGAAGTCTCTCCCACGTTCTGTAGTGGCCAGGGACACTGGAAATCATAATTTGTTTAGGATTGCTAATCTAAATGCTGTGATTATGTGAAGACTTGGCATTTTAAGAATTTGGGAAGATTATCTCCTGATTTCCAACATCATGCAACATCTTCCCCTCAAGTAAAAAAGGCTGCCAATGCCTGTTACTTTCAAGAGGACATAACTGAGGCCTCAATGCAATTAAAATGAACGGCAATCCTGTTGCTTTGCCATTGAGGGGGCTCTGTCCAACATCCCCATCCCGCCGCGTCCTTCACGGACAGCCGGGTGTACCCGGTGACGAGAGACGAGGGAATTAATTTACAGGGTTCAGGCAAGGAAGAGAATACGACAGAGACAGAAAACTCAAAGAGCGTGTTGCAGATTTCAGGCTGAACGCGGAAGACGATTCGGACGCCTCTGGAGATGCTGCTGGGTGCACTGGAGGGAGTCCCACCGTCCCCAAGAGGGTTTTCCAGCTCCGGCCCGCCCACAGCCCTCAGGCCTCAGGCTCCGCTCAGGGCTCCGCCCCCGCCGCGCCCCTTCCGCGGGACCGGCGCGCGCGGCAGCAGTTCTCGCGGGAGCTGGGAGTGGCCGCGCCGGACAGTCGGGCGGTCTCGCGCCGCCGCCATTGTGTTGTGGGAGCGCCGCGAGCGGGCGGCTCGGCTCGGCTCGGCCCGGCCCGGCCTGGCCCGGCCTGGCCTACGCGGCGGCCCGGCCGTGACGGTGAGTTCAGACCGCCCGCGGTGGGCCCGCCTGCGGCTCGGGCCGCGCCTGCTGCGGGGCCCCGTCTGCCCTGGCGGCCTCACGCCAGGGCCGGGGAAACCATTTTGTGCCGTGCTGGGACCGGCCCGTCCTCCTTTCTCTCCGCCGTCGCCGTCAGCGGTCGCTCGGCTCCGCGCCCGCTCTCGTAGCGAGGCTTTGTGACACCTGGTGCCCCCTGTTCCTCTCCGCCCTCCTCGCGGCCTCTGCCCAGCCGTTGGGGCCGGGTGCGGCCGCGGGCCCCGGCCGGGCCCGAGCCGTGCAAACCGCTTCCCGGGGCCTGGCGGGGGAGGTGAGATGCCCTCGGCGGCTCTGCAGAGCACCTGCTGGCTGCGAGAACAGCCCAGCCTTAGGGCACCAGCCGCGGCAGCGTGGGCAGCCATCGACATTTGTAAATATTCTTGCTCTTGAGAGGTTCCTGAGAGGCTCCCGAGTTATTTGTCAATTTCACTTTATTGAAGGTTGAGAAAATAGCCGTAACGAAGAATTGCAGAGTCCGAGAGAAAGACTCGTGAGCTCTCTTGTTTGTCATAGAAACGTGATTGTGAGTAAGCTCCGAGGAAGACACGTGAGCATGTTTTCTCCCGTTGTAGATATTAAGAGCTCGAGTCTTAGGTAGAAGTGTCAGTGCATGGTTCCAAGCTAGAAGAATGAATTTAGGAGCAGGCAGTGAAGCTTATGCTTCTGTCTGATGGAGGGTACAAGATTGCTTAAAACTGGTAGTAATCATGGAGGCTGGCAAACACTTTACTTACTCTTAGATGCGATTACCTGAAATTGCTCCACTTTTATTGATAGAGAGGGTCAAGGCAGAAGAGAAATATTTGCTTTCTGTGTTTTGTGAATCTCTTTTTGCGAAGGGGTATAAAAATGGACAGTTAAGGATAGTAACTGGTTTTGTCTTTTGAGATTGCATTGCTTTCCCTCAAAGACCGCTTGGATCTTTTATCACTTCCTTATGTCTATCCATGGCTGTGTTAGGTCTAGTTTGTCTTTTACAATGCTGTTGGCGGGATGACAGATCAAAGAAGGCAGGACATTTGATCTGTGTGCTCAAAATAGGCTGTGCAGCTCCACCTCCTTTTTCAAGTTGGCCATCTGTTTCTCAGGTATGATTAAAAAGTTTTATTTCAGAACTTGATTTCTGACCAAGTTTTGGGAGGTATTGCATATGTCCCTTATTGTAGGAGGTTCTGGAATTGTTTCAATTTTTTTCATGAGGTTTTGATTGCTAAGTAGTGTAACATGGCATAAGCTGCTGAAATATGTTGCTTTGTTAAGAAGAGTGCTGCTTATCCTGCTGTACATGTTCTCATTTTTCTATTGTTGGGTATGAGTGTGAGTAGTGTTAAAATAATGGAGAAGCCAGAAGTGCATTTTTACTGGTTGATGTGTTGAGGGTTCTCAATGAAGAGCACATCAAGTGTGATATTTGTGTAAGGTGTTCCTTTGCTTTTTGGCAACAACAGGCTTTTTAATTAGTTCAGACTACAACCCAATTTCTGGTTTCATGCTAATTGTTATAATTTCCTCAAAGAAGAAATTTAAGTATTTTTTGGTCTCACTACCTTCTGCATAAATTGAGGTATCTACTTTATCATTACAGAGCTTGCTACAGCGTGTTAATTACCACTTGGGGTTTGTTGAATTCCTATGTGTGTAAACAAAATGTTTGAGGTTTTGAGTGCTTTTCTTCAGGAAAACCCTTAGATGATGATGCTGTAAAAGGGAACTATTCTCATTCCGAAATATTGTATACAAGCTCAATATTCCCCTTGCAGACAAGTATTGTTGTGGCTTTAGTTGTGTGGTTGTTTTTTTTAGCATGAGAGCATTGTATTGCTCTGTCCTGCGCTCTGTGATAGCTTAGCATGCTCACCTTATTTATAACCACCTCATTGTGTTGCCATGATCAGTATAAACCTTGTATGTGTTTAGTTTGTATTCAAGCCACCTATGAAGACAGTTGCATCTGAGGCTTTCAAGGTACAGTGCCTAAAATGGTATTCAGAGAACTCTGGGGAAAAAGTTCCAAAACCCAAAAGATATCTTACTAGTGTTGATCACTAGAGGTGAAATGCCTAGATCTAGTTTTGTCTATGTAGTAAATGGACATCATGGCTCCATTGACTTCAGCTGCATCTCTGTCCATCAGGGTAAGACTATGAGGAAAGGCTGAAATAATTTGGGTTGTTTTGCCAGGAGAAGAGAAGCCTCTGGGGAAACCTCATTGCAGCCTTTCAGTACTTGAAAAGGGTCTGTAAGAAAGATGGGGACAGACATTTAGTGGAGCCTGTTGTGATAGGACAAGGAGTGAATTTAAGGAAGGCATTTTTTATGATGAGCATAGTGAACCATGGGCACAGATTGCCCAGAGAGGTGGTGGATGGTCTGTTCCTGGAAACATGGAAGGTCAGGTAGGATAGGACTCTGAGCCATGTGATCTCGTTGAAAATGTCCCTGCTTATTGCAGGGTAGTTGGACTAGATGGCCTTTAAGTACCCTTTCCAGTTCAAACTATTCTATGATTTCTCCTAGTTGGATTGCAAATAAATTTTATAATGGATGCCCAGAAACTGAAGAGCTCTTGGGCAGCAGATTTTTAAAAATGATACATCTTAACAACATGCTTTATGTCACCAAATCTTTATTGAAAAGGAAAGGTAAAGTCTGATTTCCTTGACCTGAATTTCTTTGCCTAGATCATAAGGCCTTTTATTCAGCATCTTTTCACTTCTGCTTCAGACATGGCAGATGTCAAATGCCTATTCTTATGTTACTCTGATTGATCTTTATAGCAGATCCTTCTCGTTTGCTGGTTGAAGCAAAGACTGCAGAAAAAAATTAAGGTTGTATGCAGGAAATGAATCACAGTTTGTATACATAAACTGGCATATTAAATTTTGCCTTTCCTATTGTGCTGCCTTAAGTTGGTTTAAACACCATTTTTTGGGTATAGTTTCTGCAAGATTTCTTTACTTATAGAAAGAAAATACTCTATAGGTAGTGTTATCCTGACATACTTGGGTTGAAATCACAACCTGTGCTAATTTACAAGATTAGGTTGATGAGTAACATTATCTGTCCTCTTGGGGCTACCATTGAAGGAGAAAATTAGTCTTGTGCCTATTTATGTGTGTCTGTAGAAGGAATTTGCTAATTTTGGACTCCATTTCATCTTTTGCAGGTAGTTGGCTCTGGTGTCCAGTCTTCCACCCCATCCTATTCTGTGTGAATGCTCTTAATCTGTTCTGTGGATGGTGCATAAGCAACTTTATTAGTATTAGATGATTTATAATTTAGTCTTTGAAGTTGTCTTAACATTTCTGTCTACTCCACTGACTTGTTTGGACATTAATTCCTACTAATAAGAACTTTCATTCCTTCTAGAATCTTTGCATTTTCCGTGTGTGTCCGTGTCTGACTTTTATCTATGCTATTTAATTAATCTGGTTCCACACCTATCTGAAACAAAGTGATTCAGAAACAGAATGATCCATAATAGAGGAGATAATGCCAGCACTCTTTGTTGAGTACTTAAAAGTACAGACTTGGATCCATTATTTTGTGTGTTCCTTCCTTGTATTTTATATCAGGGTAAAACACAGAAAAACAGTGCTTTGACTATCAGATCTCATCAAGACATACGGCTGTCCTGTCCAGCCTACACTAGTCTGTATTGTTGTGATATTATTTTAGTTTTATAGTTTGCAGCTTTGATAGTTAATTTTTTACACTCATTGCAACTTCATACAAGTACTAAACTTGTAGAGCACATCATGGCAGATTACTCTGAAGGATAAATTAACTATCATTACAGTTTGAGAATAAATATGATTGTTACGTTTTACTGAGCTAATGATCCACTTGAAGTGCTGTAGTTTAGATAATTAGGCTTGTAATCAATTTCTTTTAAACTTCCACAATTAACTGGTTGTTTTTGAACTCTGGACTGCTGCTTAGAACATTCTTATTGATACAGATATGCTTACAACTTGAGAATTGCATACATTGCTGAATATTTACCAAAGGTTTTAAAATATTTACCAAAGGTTTCCCAGTAATCTGGGAAATTAAATTAATTATTTCAGTATATTGATGCAAAGTTGGGCAAGTGAGCATTTTAGATTCTTAACCAGATCTTGTTTACCTGGTGATGGCTTTGGCAAACACGAACAGGTTATTGGTGTTGGAAGTGTGGTCTAGAAGCAGATGTCCTCTGTAATACGGGCCAGTAGCTCTTTTGTGCACAAAGGTAAACAGTCACTTAAACGTGGTATACTTTAGAGTCCTACTTGCAATATTAAGCATTTTGGCTGCTCTTGTAAAGCTAGGTAACAACTAAACATGCATGAGAACAGTGGTTAAGGAAACTAGCCTCAGCTGTCCATACTGTTAGGTCGGTGGAGTTCTGTACAAACTAATTGGCTTTTACCAGGTAGAATATTTAATTCAGCGTGACTTGAGTAAAGATTAAAAGTCCTGAGTATGTGGACTCACCTTGAAACTGCAGCCAGACATGAACTGTGTCAGGATCGATGTAGCAGCTTTTTGCAGAATGTGATACTGATGGGCATGACTGAATTGTGGGGAAAAAATAGTGCTTTGTTGATAGATAGGTTTTTTTTATCAATATAGTTTACTCCTTTTCTCAAAAGAGTAGGCCAGAATTAGAAGTGGTTAAATAGACTGTACCACTTTGGCAAATCACCCTGTATCACTGGGATTCTCTGCTGTTTGTTATGTGTCATGCTATTGTTCATGTACCACACCATTGAGGATACTGCAGTTTCCTTAATTTTTTTTAAGAGCTAACATTTGTGGTCTGCTTCTGTCTCTACTATCCTGAGGAGGAAGAAACTAGCTGTCTTGAGTTTTAGGTAAACATTAAGTCAGATCCCATTTCAAGGGCAGGGATGAGTATAGGAGCACATCTCATGTGGAAAAGGCACCAGCATTTCTTTTGCAATGCCTAGAAAGAGCAAAAGGCAGATAAACACTCAGCAAATGAGAAGTCAATTTATGAATACACTTGTGAGATAGCCTGTGCTTCTTTGCCTATGTTAGCTTCCATGGGAGCTGTCTTTGGAGAAGTTGAAGGCAGACAGACTGCAGATGTGTTTTTTCACAGGAGGGTGAAGTTTCACAATTTCAACCGTGAGGAATAAATCTGAATATAATTTCTGCAGGTGTTGAGATGCAGTTCATTAGCAAAAATGTAATATATTAATTTGAGAAATCTGAGTAATCTGTTCCTGACTCATTTTGCGTTAATATGAGTACTGTGTGGTTCTTAAGGGAGTACCTCTTACACTTACACTTGCAAGAATATATTGTAACAAAATCATAAAAGGGACTGTAGTTTTCTAATGAGGGATGGGAGGAGATGTAAAGAAGAGGTTACAAAAACTAGGATAAGAGCTTGTTTCCCCATTTTGCTGATGCAGTCAGACCAAAGCACTGTGTAAATATTTGTATGTGTGAGTCATATTTATGTTACACCCAGAATGACCTGTGCCTATTTTGCATGAGTTCCCTGCTTCCATGAGAAAAAAATGATCACTATGTCCTTGTACAGGATACAAAGGATGGAGTCAAAACCCTCAAGAATTCCTCGCAGGATATCTGTTCAGGCTTCCAGCTCTCCTGTAGGATCTAGAACTGGAAACAGTTTGTCTGGTGCATATAGTACAAGAGAATCTTCATGGAGATTAGAATCTGGATACCAGGTAATGTATTTTTTTTCCTTTTTATAAAGTATAAATAATTTTAAAAGTGTCTTTTTTAACCAAGAAAAGCTCCAAAACTTAGACAAACAAAATTTCTAAAATGTAAAAATTTACTAACCAGGTCAGTGACAGTAATCAGTGAACTGGTAGTTCTAGGTTTTCTGGTTTTAGCTGCCGTTGTTTGTAGCTGCACCTTTAGAAATCAGCTGTTTAATGAATGAGAGGGCATTCTGATAATATAGATCTATTTTCTTATGAACCGCTACCATCCTAAATCTGGGTAAATAGAGTTTTTTGTTGAGGGAGAGGTGAGGGTTTTGTTTGAACTTTGATGTGTGTAGGGCATTACACCTAATGTGTTGGTGATGCAAAAAGTACAGTATGTTGTCAGTTAACAAGGCTATACCGTTCTGCAGCACCTCCTGTGTTTATATTTTGAAAAGAAGAGGAGCTTTAGACTCTGTTGTGGTTTGACACCGGCCAAATGCCAAGGCACCCACAACAGTTGCTCACTCCCCCTCGCCTGCCGCAGCTGGGCAGAGGAGGGAAAAACTTAATGAAGGGTTCCTGAGCTGAGATAAGGACTGTGAGAAAACACTCCAAGGGCAAAAAAGCCTTAACTTAAAGGTACAAAGTTAATTTATTACTAACAAAATCAGAGGAGGATAATGAGAAGTAAAATAATCCCTGAAAAACACCTTTGCTTCTCCCAGCTCCTCCCTCCTTCCCACTGACAGTGCTGGAGGCAGGGCATGGGGATTTTGGTCAGTTCCTCACCCGAGGTTTTCTTCCACTTGGCTCAGGGTCCATAGTCCTTCCCCTGTGAGGCCGAGGGGTCCCTCCCATGGGAGACAGTTCTCTCTGAACTTCTCCATCATGGGTCCATTCTCATGAGCATCAGTCCTCCCAAAACTGCTGTGGCGTGGGTCACTCTTCCACAGGATGAAGTCCTCCAAGGACAGGCTGCTGCAACTGCAGCCTGGGAGCAGGGGCCCTCTCTCTCCATCGGGTCTGCCACTGAATCACAGCCTTCTCCAGGAGTTCACCTGCTCCAGTGTGAGCACCTCCCCCGTGGGCTGCGGGTGGATCTCTGCATTCCCAGTGGACCCATGGGCTGCAGGAGGACAACCTGCTTCGCCGTGGTCTTCACTACAGCCTGCAGAGGAATCTTGGTTCTGGTGCACCTCCTCCCCCTCCTTCTCCACTGACCTTGGTGTCACTGTGTTGTTTTCCCTCACATGTTCTCACCTTCTAATCTGTTGCGGCTGAAATTAAAACTGCATCCCTTCTTTTGTTTTGATTTCTGAAATCTGTCATCACAAGAGGTGTTACCGCCATCTCTAATTGGCCTAGCCTTGACCAGCAGCCCGTCCATCTTCAGAGCCATCAGGGATATGCTCTGCCAAACGTAGTGGAAGCTTCCAGCAGCTAATTACAGAAGCCACCTCTCTGGCCCCCAAGGTTTTTGGCAGCTACCAAAAACCACACTGTGTAAAACCAACAGAGACTCTCATTAGCCTGTCATGTCAGTATGTTAGTACAGCTGGGCTTTCTGTGCACTACATGGGACTGAAAAAAGGCCTTTTTGCCATTTCACAAGCAGCATTTTACACTAACCAAGCTACTTTTGTGGGAAAGGGAAGCTGTTCTCAAGAGGAAGTATTCATGGTGGGCAGGTTTCGGAGGGTATTATGGGAAGCAGAGATAAAACTGCTGTAGAAATTATTTTTGACACTTGGAAGCAACAGATAGCAGTTTCGCTCAATTATCTTAGTACTTTTTTTCTGCTCTTGTCAGCAGTTCTCACCTCAATTTTGGCCCAGAAATGTAAGCCCATTTTGGTCTTTGAAATTGCAGAAACTTAACTCTGTGATTAAATGTTCATACTTAAAAAAAAAAAGTTAGGAGTTTGGTCCCTGCTGGCAGGCTATCTGGGGCGTTGTATTATATAATGCCTTTTTGAGAAACAGTTTTACAAGTAGTAGAACATTATTTTTAGCACAATTAAGTGTGTGTGTGTTACATTTTTTTAATCTTCAGCATGCATGTGCTTGTTATTATATAGGCTACAATATATAGGCTGAATGTACAAGGGGAAGCAGTTGTCAGTAATATTTGCATTTTGGAGTCCTGCATGTTTTTCGCTGTCTGGCTGCTCAGCAAAAGCAAATCGAACAATCTTACTCTTTTGTAGAGATATGTGGACACAGTCCACACAGTGTACTTATATTGAAAGCCATTGATCAGAAGTCTTCAGCTGAACTGGTGCTGTTAAAAGATTTTGACACAACATATCTTTCATTATTTCATTTATTACATGAATTGCAATGTGTTCACTGCACTGTGTATTCTTTTGACTATTTCCTGTTGAGCAAAGTGATTCATAGCTGAGGAATGGTCTCATAACACTTGCCAGTTAAAACAGCGGGGGAAATATTTGTATAGAAGATTATGTTGTATCCCTTTTTTCCACTCCCAGTTTGTAGAAGGTAGTCTGAGAACTCATTACACAACACTGGTGCTTAGTGATAAAACTGTAGGAAGCTCCCTCTCTTGACTAAGCTTAGGTATTTACAGAGCCGGAAGGAACAAATTGCCTTATTGCTGGCAGGTTAAGATTACAGAGCAAGAAAGTTTTAAGTCCATTCAGGTAGGAGTACAAAGGACAGGAATTTTCACTTTGTTAATCCATTAAGAAACCTACCATGAAGTATTTAAGATCCAGTTCAGTTACAAATAATTAAAAATTTGTCATTTAGAAGAAAAACTTGGACTATCAGTAATTCTTTAGGTATAAGGAGGACTAGGATTTTTAATACAGAATTTCTATAGAGAGAACACTTGATTATAAGTTAACTCAAAGACTTCTGGGACAGATCAGTCAAATTTATATTTGGTTTTCATTAGGGCTAACAAATACGAAAGGTTTCTATTGGATGGGTTTGTTGTTTTGTTGGGTTTTTTTCATGCATGTATGGAATTCTTGTACGTCATGCACTTTTGAGATCAATCTGGGTACTAGCCCTTGCTTATCTGAGGAGGCATAATGAAGAGGTTAATTGTAAACTAATCAGATGTATGGGATATAGTGTTGTTGCCAGGTAACTTTAAAATAAAAAAATTGAACTAGTGTCATGGTATGAGAAAAAAAATCCTATTCTTTACGATACAACATAGTAAACATTTTATGACGAATGAATTATAAGTTTATTTTTTTTTCAGTGGAGGTATAGGGTCAAGAGCAGTTTATAAAATTGTTTTGAATGTTTTCCTGATAACATTTTTCAGCTGCTGAAAACATATAGCATAACCATAATACCTTATGTAGGGCTTTAATTGTTAAGTTCTGACAAGGAATTTTAAATAATCTGAAGCTGAAATGAAGGAAGAAAACAAGCTGAGATTTTTGTATTGTTTTGGTTTGGCTTTGAATGCTTTGATGTTGCTTTTAATAAATGGTGACAGCAACTACTGTGTTTGTAGTACTCATAGTTCATAGAAAGAGAATGGACAAATAAATCACTCAAAAATGCTGCTTAGCGTTAATAAATGGTCGCATTTCTGTTATTTCTATTAATTTTGCTAATCTCCATTATTATTCTATGGAGCAAATTAAATTGCAGTCTCTTTCCTCAGTTATAACCTATTAATTGAAACTCAGCTTGTTTTAGTGGCCAAAGAGGTGCTTTTGTTATCATAGAGACCCTTTCTACACCTGTGGGGTTTTTTGCATAACACTCGAAAATCAGGCCCTTAATTCTGCCCTGTTGCTGCAGTGCCTAAGTCAGGCCAATGCCTCAAAAGCCTTACATTCTGACTTTTTATTGTCCTAGTTCAAAACAGAGGACAGATGAAGGAGATGCTATAAAGTACTTAAAAAAACTGAATAACAAAACTTTCCTTTTGCCAGTGGTTCTCTCTAAGCCTGTTTAATTTCTTGGCTATCCCTCAAGGTTTCTTAATAAATGTTCCCAGATTTGTTACTGCGTCCACTTCCCTGTATTTTCAATACTCAGACCAGATACTGAGTTATTTTTAAGTTACAAGATGCATATGATGATCACGTTGTTCTTCAGGAATCCAGTGTATTGAATAGTTCCAATAGAGACTGGAGAATTGGAGAAAGGGACACCCGTGAAACTCCTTGGAAGCTTACAGCATCGTCTCCAACGCGCTACTCAGGGACACTTGATCACCCTCATTCTGGAAGATTTTTGGGAAGCAGAAGTAGATTGGTGAGAACTGTTAATGTGTGATAATTGGGAAAAAATATTGAAGCCCCAGGGTTTTACTTTAGTCTTCCCAATCTGAAGAGCTCCCAGCAGGGGCTTTCTGTAACAGTTTTAGATAAGTAGATCTTATTAATTCAAGATGGAGCAAAAACTAAAAGATAGCAGTGTTTAAAAACATTCAGAGGATGAAAATAGTGATGTATATTAGTTTTACTAAGAGTTAAGAAATACATTTAAAGTCAGTAGCTTTGTAAAAGTCCATTTAAAAAGAAAAAAGGAGGGGGTCATTAGAATCTCAGACATGTTATAGTCCTGTGGATGGCAAAGTTTATATTACTTATACTTGCTCCCTCGGGTATTTCTTGGGGGGGGTGGGGTGTTTCTTGGATGGTGATACCTTTGTGAGTTAACACAAAGTTCATGGGCTTGGAGACCTACTTTAGGAAATTTACTTGTGAGGTGTAGTTCATAGTCTGATTGTTCTCACTTAGGAGCAAAAGAATGGTTTCTTGAGATTCAAGACTCAGGCCCGAGAGTTTGTCTTAACTGGGTTCTAGAATGTGCCTTGGTAACTCCAAGAATAAAGTGGTTTGCTTGTGGCATGCTTATGCATTGTAGAGTGACAGAAAAACACTTTAAAGCACGGTAGAAATATTAAGATAAGAAAAAAGCAGAAAACTGTGAACAAGTTTGGCGGGACGATAGTGAAATAAAAATTGTACTCATTTTTCAAAGGGAAAGATGTTTGGGCTTGCATCATTAAAGAGGTGTTGGTTTTCTTAGGTGAGTCATAGGTGAAGACACTGAGATAACACTGAGATATTGGAGGGTGAGGAGGGAGGAACTAGTGTGCATGTGTTGGCTTTCAGGGGAGGTCATGGTAGATGTCTACCTATAGTTTAAATGCAAATGGAATCTGTGCTTCTAAGTGGTCTACATATCTAGTTAAATTAGTGCTATGGTTTTCAAGGTAAAAACCCTTTTTTCCCCCATTAAGGTTAATTATTCTCTTGAAGTAAATTCTAATGCAAGTGAACCTTGCAGAAGACACTCTGAAAATTCCACATATCAAGTAGTAAATGATTAAAAATAAGTGATATGTTAAATAAGGGAAAGTATTCTGGCTTTGTACTTGGTTTCTGAATGTTGGTTTGTTTCCCTGTTTTTTTATGATGAGATGAGGGAAATATTTAAAAGACTTCTTAGTGTGAAAGAGTAAGAAGTCGTGGCTTAAACTTAGTAAAAACCATAACTAAGTAGAAATAAACCACAGATAAAACGTACTCTAATCTGATTGATCTTTAAAGGATCTTGGTTGTGGATAGTTTCTGGGGAGACAAACAGCTCAATTCAGCTTTTTGATTGAGCTTAACTTTTTCTTTTTTTATATTAAAAAAATAAACCTGAAGTATTTAAAATAGAAGATGAATGCCTTAACTGTAAGTAACCAGATAAACAGCTTTGTAGGCTATTCCAGACTTTTTCTAGGTCCTATAGTGCTAGCTTTTGAAAACTGTTTTATTTCGGTGCTGTACACTGCAAAAGTTGCTTTGTACCTGTTCTTTACTCTGAAATCCTTCAGTTGCACTTGAGCTTGTTGTAATCAAAATATACTTGTTTCAAACAATTTTCCTGAAGCTCACTCCTTAGGTAATCAAATTTTAGGATGATAAAAAATAAGTTTTGGCCATTTCTGGACAGCAAGATATGTTCCCTTGGGGATCTGTGAAGCTATATTTGATTGTGTTTATGGCATCTTACAGGCCAGGAATATAATTTTTCCCCCTTTTTGCAAAAATTTTTTGTTGTAAGCCACATCTATCTGGAAAGGAAATAAAATGTTGAATGTTATAGAAACTGACTTTTGTTGGTAGGACTGTATTGAGTAAACCTAGAAGTACTAATCAAGAGCACAATCATAATTCCTACTTTATTTTTAAAGAAAAGGTTTTGTATCTAAAGTTATTCTTTACAATGTTTGTGAGTTTTACGTTATGTACACTTTGGTGGAGTATAAGTGCATCTGATGTACTATGTAATTTATTTTTTAATGTTATTTCAGTCTACATCTTCCTCTCATTTCACATCTGGGTGTTACGGTGAGTCTACTCAGGGAGCATATCCAAGATTGCATAGCCAGCAGCAAGATAGTGATTCAAAGAGACCTAAACTATCTTGTACATCTACCTCTTCTGTGAGAAGTAATGGCTTGGCTGCCTTTTCGGGTGAGTGGTTGATTGCTTGAGCTGAGTTACATCAGAATTGTCTGAGCAGTAAGATGAGGTTTTACCAAGTTTTAAAAGACTTGCTTCAAATATTATGCTTTTATCTTTCTTAATTAATGAAAATTTATGCCTGTCTGAAGAGTATGTTCACAATGGTAACAGTGTCCAAAGTTCCAAGTATGCTGTTTACATGGTCTTTTGAAAGTCCAGTTGTACTCATACCATTTCAGAATTATTACCTGTACCTATTCCATTTGTGGTCAAGCTGAACTTCATGGCTCAGATAGACCTTCATTGGTTAGGATGTCAAGAAAAGAATGAGTGCAGCTGCTCTTATTTCATGAGTCAGATGGTGTTGATACATCAATGTGTGCCAGGGACAGCAGAAAGGAAATCTTTACCATACTTAGCAATATGTTCAAGCACGGTGTCGTGGCTGGTTAGAGCACTGTTGTTAGGGGTCGGGGAAGAAAGTGTTCCTTTTTTAGCAGGGCCTGAACTCATTCTCTAGGTCCCTGGCCAAAGAAACATTCTACACTAAGAGCTCTTTCAGGAAAACCTGGAGATTTTCCTTGAAGCTGTGGGTAAGTTCGTGAAACTTGGATAGACAGAATTTACACAATATGCCAGCAGAAGTCTAAAGCTCAGGAAGTAATGGTCAAAACCTTATGCTGAAAATACTTCTAAACCATTTTGATACAGATCATTAAATTAATTCAGATACCCTTGTGAGTGTGGATTAATGGGTTTTTAAATAAACCTTATGGAATTGCATAGATATCCAAATAAAAATAATAAATTCTTGCTCAAACCTCAGTATTATTGATACTTTCTTACTCTGTTAATAAAACAACAACCATTAACATTTCTCATGGTGTAGGACTGTTTATCTTTCCATTTCTGTGTTGGTTGGTTGTCACACTGCCAACCAATGACTGCTTAAATTTCTTTTTCTAAGTTAGCAATGAAGTGATATCAAGGTGAATTTTTCAGAGCCATTGAAGACTCTTTTGGAACTAGAGTTTTGTCCCCAGCTGATGTATATACGGCTTGCTATGCAGTTGTTGGAGCTGTTAACAAAAACCAAGATCCATTTTTAAGTGTTTTACTCTGTAATATGAACAAGGACAGTGCTAGTCATTGTTATTTAAGTTGTGTCTAAACTGCATTTAAGCTTCATCAGCTGTTTTTATGAGAAATGAAATTTCATTTAAGTTATGTCAAGTAGAATGCAGTGTTTGCTAAGTCTCAAGCTGCTGTTTTGCTATAATGTGAAACCTTTTTAAAACTAGCTACCATGAGGAAGCAAGGTGCTACTTCTCTTCCTCTTTGTATCCTGTAAGAGTATTAATGGGTCTGACTCTTCACAAAAGTATTACTACTTTTTGTTTGATGTAGCTTTCAGAGCCAACTTTCTTCAAGATTACGTAAGTGCCTGCATCAGCAGAGTGCACTTAGCTTTATGTTGGCAGCTGGGTCCTTGGTCAGCCTAGTGGTAATGTTAAACTTGCCCTTGATATGAATAGCGAAAATGTCTGCGTAAGTGTCGGTTTTAATGGATTTTTAGATGATTACAAAAACAGGGGGATTTATTTACTTTTTCTTTATAGATTCCTCCTGGAGATGCAGTAGGATTCCTAGATCTTCATCAGTAATGCTTGGCTCCCTTGGAACTGATCTGGTGAGAGAGCGAAACACAGTTAGAAAGAAGAACAGATCTGTCTGTTAATAACCTTCTGGATCCCAGCTATGGAAACAGTGACTTTTCACCTTCAACATGTATGTTTCGTGTAACTGAAAGCTCATAAACCTACAGTTTGTGTGACTTTTAGTTTCTTAACATGTTCATAGGATCACAGAATGATTTGGTTTGGAAAGCAGCTTTTGTTCCACCTCCTGCCATGGGCAGGGACACTTTCCGCTATCATAGATTGTTTAAAGCCTCATCCAATGTGGTCTTGAACACTTCCAAGGATGGAGCATCCAAAACTTTGCTGGGCATGGTTTTTTAATATTTTATTCAAAACACAAACACAAAATAGATTTTAAGTATCCTTTTAAATAAAATTGGTTGGCCACTTTCCATGTGTTGACCAAACCATTGAAGGATAAATGAATGGGAATGGTCTAGCTTGTAGATGCATTGTGGTGTTGATGATCGCCACTGTAACTCTGTGATTACTCAGTAAAGCTCATTTCTTATTTGTCTTAAAATCTCTTCGTATTTAGGTATGGGAAGAGAAATAATGTTGATTTGACCCAGGGAAGTTTTTTCTTAAAGGTGCATATTATCTCTTTTTATTTGGGTTCTCAAATGGTTATTAGATAAAACTGTTAAAACACTGAGAATAAAAATGAATAAAACAAGCACTTGACATCACCTGAGAGGTTTGTCTTGTGGCAACTGCTAAGACTAGTAAGGACTTCAGAATTTTCACTTTCTGTTCAGAGTGCTGTGACATTCTAGAGCTGTCTCAGGGGAAGCTCACCATTAGTCTTGATCTGCAACCTTTTGCAGATGCATTAGTTGTATTTTGTAATGCAGAAGTTAAGGAAATGCCATGTTTCTAAGTATAGAAGATAAGCAGAAAAGCTAAAAAATACTTTCAGAATTTGTCCTGGAGTCTTGCCTTGATAGAAGAGTATATTTTAATGTCATCATACTCGTAGCACTTTTTAGTCGGTGGACAGTTCGGCTACTCTACCTGGTAGAGCCTAATGGGAGAAGTGGACTGGGGAGCAGCCTTGCTCTGTACTGTCTGTGCTGCATTTCTAGTAGTAGTGCTGCTATTAAGTGCTATTAAAAAACTCCCAGCTGTGTTCCCTGATGTGTAATTAAAAGCATATGGTAGATGATTGGCATCTGTGCAGATGTTTCATTAGCTGGAATCTGCCAGATAAATAACGCTCATCTTGAGCAGTAAATTGGGATTGCAATGCAGAACCCATTAAAAGAAAATCACCAAAACTGCAAAGATGAAAAGTTTTAAAATTGAGACTACATAGAGAGCTTTTGTTTCCTACCTTCATCTATCTATGCTTGTTTCTTCTTCCCCCTTTTCCCACCCACAACCACCCATTGCAGCTATTTGAGGAAGGACATTAGCCACCTCAGCTGCTTCATGTGAACTATGGTTCATCTACAGTGGAGTTCTCAGTGTGTTGAGATACTCAGCATTTACAGAAGATGTGCTTGTTAGAATGATAGAATGGTTTGGGTTGGAAGGGACCTTTAAAGTCCCCATGTCCAATCCCCCCTGCAGTGAGCAGGGACATCTTAATTTAGGTTGCCTAGAGCTCTGTTGAATCTAACCTTGAATGTCTCCTGATGTGTATGTGCACATCATCATAATATTTTCCTTCTGCAACAGATCTTCAAGACAGGCCTGCCTCTTCATATGCAGAGGGAGCAAGACCAAAAGAAAACTCATTAAGCACTTTGCGGCTGAATGCACCCCATGAACCGCCAGTTGCCTTCTGATCATCAGCCATCTTTTTTCAACAGAGACTCTAACTTGAGCTCTTCAAGATCCAGCCATTCTTCAAGACAAAGGAGAAATGAATTGGAATCTCCCCAAAGGAGTGTGCAGCCAGCATTTTCTCTTACTGCCGTTAGAGATGAAACCCCTTCCTCAAGTGGTTCTGAAAGGATTTTATCTTCTCAGAGGTCATTGAATGAGTCTGCAGCTGACAGTGAAGGGAGGCGCACAACCAGACAGCTGCTGTCTCGTTTAGCATCTAGTATGTCATCCACATTTTTCTCTCGAAGGTCTAGCCAAGACCCATTGCATACAAGATCGTTAGGCCCTGAAGAGTCAACAGTAGTCCCAAGAGTTCAAGCTACTGCTCTGTCAAGTAGTAGTGGAGCTGCAACTCCGGAGGTTCCAGGACTTCAGTCATCCGAAGCTTCTCAGGGGTTCAGTTTTCTTGGACGAAGATGGGGTTTATCAGGAGTTTCACAGAATCGCAGCTCTGATCCTGATGGGGAAAGTTACAGACCGGACACCTGAAAGTAGGAGCACAGGATCCTGGTTGTCATCCTCTCTGAGGAACAGATGTACACCTCTCTTTTCCAGAAGAAGAAGAGAAGGAAGAGATGAATCTGCAAGGATCTCTACCCCCTGATACAACTGCTAGATCACAACATGTCTTTAGAAGGAGAGAGTCAGGTGAGGACACCTCTCTTGAAGCATCAGATAGCCCTCCTCAGGCTTCTGTTAGCAGACCAACGCCTGCAGTATCTGTTATTTCTACAGCTACTGCCTCCCCACCAGATTCAGCCTCCAGTGGAAGAAGTTCAGGAATTCTGCCTGCTTCTCTCTTTCGCTTTGCAGTGCTCCAACGTTAGGAAGCAGTCTGTCTGACAATCTTATGATAACTGTAGATATTATTCCCTCTGGCTGGAATCAGTCTGATGGACAAGAAAGTGGCAAGTCTAAAATACCACCTTCAAGAGATCCGGAAAGACTGCAGAAAATAAAAGAAAGGTAAGTTAGTATGTTCTTTTGCAACAGTAAAATGTAGCTGTTCTAACCTGAGAGGGCTTTCTGCAATCATGATTTTAAAAGAAAACTTTCTTTTAGAGGAGGTGGCAACTCAGTTGTATTCTCACTTTTGTCTTTAAAGAAAGAAACTTGTTTTAATTCTCATGGGTTTGAGAACAGTTTGATAAGTGGAATTCTCATTATAAAAAGTCCTACATGAAATGTCACAGCGTTTGTTGGTATTCCATCCTATTCAGCCTGCTTTTAGAAGATTCTGAAGATGAAGAGGGTGACATATGCAGAATCTGTCAGATGTCTTCTGCAAGTTCTGACAACCTTTTAATAGAGCCATGCAAATGCACTGGAAGTCTGCAGTATGTTCACCAGGAGTGCATGAAAAAATGGCTGCAGTCGAAGATAAATTCAGGTAAAGCAAACTCTAGACCAAGGTAGACTTCCAGTTATACAGGGAGGCTTATTGGAAGGATTGCACCTACTGGGGTATTTAGTTGAAAAGCGAGCAGTGGGGACAAACAGTAGTATGGCACTTCCAGGCTTTTTGTGTTCTGTGCAGCTTCTCATGTGAGTACTTCCAAGAACTGTATTTTTTGTTTAGAGAACTGCATTTTTTGGGGTTGTCTGCTAAGATATTGGACGAAAGATAACGTTGCAGAAGTGTAGTTTTAGAATTACTCTGCCACTTCAGTGGTACCACTTTGGGTGGCATTTGTTCCCCACCCTTCCTTATGGAAATGGTTGTGCTTTTTTCCAAGACTTCTATAGCTGAGCTAACTGTTAGCAGTGATAGGAATTTGAAAATCCAGAAATTATTTTGAATTGTAACTAAAGTATGTTAATTTTTTCTTAAAGATATTAACTTCCATTCAAGGCACTTTACAAATGCTTGTTCAAAAAATACTTAAAAGTGCATATATAATTCATTAAGAAACATTTCAGATATTGCATGCTGTAGAAATGTTTTTGTAACAGATTGATTGACTAGTTTGTGACTGTTACCTGCAGTATTCTTAAAAGTAGGTGCCTTGATAGAATACATGAAATACTTTATACCAAAGGAAGGTGCTGGTATCTGACCTTTTTGCTCAGCACCAGAGGATACACATCAGCGAAGTGATGTTTTAGAAGCCTCAGCCTGTAGAAGAAAAATAATTTGAATTATTTAGTTATATATGAAGACATAAGTCCACTATCAACTTGCTTTGTTCATCTTGTTGCTTATGGAGGAGTCTGTTTTAAAACTGGTACTTAAGACAAAATGTTACTTAACAATAACTTTGTTGTGGTGTATTTATTCTTACTTTTGTGTGTATTTGGATTACACGGTAAAATTCAGAAAGCCCAAGAGGTGATTTTATGCCATACTTGCAGGAAGAGGCATCTTAATGCCCAGAGTGAATGTGAGGCAAAATAGGTGCAGCTGGATAGAGAATAAACATTCTACAGGGTTTAAATTCTGACAGTAGCAGATGTCACTACATTCCTATTAGAGGCTTGCTTTTCTTCTAACCTTGCTCTGCAAAATGAAGTCAAAACTTACGTAGGGTTTTTAATGTTTATATGAGTGTGTTGTATGTTATAGACTGTTGAAACTTGACGCTGAATTTTCCCCTTGCCCGCCGCCCCACCAGGTTCTTCTTTGGAAGCAGTGACAACTTGTGAATTGTGCAAAGAGAAGTTGCATCTCAATCTGGAAGACTTTGACATTCATGAACTTTATAGGGCACATGCAAATGAACAAGTTAGTATATTTTACCTTATTTGGTAAGTGTTGCTTTAGTGCCGGGAGGGCATTCTTTAGAGAAGCCAAATGCATCTCCATTTCAGAAGGACTGTTATGCATATAAAGTAATGTTAATGTGGAACAGATTTTTCTCCTCAATATTCCAACTACCACTACCTTTCTGCTATGCTTCCTACAGCTGAGCTTTCAGTAAGTGTAACATATCTCTTTCCTTAGTTGCATATCTGTCATCTAACTTTGTAATCCAGTGTCTCTGCCACACAGGTGTAGTGTGAATTCTAGCATGATTATATTGAATTTCATAGTCAGGCTTTGTTGTCACTTTTAGCTGTTTTTGAACACAGTTTAGCAGTTGTTTTGAACATACAATTACGAATTTCTTTTATTTCATTAGAGTGGTAGAAACTAACCTTTGTTCTAGCAGTTTCTAACTGCTCCTTCAAATAATTTCCTAACTTAAAAATAATCAAAGGCCCATTGGTATTACTTTTGTTATTTAAAATAGAATATCTTAGACCAACTGGATTGTGTAGTATTTAAAAAAGAGTAAATAACACAAAGCTGGTGTTTTTAATGAACTTTATTTAGAGGGGTTTTCTCTATTCTCTGGGTTGTAATCTGATGATGTATGAAGACTAATGCTATTAGCCTACCTCAAATATTTAAAGAAAATACCAAGTTGTAAGAATCCATGCCAAGTGACATCAATTTTGGGGCAAAAACCGGCCTCTAATTTTTTTAGTATTTAAAATAAGTTCTTACCCTAGTACTCGAATTCCTATCAATTGGGGAAGTCTCTGAAAAGTCTTTCTCAAGACATCTTGTTTTAGTGCTTAAGCTAGTGCTTATTGGTTGCTGTCACTGCACTTTGAATTTTTTTCCTAAAGAATTGACTAAATTATCTGTTCAGCAGTAGTATTTTTAAAATTTTTCTCTTATCTTAGCAGGCAGAGGAATTTCTCAAATATTTATAACATCATAACATTCTTAAAATGTATTCTTTTATTTTGGCTTTTTGTAAAGCCTTGAGACCACAGAGAAGAAACCAGCAATACTGGTTTGATTTCCCCAAGTGATATAATACTCTGATTCGCACATTCTTTCCTCTGAACTAATCAGGCTGACAGATTTAATTTGTAGAACTCTATTTATCTTCAAGGATAACATGTTAGATTTGGGGTGGATGGGAAGGACCCGGGGTATTACATTTTCCTAATTCTTTCAAACAATTAGAGATAACTCTGTAATTATTTCCTTAAAAATCTAATTGTTGTTCTACTTGAATCATATATGCAGATGTATTACTGACATTCTGAATGTTTCTTTTGATCTTCTTTAAGGCAGACTATGAATTTATCAGCTCTGGTCTCTACCTTGTAGTGTTGTTACACTTATGCGAGCAGCGCTTTTCTGATATGTTAGGAACTGCAAATGAGGCCAGCACACGTGTCAGAGTAAGTATGCAGTGATTTTCTGGCGAGAATTACTCATACAGAGAACTTGGAAGCAGATTGTTACATTGGGTGACCTAGGAGCTAGATACCCAAGAAACACACTTTTAAAACAAATTGAGGTTTAAAGTGGGCTGTGCTTGTCAGTGTGCTGTGTTTGATTGGAAGCTGAAGGTACTACATAATTGCAGGTACTCTGCTACAGAATACTTTCTGTCAAAGCTGTTGGTAATTCATTAGTTAGCACACAGTTAGCACACGGCATACAGTTAGCATACGTGTTGTCGTGATTATTGTGAATTTATGCAAAACTGGAAGGTTAACCTCTCTCTGTGCCAAACATGCAGTTAAGAATGCTGGACTACCTGATTTGCGTAATTTTTCTCATTATGCAAGTCTATATTGCAAAGGACTAGAACTTGTGCTTGTCTAGTACACTAGACTAGTGCTTGTCTGCCAGAGTACACCTAAATGTGTACTAGAATATTAACATTCTGCAACAGCCTATAGCTGCAGTGTGAGTTCTCTGGCATTAGTCCAGACTCTTTATTAGTTGCGTTTGACTGCATTCTCGTCGCTTGAAAGGTCCAGTTTAGGGACATGTTAACTACACCTTTAACCAGTAAGAGATCAGCATACAGAGTTCTTTCTGTGCAGTGATTCACTCATAAATCCAGTTTACTACATGTTTATTTGATACTAGATAATTAATCAGTGCTCTTAGTCAACTGAGCTCCTGAAAAGCCAGTTATTTTTAGTTTTTTCTCTTACATACAAAAGAGTGACAGTATTAACCTTTTCCAGTGCATATGGGAATGGTTGACTGCTAGCAGGTAGTAGATCTTTGGAAGAGGCAGGACTGTGCTCTACCTAATCTTTTAATGTATTAGAGCAGTGCTCCTCATCTCTGTACAGATCCAACGTAGAGCTTGTATTCCATGCTCCAGTTTCTGTGTTACAAGTGTAGAGATATAAAAGACACATGATATAATTGTAGTCAGCATCCAGCACAGATTGTTAGCTTGAGTGTATAGCAGAATATGTTTTTACTGGTTTCCCATCAGAGGAGGCATTACATACTTCTGTGTGTGACACTGCATTTTAAACTAGTGAGAGCACCAATGCTAGTATTTTATATCAAGCATATGAGTAAGCTGTGGAAACTCTTGTTATCTGCTGTGTCTCAGTATCTGGGCTATTGACTGACGCAGTGATGCAGATTGGCAGTGATGAAAACCACTTGGCTGAGACTTTTTAATCGTAGGAATTTTGGCTTTGTTTCTTACATCAAATGTGTTTCTTACATCAAACCACCACTGTTGCCCATTAGTAATCATGCTCTTAAGATTTTAATTATAAACAAGAACTTAAGTGTATTTATTAATTTTCCCTGGACCACATTCATTTAGAGGGTTCTGTTTTGTCATATTAGTTGTGAATTAAATGAAATGGATTTAACTAATGCAAGTCCTTACTGTGATTGTTTTTCTGCATCACAGTTTCTAGGAATGGTTTTCATTGAACTGACACTTGTTTATGTTTGCTGCTTTCAAAATCGATGTGTTCTGCAGACTGTAGAACATGAAGATGATGTCACAAGTTGCTACCACAAACATTTTGCAGCTGAAATAACTGTGTAATAGCAATTTGAAGTCTAGTGTGTGGGGATTTATGTTAAATTTTGCGTTGTTTTTTGAAAGTTGGGCAAATGGGTTAGGTAACCAAGATCTGTCATGAAGCTTTGGGATGTAAAAAGTGAAGAAAAATTTGCTAACTTGTTGCAAATTTCTGCAGATAACTTTGCAACTTTTAAACTACTTTCTCTCTGCCTTGTTTCTAGTTTATTAACCTTGCAAGAACTCTTCAGGCACATATGGAAGATATTGAAAGTAGGTGCTTCCCCTCTTTTCCTCCCCTCCCATTAGATCAACTCAAAGCTAATGAGTACAATCCTCCTTGCCAAGATTCGTAATACTGAACATAATTACTGAAGACCTTACTCAGCAGTGCTTTTCCATCATCAGTAGAATTATTCTGAGGGGGAACCAATTTTAATTCTCCATTATTAATTTCCCAACAGCACAGAGTTGTTTAGACCACAGTAGTGGTATCTGCAATCGATAACAAAATTCCTTAGTAGTTACAGTTTGGTTATTGTAGTTCTGGTAATTCATAATTACAGGATAAATGGTGACCTCCAGGTTGCTGCCTTTTACAAGAAAAAGTAGGAAAGAAAGTAGGATGAAAGAAACATTTAGAATTGAATTTTACTGTATTTAAATTAGACACTTGTATTGCCAATTTTCTTCCCTTTCTTTTTCTTGCCCTCTTCTCCCCTTTGTTTTTTCCATCCATACACACTTTTTGGTTGTGTGGGTTCCCTGATCAGATCTATCAGACCTTTTGAATGAAGTCTAAAGGTTGCCAATTTTGGCAAACCAAAGGATTAGCCTACTTTTCATCTAATGGTTTTTTTTAATGTGTTTAAATTCAAAACTATGTGCTGATACATCAAAATTTCTGGTAAATATACTCTGGATCTATTTCTGAGCATGTTGAATAGGCAGTAGAAGGGTAGTTTGTCTACCCTTTTTTTCCTAGTGTGCATGTGTCTGTCAACTTCATATGGGTTTTCAATACACAGGATGCATTTGGAATAGTATAAAAAAAGGGTGTGTGTGTGTATGTGAAAGAGGGAGTTCTGGTTCAAGGTGATTATTTCTGCATTCAGAGCAGTCAAAGTGGACTTCAGTTATGAATTAATTCCTAAGTTATGTGCATCCTTACTAGAGGAAAAATTAATGAGTGTCATTTAACTCCTTAGTTCAATCTATATTTGATTCAGCCTTTAACTTGCAGGTGAGGAATACTGAGTTCTAGATTTATTATTGATGCGCTTCAGTTACATTTCTAAGAACTGAAGAAGCAAGGAGTCTGACTTTTCTTCTTTCTGTGTTCAGGGATAGAACATGTTACTCCAGTAAAAATACTTTTTTGTCTACAGACCTGGCTTAAGAGGACATATTAAATTCCTGTTACAGAGAGGCTAACATTTTACAAACCTATTGTTGATGTGTGTATGGACTTATCTACCATAGTTGACAAGTGTGTATTTGTCTTTTGACTCACCTTGCAATGACAAAATCCTGTGCATATGTGGGCGTTTTGTTCATCTTGCATATGCTGAAAGGCCGGGAGTGGAGAGAGGAGTTTCTTCCAAGTAGGCCCAGGTTGCATTAAGCAATATATATATATATATATACACATATATATATATATATATATATATACACACATATATATATATATATATATATATACACATATATATATATAAGATCTAAGAGTCTGTTTAGACTGCTGGATCATTCTAAGTATTTTAGTATCCAAATTGTTAACTTAGTGTTAACTTATGTTGGGTGCTGCTGTCATGAATTGAGTATATCCTCCTCTGACTACTGCTGGAATTAGCCATGCTAAGTACTACATAAAAGTTGAATCTCTGGCTTAATTAAGTTTTCTCCCTCTTATTTTGAGGAAGGAGAGTAGGAGGACACAGCATATTGTATGTTCTGTTGAGTTTTGATTTGAAAATGCTGCATTTTTAGGACATGAGATGCATTTAAGAATTAAGTTATGTGATTACTCAAGGTTTGGGTGGGTATTGCAGTCTGCTATTTAATATTATAAAATCACTTTTATTTCATCCTAAAGTGCTTTAATTTTTCACACATTTTTGTCAAGGCTTCTGATTACGCTGTGTTGTTCCAACAGCTTCTGAAGATGACTCTGAAGACTGATGCTGGTAGAACTTTCATACTGCAAGAAACAAACAGAATTGCTGCAGAAATGCTGAACTGGCAAGAACAACATCAACATGCATTTGTTTTATTCTTCTCCTTAGTAAAAAGCGCATTGAATATTACTGTAGTTTTTGAAGCATTGTTGAATTCAAAATCAACTGCTGCACAGTGGAGCTCAGTAGACTTGAGAACTACTCAGCATGTGTGCGGATTAGATACATAGAAAGCAACTTCCCTTTTTAAATTATGAGGATGTTGTACTTTGTTTTGGAAGACATCAGATTCTGAATATTTAAGGAAGCTCTATCTCCCTTTGTGTTTTCTTCTTAACTGTAGTCAGACTTCTGGCTTTGTCTTACCGAGTTTTGCTCCTGTCCTGGCACTAAGTGGTTATAGGGGGTTTCAGGGGGAGGGTGGGGATGCCCGTGTACTTAAATAGGTTTTGTTTGGGTGTTCTTAAATGCCTCTTTTGCTGCATCATATAACTGATTGCTTCCATTGTTAATGAATGAACAGGAGGATAAGCAAGATACCGTAGAGATTGTTTGGATTTAGGCTTATTTGAAGACTATTATTTAACTCAAAAAGCAATTTAACTCAAAAAGCAATAAGAACTTGCAGTGGTCTTTTAATACTTGGTGATGGCTTTTTTACGTACCAGTTTGGAAATCTGAGATTATATTTGATATCATGTGGCTGTTCCATTATGGAATATTGCAGGTGTGAACTCTTGCATTTCAGCATTCCTGGCAGATATGCAACTTGATAAAGACCTAAGGTTGTTTAGTTTAATCAGACTTTTTTTAGATCCCACCTTCACTGTTCAAAGCACCAGTTATCAATGTGTTTTCTAGTGTTGTCACTTCTTTATAAATAAAGATGAAAGAGGTATGCATCTCTACTGGTATTGTCCATTTCATTTAAATGTGGATATCTACCAGAACTTACACTTGAAAACATAGAAAGCTGGAGTCTGTGGGATATCTTCACTAATGTTTCTAAATTCTTACCCAGATATTTAAGATTGTTCTGACCATTTTGGATTGAAATGCTTTCTCTAAATGGTGGTACAATAAATTCTTATACATGTATTGGAATTTTATGTCCTACAGATATGTGTTAGTTTTGTAATTACCGCAGTAAACAATGTGTTGGCAAAGAGTGCAGTATGTTGAAATGCCATGAGTTTCGTTTATTGTTGCAGTATGTAAAACTGACATGTGCAGAGGAAAGGATGTGCCTTACCAGGTGAAATGAACTCATGATTTGCAGAGTTAACTTTGCTAGCATTACATGAGTTGGCCTGTCATCTCTAAGACTTGAAAGAAAATGGAATGCTAAGGAAATGCTAAGGAAATACTAAGGAAATATTTCCATGCCCATTCTGGTAACTTTAGGCATTCAGTGCCAGCACTTACAAGTATTATTCAGTAATTAGTTGAAATACAGCTCCGGGACATTAATCTGAAAAGTGAAGGTCCAGGCATTTGTGAAGATGTTTCTAACTCATTTATGAAGAAGGTGAATTGAAGTTTATAATAAATGTTCAATCCTTGCTGAGGTAGATGGTACCGCTTAATAAAATGTCATACAGTGAAGCAGTCAGTATTTTATATGCACTCAGTACATTTATGGTTACAAGCATGGGTTCTGATACCCTAATAAATTGATGACTTGAAGGATATTTTAAAAAATTTTCCCTCAGTTTTTGTAACAAAACACCATTCCACGAAGGTGAGCAATGTAAGGAGCTCCACGTACAAATGCAGTTGAAGTGATGTGTGTGTTTGATGTTCTACAGCCTTGTCGAGCTTCATTGCAAATGAAAGAGTGACATGGGTGACTGCCCAGTGGAATTGGTGAAGAGTAGAGGGTCTGAATGCACCAGTTGGGAAGAACGGTGCCACCAGACAGACCCAGCTGCCTTCTCCGAGGAGAGCTGCCTTGCAGCCCTGATGCCCCACAGCTTTAGATGGGTGGAGCCTGGCGGCAGCCAGATTAGTTGTCATCTATGTACCTGTGCTGTGAGATCTCTCTCCATGAGTGCACCTATCTGTGCAAGCTCTTGTGGGTCTGTGCAAGTGGATTTTTGTTAACGTGTGTCCATGCAGGTGTCTGTGCAAACATGCATTTTGTCTTGTCCGCACATGCATGCGCCCTGCTAGTTCCCAGGGTTTCAAGACAAGGAATAGCTGCGGCTTGTTGCTGGTTCCAGCAATTCATAGGCATACCTGATCCTCAGTGGTGGACCTAGATATCCCTAATAAGGCCAGTGATGACAGATCCATGTGTGAATGGGGGGAACAAGCTGCTGAATTGAGTGCCTCATCCCATCCTGGGGCCAGTTAAGAGCGGTGAGGTTGACAGGATGCAAAGATGTTCAGTGCCACCCTATTTAGGGCTTTGGCTCCTGCAGAGCTCCTTAGTGCTCTGCTGGATGTGCTCCAAGTGTCTAGCCTGGGCTCCTGCGTTGGGGGGGAGAAGGAGAGTATACTTTTATTGTTACTGGAAATTCTGACTTCTGCTACTGTGTGTGCATAGTCTTTTGTTCTGTGCCACCTTCACCTGCTAGGGTGTTTGCACTGCAATGACCCTCCTTGTTTGAAACGTCCATGTTGTGCATTGCAGCGCTCCTCCCAAACCTAAGCACGGGCTGGGCTCTTCTGCTCGACAACGCTGCAAATAAGAAGGCTGTACGTGTGCAGCACAGAGGATCCCACCCGTGTACACGAACTCTGCAGCGCCGTGCATGCGCAATTAAAAAGCAGTAATAAAACATCTCAAACATAGAAACACCCAGAAAAAATGCGTGCACATAAGCGGCAGGCCTCAAAAACGCAAAGGGACGAGCGACGACTGAGAGAGGGGCGCGCGCGCAGCACCGTGAGTTACCGCGCATGCGCAGCGGTGGGGAAGGGGGGTGGGTACTGCGTCTGGGGCAGCTCGCTGTCTCCCCCTGCTGGCAGACAGGAGGTGATGCTGATTCGGGAGAGCCGCGGTGTGCAGGGAGCGGCCGCAGCTGCGCACGCGCAGTGCCCCGGGACCGCCGCGCAAGCGGCGCGGCTTCTTCCGCTCGGTGCCGCGGGCTCATGCAGTAACAAGCGTGCCGTACCGCAGCCGGGACCTCGCGCCTTCCCTGGGTGCCGCGGGCTCATGCAGTAACAAGCGTGCCGTACCGCATCCGGGACCTCGCGCCTTCCCTGGGTGCCGCGGGCTCATGCAGTAACAAGCGTGCCGTACCGCAGCCGGGACCTCGCGCCTTCCCTGGGTGCCGCGGGCTCATGCAGTAACAAACGCGCCGTACCGCAGCCGGGACCTCGCGCCTTCCCTGGGTGCCGCGGGCTCATGCAGTAACAAGCGTGCCGTACCGCAGCCGGGACCTCGCGCCTTCCCTGGGTGCCGCTGCCTCGTGCAGTAGCAAACGTGCCGTACCGCAGCCGGGACCTCACACCTTCCCTGGGTGCCGCTGCCTCATGCAGTAGCAAACGCGCCGTACCGCAGCCGGGACCTCACACCTTCCCTGGGTGCCGCTGCCTCATGCAGTAGCAAACGCGCCCTACCACAGCCAGGACCTCGCGCCTTCCCTGGGTGCCGCTGCCTCGTGCTTGTCCTGCCCTTGTGGGGCCGCAGTGCCCAGAGTGCAAATCGCACAGCTGTGGCGCTGCTGCCGCCAGGCATTCCTAGTCTCCTGTTGTTTCTGTGGCCTGAATTGCTTCCAGTCAGCAAGGATTGTTCCCAAGCGTCATCCCCTCTGGAGCTCGATAAAGCTGTGTTCCTCGAAGTCCAGGTACTGCTTCTTGCTGCTGTGTGCACCTCTTGCCTTTGCCTGCTGTGAGCAGCTTTGTGTTGCAGCTCAGTTAAGTCCAGTTCAGTGGTTTCTATACCAGAAACCCCTGTAGTGAGCAATCAAAAGGGAAGTTTCCTGTTCCTGCTATATCTTGGCTTTCTGAAATTGCTATATCCTCTTGCATGCCGTATGCCTGAGAGAATTCATGCCATGATTCCTCCAATTTGGCACTAGTCTGTACCTTGCTTGGGGTACAGAGCATCCTTGAGTGCATTGTTAGGAATCTTAGCATGGAAGATACTTGAGATGTGAAGCTGGAGATCATGAACATGTTTGAGAAGCAGAGAGGTTTACTGCACTATTGTCATGTTGTTTTGAATGCAGCAAAGGAAGGCCGTCTGTTGGCTGGGCCTGTCATTTGCACTAGTTTAGCTCTACTGTGCAGAAAAAAAATGTTTAGTGCTTTGGGGTTGTGCATTTCAACTGTAATGTATTGTCAAATTTGTCTCATGGGTCTTGTATGAATTTTATGTGTTAATCTTGTTGCAAAGCTAAAGGCTGAGAGGGGATGCTGTCAGTAATACAGAAAATACTACCGTGGGCATAGAATGCATCTGAATACCTCTGAAGAGACTGTGCTACCTCTTACCTGGACACTCCCACCCAAAGAGTTGACTTTAAAAAGAAAAGCAGACAGCATGTCTTTTGTTTCTCCTGGTTGCTGAGGACTGTTACCTCCCGTTGAGACTCTTGAGACTCTGCAGCTTCTTTTGTATATTGGCAACTCTGTTGTGGCTTTAATTTGTTCTCTACCCCTGTAATAAAGGTGGAGTATGCATGACTGTACACACCATCTCCTGAACTAGTTGGATGTTATGAGGAATGCTAAGAAGGTGACAGATCAGTTGCTGTTTTAAAACCAAAGGCAATTCTTTGGGATGATTCCAGAGTACAAATCTCACACTCAGTTGTTGCTTTATTGCCACTGAGGGTGGTTGCTTTCAAGTTGATGAACGCTGGTAGACTGTCTTTCTTTGAACAGCCATGTTTATTTCATCCACCTCCAAAGCTTGGGAAGAAACCAAAACAGTGTTTGGAAATTGTTTAGAATAAAGTTGGTGTTCCAAGAGTGGAGGAGTAAGCACTCAGGAGTCATTTAAGGAATCAGCTTTCCTCAGCACGAGAGGAACCAGCCATGGGCACTGTTGTGTAATATGGAGCACATGCAACCACTGCATCTCTCTGAGCAGCTGAGAACATACCCTCCAGTGTTTTGCAAGCCAGTGAGCTGTTTTACTTCTATAAAACATTTAGTAAACTTTTCAAAGTCAGGCCTTCCTCCTGATTCTTTTGTTACTAACACCTGTCATGCAGTCCTTAGCTATGCTTCGAGTTCTCAGTATAGCCAAGTACACATGCTGAAGGATATCTTGCTGACCACTTGAACAATTATCCTGTTAAACTGGGTCTTTAATATTTTCTGACTTGGGGAATGATCTTTTCTATAGGATTTGTAAGAAAATCACTGTTCTACTGGATGTAAATCCTGGATATCATAGTGTTCCACATCACACTAGAGATTCGTGTAACCTAGAATAATCTCTGGCAAATAGATAATCAACCAACAGATTCCCCTGCTTCCCCCCTTGCCCCCAAAATACAAAGAGTTGATATGAACTTCTCTGTATTTTCTCTTGAAAGAAATGCTGTGGTTTTTCAGCCTCTCTCACAGAAGGTGAAGTCTTTAAAAATCACATTCTTGTGGTCTTGTTTCTTGAAGAAGTTTGAAAAAGATAGTTTCCTTTCCTGAAAACAGAAGTCCACTGAAAAGAGACTCTGTCAAAAAATTCTTTTACTCCAAAGAGACTCTTAAGTGTTGTGTCTCCACAAGAGTATTATGATAGCACACCTGATAATATGCAGAATTACCAGGAAAATTTGCAACATGATGTTTAAAACCCAGGCAAATATTTAATCTGCCTCTCTGCTTGCCAGTTACCTGATGTATGTTATTCATGGTGGGTGCTAGCTTCTTTGAAGATGATTGGTAGGATACGGTGGACTGACAGAGAAAACTGTGCTGCTTTATTTTGGCGTGCCAGGGTGAGGAGTCTGGAGGATTTGCTGACAGACCAGGAGATATGGTAAGTGATATTTTTTCTAAATAAAATACACATGTAAATTTCAACTGGAAATTTCAACTTTTGTTTGGGTGTAACTCAACTCACGGTCTAGGTGGGTTTTGCAGAGGCTGCAGTTTACTCTGAAGGAAGAATAGTGTAGAATTGCCATTGAAGGCATACTTGGGGAGCGCATTCTTTATAACGTACATGTATCCCCCAGTGAAGTCAGTTGCCATTCCTTACAAAATCTGGTTTGGTCCACCATAACACACGCAACACAAACCATTTTTCACAAGACCATTTGGAAGATGCGTGTAAAAACGCTCTGTTTGGTGGTGGGTTTTCCAGTGCGTGTGTGGGTTCGTTGGGTTTATTATTTAGTTTTGGGAAATGATCTGCAAGCTAAAGTTTGGTGTAGGTTAAATAGTCTTCAGTTCTCTTGGTGGTTTCGTCTGATCTAATTAAATCAAGAGAATCTCTATGCACTAACTTTCATTCTTTGCTAGCCCAGCCACTGAATAAATCTTGTAGTTGACTTTGTCTAGCTGAGGGAGGAAGAAGCTTTCGTGATAACATCATCAAGAGGCTGGTGCTATGGATGTTTTGCTTGTTGAGAAAGCAGTTACAGTTTAGCCAGTCTGTTCTCTTTGGTTTCAAGTGGAAGTAACTGATATTGTCCCAGTGAAATGGCAAATAAAGTTTTTATCTTTCAAGAGTGCTGGACAGATAAAATAAAAAGTATTGTGAGACTTCATTCCTTTTGAACACTTGGCTTATTTGTTAATGGTCTGGAAAGGTATTGGCTGTTTTTATTGCAGCTGCCCATGTCTGCTCCCTTTTCCCGAAATGCATTAAAAAATAAAGTAACTTTCTATTTTTTTGCAAGCAGCTACTTTATTCCCAGTTGGGGGCAGAAATCTGTTAACTCTGATCTGTCATTTGGAAAGTGTTTTTGTGTTCTTAAAATAGGAAGAGTTTTGTATTTCTAAGGAGCTTACAGGAAGACCTTTTCTGTTTTCAGAATACTTGAAGAAAAGCCCAGACTTGGAGTCTAAATGTTTTTCTATCTTTGAGTAATGAAATCTTTGTATCTTCTTGGAAGAGCATCTCTGAAGAGCCTTTTCTCTATAACTAAGGAGAGCACCTTTGGGACAGCTTTTCCATGTTACATTAGCAGTCATTTAATATTATTTTTACCTGTCTTCGATTGCTGAAGTGTCGAAATTTCTGCTCCTGTGAAATGTTGACTCCCAGGTGTTTGCTTTATTCTTGCAGAAACTCAGTTCTAACAGACCTTGTTGTTTTGGGGTATTTTCTGTTTGGGTTGCTTTTTCATTTGTTTGTTTTGTAGGGGGGAGAGGGGGGTGGTGGTTCTGTGGTTTAGGAGTAGAGGTTTGGGGGGGGGTTGTTCTTATTTATAGTTCTGGGAGGTGTTCTAGCAAAATAGGTTGCTGCTTCCCTCTCAAGGTTTTACAGCTCAGCTCTGTATTTGGAGACCAATAAAGAGCATTATGATGTTTCTGAAGAACAAATGGGGAATTTATGGAAGTGGTACCTGTAGGTGATCCAGTTTACTTTTAAAATGTTAATTATCTTTACTTTTACCACCCTGTGATATTGCATGCTAATAGACAAATGTGAGTGCTTTCTGTCTAACTCGGAGTTGAAAATCATCTCAGCAGCAGATAATTGACAAGCATGCCTGAGTAAATCATAGTATTGTAAATGCCTGCTATGGAAATTTCTTGCCTGTCAACACATGTTAGGACAAATTAAAATTTATTCAGTTGTATTGTCTTCCCCAGAGAAGCCATGGAGATTTTCTGTTCTCTTGCTGGCAAATGAAAATTTCATTCCGTACAAGTGAAAAACCAGTTGACTTTTGGAAACAGACACAAGCTTTTTTTTTTCTTCCAGGTGGATCCATTTCACACCTTATATGATATTGCTGGACTATCTTTATTAGGAGAAGAACAAATTAAGGCTGTCAATCCTGTCTTTTGTATGCCAGAAGACGTCCTTCGAAGAATAAACGTACAGCCTGAGCTTGTAAGCTAAGCCTTGTAAAAGACAAAAGCTTTGTACGACCAATTGCTTTTTGGTTTTACTGATTTATAATCTCATCTGTGAAACTGTCAGCATATTCTTCTTTCAGATGCGTTTACATTATGGAAGTAAAGCAATAGCTTTGCTGTGGACTTTGTCACTTTATAAATTGTTTCAGAACAGTCTGGTCCTCTTAATTTGAGTGTAACGTTATTTTGTTGTATTCTAGGTTGTGTAGAAACATTTCAATTCTGTATCTAAATGTATGGGCCTTGGCTTTTTTAATATATTTTTTTATATAATATTCAAATCAGAGCTTGACTGTGTGAATGCTTAACTTTTCTATTCCTGTAACATCAACCATGCTAGTACTAGTCTTCATACAGGCTTCTTTTGATGGTGGATCATGCAAAGCACTTTAAAAAAACAAAAAAAAAAAAAAACCCAAACCAAACAAACCAATAAAATCCTACCTGAGGCATGCACACTTACCTCACACTTACATATTTAATTATTCCTGTTCACATTTGCCATCACTTTTCTATACTGAGAAACAGCTGCTTCTTCTCACAGTAATTGATACCAGTAATACCATAATTATGGTTCTTTTAAATATACAAATGTCTTCAGTTATTGATGAGTCCCTTAGACAAAATTCCACTGATACCTGAGATACAGCACACCTTGAGTATGTAGGGTGAAACTTGCTAACATTAAACATTCTAGAGAAGGTCCCTGCTGGATGGTGACTTGTAATTGAACATAGAGTTGATGCTAAATCTCTTGCTGGGTTGAAATCCTGATTTTGTAGCTTTTAAGACACTAATTGTCAACACTAGATTTTGGTGTAATTGGAAATAAAATTAGGGGTGGAAAATACTTGTTGTCTGAAGGGTGAAATCCTCTTTGTCTTCATAGAACTGCTAAAATTGCCTCTTAATTTACATTCCACACATCCTAGCTGAGGCTGAATGATATTCTACTTGTAATATACAGTAAAAGGTAATTGGGAAGGGGAGGAAGTCTTTGATAATCTCTATACTTATGTTTAAATAAGGCCTAAAGTTGTTTCACCTGTAATTCACTCAGCAGAGATAGCCGCCCAAGATTTGGCCTGCACAGTTTTCATACTAGCAGAACTGTATATTGATTTGTAGTCATTTAAAATAAAAGCCCAAACTCACTGAATAGAAAATATTGCCTTAGGCTACAATATTGGGAATTAATTTGATAACAGTACAGACTACTCTAGCCATGACCAGCTTTTGAACCAAGTTCAGACACAGTAACAAAAATGCCTTTTTGCACTTTTTAGTGCCTTTTATAGCACTTAAGAAGCAAAGGCTTTATCTTGAGTACAGCAAAGCAGCCCAAAGTCCAGTTTGGCTGGACAGAGTGCCTTAAGTCACAGCAGTCAGGTGAACGGTTGAGCCTTTTCTATTCTTAAGGGTGTGTCATTATATCATTCTTGTAGTTCTGCAGTAAAAGAGTGCCTCCAGCGGAAGAAGGCTATAAAGCTATACATTTCCTAACACCTCAAAGGATTAAAAACCAGCCTTAAAAAAATCTGTTCCTTCTCCCAAGTTTACATATATATATCTCCCAAGTTTATATATATATATATACATACATACATATATATATATATATATATATGTACATATGTATATCCCCCCCACACACTTCCACTACCGTCCTGAAAAGTGTAGTCTCTTCCTGTGTCTGGCAACTCTGAAATCCCACATCACTGTTACACCACAACTACAGACCTTGAATCAACTTTCTCCTACCAAAATGCTGACTCTTAAATTATCAGAAATCTGACAGATCTCGAATCTGACAGGTTCTGCTCTGCCTGGAGTAGCCTTGCCAGCATCTCCTGATTCCAAATTCCAGGTCAAGAAAGGCCTCTCTCATTGTCCCAAAACATGTCCCCAAATTCCATTCACTGCATCTCATGCAGAATTTTCAAGGACAAAAATCAAACCCACAGTATAGCCTCCAACTTTTGGGCAAATCTTTCTTCAGATTAGCTAGAGTGACCTGGATCCCTTGCAGTGGTAACTTTCTTCAGAAATAGCTCAGCATTTGAATGGAAGTGAGAGGAATGGCACAGCAGGCCATGTGGAGTAGGTGAATGCTTATGGGCGTAGTGGACATCTTGTTTCTTTGTTTTTTTGGGCGCCACAGGAGATGCTGTGTAACAGCTGACTGCGGTACAATCCACTGCTGAGGACAGTACTTTTGTGGAAGAGGTCCGTGTTGGCTGGCATGACCTCCAGCCCTGCCTTTTTGCAAATCATGAAGAGGCACCTACTGCTGATGGCAGCAGCATCCCAGTTAAATCGATGTTGCAGTTCCAGTGTGTGTCCGACCTCCTCCGGCGGCATCTTTCCAGAGGCAGAGTTGTTTTTTCTGCGTACGGCAGTCTCGCATCCTACGGTCACGCCGTGTTACGCGTAGCCCGTGAGTGCTCGGGGTGGAGCTGCACAAGCTCCGAGCACTCCCGCTACTGCGGCCCCGCTGGGCCCCGCCCCAGCGTGCCCCGTGCCACTACGGGCCGGCTCAGCCGTGCCATCGGCCCGCCCCCTGCTGTCGGTCAGGGGTCCCGCGGCCGCCCCCTCCGCAGCCCCGCCGCTCCTCAGCGCGGCCCGCGGCGGCGGCTCTCAGGCGCGGCCCGGCCCGGGGCGGTTCTGCGGGGCGGGGCGGGGCTGCCTAGGGGGCGGGGCTGCCTAGGGGGCGGGGCGGGGCGGGGCTGCCTAGGGGGCGGGGCTGCCTAGGGAGCGGGGCTGCCTAGGGGCGGGGCGGGGCTGCCTAGGGGGCGGGGCGGGGCTGCCTAGGGGGCGGGGGCGCCCCGTCTGCCGCCTTTCCGTGGCGAGAGTGGCCCTCGGGCGCGCGAGCGTTTCCGGGGCAGCGTCATCACCGTCAGGCTCAGCGTCAGCGTCGTGATCACCATCGTCATGACAACGCTCCGCGCCTTCACCTGCGACGACCTCTTCCGATTCAACAACATGTGAGCGCCGGCTGTCCCCTCTTCCTGCCCCCGAGCCCCTGCGCGCTCCCCCACCCCGCGGGGTCCTCGCGGCGCCCCGCCGGCCCGGGCCCGGGCCCGTGCTGAGCGCCGCACTCTCTTCCTCCACAGCAATCTGGACCCGCTGACCGAGACCGTATCCTTCCCGGGGGCAGGGGCGCGGGGTCGGGCGCGGCCGGCGCAGCCTTGGCGGCCGCACTTACTCCTTAACAAGCGCCCAGTACGGGATTCCCTTCTACTTGCAGTACCTCGCCCACTGGCCCGAGTACTTCATCGTCGCCGAGGCGCCCGGCGGGGAGCTGATGGGTTACAGTGAGTGCCGGGCGTCCCGGCCGTAGCGTCTCCCTTCGTTACCTCTTTCGGGGGTTATAACGCGGGAGCTTTTCTTACTCTTCGCGTTGACCAAATGTCCAACATGGAAGAGGAACCTTGCGTTGCATCTCCCCGTTTCTTAAATGTCTTAGGGTATTATGCAGGACTCATGGCCATAGCTTCCAGTTTGATGTTCCTAGCGCAGCGAGGAGCCTTGGCTGTGGTAACATCCACCCGTATTTGGCGAATGGGTATTTCTGTAATCTGGAAGATTAAGTCCCTACCCGCAGTCAGTAAAAGTGCTGGGTTTGCGTTTTGCATTGCCCTGTAAAGGAAAGCTTTGGGCTTGGATGTCATTTGCTAATTTGCTATGGAATATTTGTGTTTTACAGAAATCATGCCAAAGAGAACTAACTGCCAGGAGACGGGGTGGGGCAGAGTAATGGTTTTTGCAGGGACCCAGGGACTAAAAGTATTTGACATACTAAAGCAGAAAGTATGTGTGCTGTATAGAACATTTCTCTGTATCCACCACACTTGTTGCTTATTAGCAGTGACTGCGATATCTATTAAAAGCACAGGGTGGAAGTGTGAATGTTCATTAATAAACTAACATTGGATTGAAAGGAGAGAAACTAGAAAAAAGCCCCCCAAAACACCATCCCCACCTCCCCTTTTTTATTTTTCTTTTTTTTTTTTTTCCTTAAACACATTGTGTTTGCAGGGCCTTGGCTTTCTATTGCCAGACTGGCAAAGCTTCCCAAGCTCTATTCCCTCATAATCTCCAAAAGTCTCAAATAGTTGCTGGGATGGTAGTTTTGGGTTTCTAGCCCTCTGTTCCTCCTTCATTTTAGTCAGATTTTAAATTTTGGTTCAGTGAGACTTGTGAGAATTGCTTAAAATTTGCATTTAGAAGTCACCTCAAGCAAGGAATTTGCAAACTTGTTTGGTGTTTTTTTACACTAGTCAAGAAACTGCTGTAATACTTGAGTAAAATGACATTTTTAGTGGCTGCTGGATCATAGAGTGAAAAGGTAGACATCCCTGTTTTAGCCTTTACCACAACCATTGTATCATGTGTCTATGTATGGCTTATTCCTCTTGTGAAGTTGTCTGGCTGCAGGCAGTGCATTACTCCAAAGGTGCTGCTGCGCTGATGCTCTGTATGTTCACAGTCATGGGCAAAGCCGAAGGCTCTGTGGCTAGGGAGGAATGGCACGGACACGTTACCGCTCTCTCTGTTGCACCAGAATTTCGACGGCTGGGTTTGGCTGCTAAATTGATGGAGCTCCTGGAAGAAATTTCAGAAAAGTGAGTAGTATGGCTATATTTAAATTTATCTTTTAAAGTAACATTTAAAAGTAGCATTTCTACAGAAACCTGTCCCTGTTTAACGCGGCAGAATTTTGCTTTACATGGTGTTCTGATTTTCTGAAATTCCTCATAGTTGGAGAAAAAGAGTTATGAAAGTTGCTTAGCAGTTTAAAATCTCAGGGTTTCTCTGAAAGCTGACTTACCGGAGGGAGGAGGAAATAGCCTGAATTCCAGTAGAGATAGTGTGTAAAAGAACATTCCTTGACAGAAAAAGAGCTTTGTGAAACATCAGCACTGTTTCCTGTACGGCCTCCAACATACTTGTTCAGTAACTGTGGGCTTTGTGCAATGCCCTCAGGCATAGTCCTGAACAAATTTTGTACTGCAGAGAGTATCTTAGTTTACTTGCCATCCCCTGCTTGGTTACTTGGACCTGAGAAAATTTAATTTAATGTCAGATGAACCCACTGGGAAATGTCCTTAACAGATTCTAGTAGGGCAACCCCACTATGGTTGGTAAGACTGGAAAGTAGTATGAAAAATTTGCCTTGTGGAATTAGGGGTCTATCATCTCCTGTTAGGCAACTGAATTTTGTGACTGATTCCACTTCTCCTAATCCAAGCAATCCAAAATGTGGATGCTTTTAAAATTGGATTTAGGCCTGTGGGGGCATTTAACTTGTCTTGCTCTTTCTGATCAATTTTCTGAACCCACTGACTGGTGAAAAATGGCCATGTGATAAAAATAAAATTAAATGTCTATGATTGAATTTTCCATTGGTAAATGAGTGTATCTGTTATTACATTGGGAAAGATGTTTAATTAGTATACTACATTGGACTTGCTTGTGTTGCATTACAGTTTATGGGTTGTTATTTAGAAATACATTTACCTGCTATTCCTTAATGTGGTTTTGTTTTTTTGTTTCTTTTTCCTCCCCTGCTAAAGAAAGGGTGGATTTTTTGTCGATCTCTTTGTGAGAGTATCAAATCAGGTTGCTGTAAATATGTATAAGCAACTAGGCTACAGTGTGTACCGGACAGTCTTAGAGTACTACTCAGCTAGCAGTGGGGAGCCAGATGAAGATGCTTATGGTAAGTTCTTGTTTGGTCTCGAATGGAACTATTCTCATGTTGAAGGCTGCTGGGATTGTTTGTAAGACTGTTACTGTTCTTTTATATGAAACCCATAAAAAAACATTAAACAATTTGAAATTATATGAATTTATAATTATATGAATTATATGAAACAGTTTCAGATAGTTGCTGATTAATGGGATCTTTGTAACTTTTCCTAATTAAGATTATATCAGTTACAAAACTTAATCTTGCCACTTACACATTTTGTAGCATCTCTGGCGAAATCGACCACAGAACAAGAATAAATGAGAAGGAATGTCAGTGCTTTCTTCCTTTCATCCCATAACAGGGACTTGAAACTTTGTTTTTCTCAGATGTCTATGTATAAATTAATAATTGTCAGCGTTCAGCAATGGCAAAGAATTGGGTAACATTTTCAATTTAAAAGGGAAGGAACATGGAAATTCAAGTATGCTAATGTTAATTACGTTAACAAAAGTGAACTACCAAGTGCTTCCTCTTTCTAGGTCCTTTTTAAAATTATCCTCCCAAAGGGTTACAGGGCCAGGCTGTGTATGATTTCTGTTCTTGCACTGTTTATTTGATACATAGGAGCACTGTGAAATACAAGGGCTCAGACAGACACCTACCATTGCTGCATGTGACTTAAGTCATATATTTGTCTCTTTAGCTTGTCATTTCCTTTCCATTTGGCTGAGTTTCATGCAGTGTTTTATATCAGTTCCTATCGTTGCCATTGAGCAACATTAAGGACAGCAGTGTGTCCTGAGGAGAGCAACCAAGATGGTGAGTGGTCTCAAGTGCAAGATTTAGGAGGAGCAGCTTGTGTCCGTGAGTTTGTGCCACTTGGAGAAGAGAAAGCTGATGCATGCCCTTGTCACAGTCTGTAACTTCCGAGGACAGCAGAGAGGGGTGTTGATCTCTTCCCTCCGGTCAGCAGGACATTAGGAGATGGAGCAAAGCTGTGTCAGGGAATGTTCAGAGTGCACATTAGAAGACTCTTCACCGAGAGGGTGGTTGGTAACTGCAATGGTCTCTCCAGGGAAAGGGTCAAGACACCAAGCTCATCAGAGCTCAAGGATTATCTGCACAATGCTCCTAATCATACAGTATAATTTTAGGTAGTATTGTGTGGAGCAGAGAGTTGCACCCTTACGGGTCCTTTCAAACTTGAGGTACTCTTATGATTCTAGGAAATTTTCTTGATTAAAAATTACCTTATTTTAATGGAGAATTCACTTAATATGGCTTTGTACAATGAATTACTATAATAGCATTTTTTCCTGTTGCTATAGATATGAGAAAAGCTCTTTCCAGAGATACAGAGAAGAAATCAGTTATACCTCTGCCTCATCCTGTGAGACCAGAAGACATTGAGTAACTTTAAGCTGCGGTTCTCATGCAATGTACCAAGGGTCAGGTTTCATCTCCTATAACCCCCAACAACTTATGCATAAGAAGTTTTAGGCCAAATGTTTTTCCCATAAAATACATAAAAGCAATGTTGAGAAGCTGACTAACACTGCTTCTATTGGAAATGCCTGTATACTGCCACACTTACTCTATTTTTCCTTTCACACGTTGGAGATTTGGAGACTATTAAAATGGAATTACTTCCTGTATGGTCTTTTCTTGGTTTTCTTGTTGCAGCTAAAATTTATTTCTGTTTCAGGAAGCATCTCATTGTATAGTCTGTGATTTAACAGTTCCCATGCCAATTTAATTGTGGTGGAAGAAGGCAAATGAAGCCAGGATACTCAACTAGGATGCCCCAAACCCCTGCCAATCACAGGTTGCCAAAAAACCCCCACGCCAGGTTACAAAAATACTAGAAGCTCAGGTACAAAAATACCAAACCCCCGGCCTACAAAAATACCAAAAACTCCCCCTACAAAAAACTAGGTTCCAAAATACAACCCTAGGTGTATTTTTGTTCAAAACCCTAGTTTTGAGCCCTAGATTCAAAATAATAGAAAACAAATTCCGAAATACCAAAGAAAACTGGGTTTCAAAATCACAGATTTAAAATACTAGAATTTTAACCTAACCCAAGTTCCAAAATACAAAAGCAACCCAATTTCAAAATATCAGAATAACAAGTTCAGAAATATCAGAATAACACAGTTTCAAAACACTAGAATACCAAGTTCCAAAACACCAAAATAATTCCATTTCAAAATACCAGAATATCAAGTTCCAAAATAGCAAAATGACCTCATTTCAAAATATGAAACTGAAAAATACCAATTTTCAGATCTCTTATGTGGTCAGGATTCCCAAACCCAAAAGAATGCAATATTGTCAAAATGGAATCTGTGCTACCAAAATGGATATTTTCTTGTCTGAAAAGCTTTCCTCTGGTGACCATCAATACATGTATTTATTCTAATTGTACAGCCAGATGCAATAAGAATTTTACTTTAAAAGCAAACACTTGTAGTAGCTGTCTGCGTAGTTTGTGTCTGTGAGAACTGGCATTTGGGCCGGAAAGCTGTGGTCGGGATCAAAGGATGGAGTAAATCTTTTCCCTGCAGATGCACAGTGAAAGACTGCGGAGCAGGCAAAGGGAGCATTTATATATTTCACGGAAATTCAGGGCACAGCAGCAATGGGGGTGCTCAGGTTCATCAGGATTAGCCATAACCAGCACAGCCAAACCCATGACCCCTCAAGGGACGTGTCAAATGCTTCGACAGAAACACAGGTTAGTAATGATTACAGAAGAAAAATTACCAGTAATCACTTATGGTCCGTGGAGAATTTCCTCGGTAATTACAAAGCTAGGACATACGGAATTTTGGAGGCAGAATCCACAGTTTTGGCCACAAGCACCAAGATGAAGGCCGGTTCTTTGACACGGAAAGGAAAGCCCAGCACCCTGGTGTTTCAGGGGCAGACAAGGGGCCGTGTAGGGAAGGGAACGATGACCGGGACTTTTCTCCACCTCACCCCCCCCACTCAAAGGTGCAGCAGCCCCAGGTGTGACCAGTGAGGATGAGGGCAGCTCTTGCCAGAGGCTGCTTTCAGAGGGTTACACGGGCACACCTGCACAGGGAGCTGAGAGTTGAGAGGGGGCAACACTGGCATCCTGAGAGTCCCTCCAGGATCAATGGTTACAGGATCCATCAGGGGCTGAGGAGCAGCCAGCTGCACCTGAGCATGGAGCATCTCTTCAAGAAAAAGTCCAGGGAAAAGCCCTCATGCCAAGAGACAGCATCTGAGCAGGCACAGCAGCATGTGTGGTCCCAGAGGGAAACTTTCAAGTTTCTCCTTTCATCTAGTCAGTCCCCCTCCTCCCAGAGCCCCCAGAAAAGAGAGGGGCTATTAGGAGAAAAGGAGTTTAAAATAAAGGAAAAGGCTCCCTTTTCTGTAACTGTCTGTGTCTAAATTGAAGAGGAATCTGCTTCCCCTGCAATTTTAATGGTTTCAATTAAAGGAAACCCTGCCTTTTCCATGGTGCTGGGGGTATTAATCAACAGGGAATCCCCATTTTCCATTCTTTTCCAGTTTAAATGGAAGGCAAAAACCTTGATGCTATTTTATGGGTTTGAATTAAGGGTAGTTCCTTCCTTTTCCTCATCCTAAGGTTTAAATTGAGGGGGAAGCCCAGTTGTCCCTCCTTCTAAAGGTTTTAAATTGAGGGAAAATCCCCCTTTCCCCATCACCAGAGATCTTTAAAGTGGGAAAACCTCACCTTTCTCCAGTAGTTTAAGGGATTAAATTAAAAGGAAGAAGCCATTTATTTGCCATTTTATCAGTTTAAGTGGATGTGAGCACCACCTTTCCCTCAGTTTAAGGGGTTTAATTGAGGGAAGCTTCTTCTTTTTCAGCATTTTAAGGGTTTAAATCTACATTTCAGGGTGCTCCTACCCATGCCCCAGTACCAAATGTCACATCAGTGTGGGCCTAGCACTGCCCACAGTCTAGTCTCCCACTGCCCAGGAGTCTATTTTTTTTTCCGTGGTTTTATTTATAATGTATATAGGTCAAACTGGAGGTCCCAGTGTGAGTTACACTATTTAAATTAGTACTCTTCTCCACCCTGCTTAGTCACATGTGGAGTACTTACTACTGAGTAATCACTAGGGAACAATTATGCAACAACAAATTATCCAACTTATTGAGCTATGCTGCCAAAACACAAACCTTATTTCTTATCAGTTTTCTGCCCTTTTACTTAGTGTAGTTGCAGCAAGAAACAAAGCACTATCATTTCCTTGAAGAGTTTTCTCCTTCATCAAGCCCTTTACCCACCTTGAATTTAGTCAGAGGAGCCAAACAACTGCAGCTGCTCTGAGGGCTTTTATAGCTGGTGGGATTTGCTCCCTCCCTTTTCCTGGGTATTGTGGAAATGAGAGGCAGCACAACCAGGGATATATTAACCCCAGCCTTTACTAAGGGCCTTCATTCCCTCTCTGGGATAGCTAGGATAAGAGTTCTCCTCTTATTTCAGTGAAGAGGCTCTTTCAGCTTACCTTAGCTTGTTTTCAGCAGGTGGTTTTGGGCATCTAAAGCAACAGAGGCTTTGAAGACACTGTGCAGAGACTAGCATTGAAGACAGGGAAAATTTACGTTCATGATTTTGGATTGTGTGTTCAGGGGTGGTGACATGCTTTTATAATTTCTGGTTTTCTTGGGTTTTTTTTTAGGAGGAATGCAACTCATGAAGAGTTTAGGAGGAGAAGCTCATGAAGAATTGCAGCCCATGAGGACCCATATTGGAGAAATTAATGGAGAACTGTGTCCTGTAGGAGGGATCTCATGCTGCAGCAGCACAAAGACTCCTCTTCCTGAGGGGGAAGCACTGGTGTGAACTGACTGTAACTTCTGTTCTCATCTTCTTGCACTACTGGTGGGTAGGAGGTAGAGAATCACAATAAAGTTAAAGCTGGGAAGGAGAAAGGGGGGGGGGGGGGGGGGGGGGAGAAAGGTGTTTTAAAGACTTATTTTACTTCTTATTACCCTACTCTGATTTTGATTGGTAATTAATTCAATTAATTTCTCCCTTTTTTCCCTCTGATGTCTCCCCGTCCTTATCTCAGCTCATGAGGTTTTTTATATTTTATCCAGCTGAGGAGGGAAGTGATTGATAGAGAGGCTCTGGGGGGTACCTGCCATCCAGCCAGGGTCCACCCACCACAGTAGTATTCTGAACAAAGTGTCTGGGCTTTCACTGAAGGGAAGACTTTTTAAGGGAGACTTAGTAAATATTGTCATTGGAGTGTAAAAGAGTGAGTGATCATGTTTAGAGTAGCTACCAACAGTTTTCTAGGCAGGCTCATGCTCCAGGCCCTAGTGGCACATGCATGTCTGCAGTCTTAGAGCTTCTGCAAGGAATCACAACCTCAGGGCTGGAGAGCTGTCATGTGAAAAGGGAAGATTTCCTTGACCATTACTATTTAATTTGTCTGTCAGTGCCCCAGGAAAGCTGAGACCCTTGTGCCTGACCTGTTACAGGGATCTTTTGTTGAGCAGTCCTGCTGGATTGAAGTTTGACTGACATTCATGGAAATAGGCCAAGAACATAATGGAGATCCCTCAGGAGATCTTCCCAATTTATGACCCCTCACATGACTTTTATTTGAATATGTTACCTGCTGCTGGCAACTGCTAGCATCCATGAAGGAGTCCCACTTTGGAATTTTATGGAACTATATTCTTTGTAATTATAAAATTGTGACAGGTTAAGGTTCAGGGATTGTCGGTGATGGTATCTGTCAGTGATAGTATTATACAAAAACTTACTCAAAGCAATATGCAGACAAGCTGTAGTCCCCAATAAAAATATTCAGCAAGCAGAATGCATTTCTAACCCATCAGGCATTCCTATGGGGGAGAAGACAGGTTCAGCCCATTGACTGATACCAGCAGTTATGATGGAGCATTCACTAACTTTTTCTCCATTCTTGGCTTACCTTTATAGTATTTCTTTATATTTAGGTGAAGCTTGAGTGACTCTACTCATGCATATATTTGCTTCTGATTGCTGTAAAATCCTCTCACTTCACTTTCAAAGATACAATCAAAAATGTATAGAGCTCATGCCAAGTGAGAGGTTGTTTTAACTAGGAGGCAGGTAACTTTGGGATGCACAGCAGGCAGCCTGCCCTCCATCTGGCTGTGAAGAAGGCAGGTCTGGCTCATGGTGCCACCCTGAGGGTTTCCCCTGTCTTTGGGCAGTCCCAGCTGCTGCAGCTCACTTGACAGAGACTCACGCTCTATACTGTGCTTGGCTGCACTGGAGAGGATGAAGCTGAGGACAGCAAAGGTTGCCTTCACATCCCCTGACTGCAGATGGGAGGGAGGGTGAGCTCTGTCACCTTGGGAAGGCATCTGCAGATTCATTGCTGCCCATCTCTGGAGCACGGCTCCATCGGGAGATCGTGGTAAGGACAGCAGTGCTCACCTAACTTTGCACCTGAGGTCAGCCTCAGGATCTTGTCATACTGTGGGAGAGCAGAGCTTCACAGTAAACACCAGCTAACACACTACCAGTGTTAACACTAACAATTCTTACCCAAATATTAATAACACTTACTATGCATATTATTAGTACTAGTAGAGGCCAGTAGCGTTCTTAATGCTGAGGCTTGCTTGAAGAACACAAAATTAATTAATATTGCTGATTATGCTATTGTAGTGTTGAAATACTTGGCCTCTACTGCGGTAGCCCCACACTTACCTCAATGGCCTCCCCCAGCAGGTCCCAAAACACCTGGATGCAGATCACCTTAAGCTTCACTGATGTGATAAACAGAGTTCACTCTTTAAAATTTTTAAAAGTTTAATAAAGGATAAAAGGACAAAATAATCCAGCACTGGGGTGCTTTTGGCACATGGCCACAGAGCACAGAGGCAGCTTAAAATCGTGTTCGCTATATATGGTTACATTGCTGGGGTTACATGCATATTCATTAGCTCATACATTATTCCAACATTCCTTTGAGTTTTTGGTGTTCCAGGAACTCTCTTGTTTGGTTTTAACCTCTGACTTGTCTGCAGAACATTCTGTAAATTGGGTCTACATATTTTATTTCTTCCTGTAGTTTTATCCTGTTGCTTCACACTCCCTGATAGTGCCGACGGTCGATAAATCTTCCTGGATGCTTAGGCTTTGTTTTTGTCACTGTTATCTTATCACTTGGTAGGGCCAGTCCACAGATACAAGAAACGCAATAATTGCTTTACACCATTCTCTGAGTTAAATGCATAGAAGTATTTTAGTTTCTATTTTAAATTTTTGTTAAAGCCTGCGATATAATATATTTATCACACTACTATTAATATGAAATACACAGTGCATACATAAACTGGTATATTACACTGTACAAAACATTTAAAAGTAAGTACAAGTTGTACCAAATCAAAATACTTGTGATGCTGAACGCTAATCTATGAATGGGAAAGCCAATATTGTTTTATCATCTATAACATCCGACCACTGTGGGGGAGAAGGAGAGTGAGCAGCGGGCCCGCAGCAGGCGGAGGGCAGGCAGGGGGACGCGGGCACTTAACTTTGGCCAGGGTGCTGATTTCGGCCAGTCGGGGCAGGCCAAGTCCCCGCAGAAGCGGAAGCACTGCGGGAGAAGAGGCACCCCGAGCCCGCAGCGGCCTCTGCACACCCTCCCCGCTGCCGAGCCCCGTCCTCACCATGTCGCCGCCGCTCCCTAGTCCGCGCTGCTGTCGCAGAGTCCGCCTTTGCGACCCGGAACCACTCCCGGGCTACACTCCCACGCCCCCTCCCCGCCCCCTGCCCCGAGTGCCGATGGGGCGCTCCGGTCGGGGCTCTGCGGGGGTCTTTTTGCCGGGACCTGGGCACGAGAGAGGGCCGGAGGAAGGGACCGGGGCTGGGGGGTGTCGCGAGCGGGACCCCAGGCGTCCGCGGGCCCTTCGGGCAGCCCGGGCTCCGCCCCACGCTCCCCTGGGCCGCAGCCTCACGGCTCCCAAACCTGCCAATCACCGCCCGCCTTTCTCCGTCCGCCCTGTCCAATCACAGCCGCCCTTTCAATCCGCGCGCGGGTCCCGCCCATCTCAGCCCGCTCAGTCGCGGCCCGGCCCCTCAGCCTGGCCCCACTCCCCCGTACGCCTGAGGCGCCGCTCCCGCCACCGCCGCTTTGGGAGCCGGGGGAGCTGTGTCCCTGCTGCCGCAGCCACGGCAGGCGCTGTTGGAGCCGGGGAAGGGCGGCCGGGAGGTTCCAGTTCGGGTCCAAGCTGAGATCAGGTTATGGTCCAGGGAAACGGGCAGAGGGCGGGGAGGGGGGCGGACGCGGCCCCTGCAATAGCGGCGGCGGGAGCAGCGCTTGAGGGGACCGCGGGGGGTCGCGGATCCGAGGGCGGCGGCAATGGGCGGGCTGGGATTGGTGGAGCCGGCAGGCGCTGCCTCGGGTTGTGATTGGCTGGCTGGTCCGGCCCTGGGGGATAAATACCGTGCGTTGGGGCGGCGCAGCTGTCAGTTCGGCGGTGAAGGTGGGAGCGACGGGAGCTACAGGTGCGCGATCCGAGGAGCGGCGCTGCGCCAGGACGGGACCCCCAGCGGCAGCGGATCCGGGGGAGCGCTGGTGAGCACGGACGCGACGCCTGCAGCAGTGTCTGGAGGCCAGCGGTGTCCAGTTCTTTCCACCGCGCCCTGCGCGGTTCGGGTACCCGGCGGCTGGTGTGGGGCCTGGAGTGGTGCAGGAGAGGGACCGGCTGCTGTTATTGGGGCCCGGGAAGTAGCCGTTTCGTGGTTTCTGGATTTAAAGTAATGTTCAGAATACGGCTAATAAAACTGGCTTTTTGCATTTTTATTATTTTATTTTGCTTTTTCTTGTAATAATAATGTTTTTTTTAAATTTATTGTGTTATTTTGTTATTGCTCATTTTACTACATTTTTTTGGTTTGATTTCTTTACTAGATATCTGGTGCTAATTCAGTAAGGGTTGTGGAACTGGGGCTAAAACACCAGTTGTGAGATCGGTGGGGACATAAAACCCCAGGGTGTGGAATAATGCTTTTGGCACGAGTCAGGCCCAAAACAGTGTGAAGCAATGGAAATGCTGGGGCTAAATAAATGCCATGGGCGAATGGCATGGAGCCGCAGCACAGAGCCTGCAGGACATGCCTGGGGGTTTCCAGCCCCTGCCCCGTGGTAGCAAGCAGAGGCTGAGGGTGTGGGGGCTCAGAGGGTTCCAGGGCCCAAGAATCAGCCCAAGGGTGCCTTTTGGGATGGGGGAGCAGGAGCCCGGTAGCTATTCCCAGCCCCTGGAGCTGCCTGGGGAGAGGTGAGGGTGCCTTTGGGCAGGTGCTGGGCTGAGAGCCAGGGCGAGGGAGAAGGTAGATGTTGAGCTTCAGGCCTCAAGTGTCCCTAAAGTTGGATTTATTAAGGTGGGTGGGGCAGCTTCTAGAGACATTGAAATGATGGCAGTAACTGATTTGTGACCTTATCAACAGCCGCAAGCTGCAGTGAGAAGCAGAAGCAGCTTTTAGCTGCAGCCAGTAGGAAGCTGAGGAGCTGGAGCTGAGGCAGCAGAGCTGGAGGAGACAGAAATATGGTAGGGTTTGGGGTAAAACCCCTGTGGGGCTGGGATAGGGAATGTGGAGCTGGGAGGTGAACTCCATGGTTGGAGCTGAAATTGCTGTAAGGGCTGCAATCTGAACTCAAACCACACAGAGCTAGAGCTAAAACAAAGATCCTGCCCTGAGAAGCAGAAGTTAGCATTATGTGGCACTGCTGCAAAGATGTCAAGCAGGAAGTGGAACAGGAGAGCTGGTAGTGAAATAAAGCTTGTGGGACTGGAGCTGAAATCACTGGGGCTGGGAAAGGGGAACTGGGGTTGGATTAAGACTGCATATGGGATGGAAACTGAAGGGCTGACACAGAGACTGTATGATTTGTGTGCTAAACTCACTGTGGGCCTGTGACATGGATGCAGGGGCTGGGTATTGTGACTGAAACTAGAACAGGATGTGTGCTGGAGAAAAGGGGGCAGCAACCTTGCGCCTGAAAACCCCGTCGATGGTACAATACTGCCTGGGTGTGTTAAGGCACCTCTTAGTGTTGAGCCGAATAGATTGTGGGGCTGGGAATTGGACTGTGGGGCTGGGACTTTGAATGAAAATGAAAAAGGCACTGGACCCGTGGAGGGAGCTGTGGGGCATGGAGGTGAACTTACGCAGGGGCAGGGGCAAGAGTTAAATCACTGCAGGGCTGGGGTATTGCTGGTGGCGTGGGCTTAGAGAGCCTTGGGTGGGAGCTGAATTGGTGCAGAGCTGAGCCAAGACCAAGCTGCTGCCCTGTGAAGCTGGAGAAGCGCAGAGCTGGAGCTGGAAGAAGAGAACTGGCAGTAAAATAAAGCTTGTGGGTCAAGAGCTGAAAGAGCTGAAATCACTGGGTCTGGTGCTGTCATCATTTCGTGTCTGGGATTTCAGCTGACTACGGTACACGAACCTTAGGGCTGGCACAGAGAGGGTAAAATAAAGCTTGTGGGTCAAGAGCTGAAAGAGCTGAAAGCACTGGGTCTGGTGCTGTCATCATGGCGTGGCTGGGATTGCGGCTGAACACATCACAGGAACCTTAGGGGCTGGTACAGAGACTCTAGTGTTCTTGCGCCGAGGTCACTGTGGGCCTGTGACATGGGTGCCTGGGGCTGGGTATTGTGACTGAAACTAGAACAGCGTGTGTGGTGGGGAAAAGGGGGCTGCAACCTTGCGCCTGAAAGCCCCGTCGATGGTACAATACTGCCTGGGTTTGTCATAGCAGCTCTTAGGGTTGTGCCAAAATCACTGTGGGGCTGGGGACTTTGAATGAAAATGAAAAAGGCACTGGACCCGTGGAGGGAGCTGTGGGCATGGAGGTGAACTTACGCAGGGGCAGGGGCAAGAGTTAAATCACTGCAGGGCTGGGGTATTGCTGGTGGCGTGGCTTAGAGAGCCTTGGGTGGGAGCTGAATTGGTGCAGAGCTGGAGCCAAGACCAAGCTGCTGCCCTGTGAAGCTGGAGAAGCGCGGAGCTGGAGCTGGAAGAAGAGAACTGGCAGTAAAATAAAGCTTGTGGGTCAAGAGCTGAAAGAGCTGAAAGCACTGGGTCTGGTGCTGTCATCATGGCGTGGCTGGGATTGCGGCTGAACACATCACAGGAACCTTAGGGGCTGGTACAGAGACTCTAGTGTTCTTGCGCCGAGATCAGATCACTGTGGGCCTGTGACATGGGTGCTGGGGCTGGGTATTGTGACTGAAACTAGAACAGCATGTGTGGTGGGGAAAGGGGGGCTGCAACCTTGCGCCTGAAAGCCCCGTCGATGGTACAATACTGCCTGGGTTTGTCATAGCAGCTCTTAGGGTTGTGCCAAAATCACTGTGGGGCTGGGACTTTGAATGAAAATGAAAAAGGCACTGGACCCGTGGAGGGAGCTGTGGGCATGGAGGTGAACTTACGCAGGGGCAGGGGCAAGAGTTAAATCACTGCAGGGCTGGGGTATTGCTGGTGGCGTGGGCTTAGAGAGCCTTGGGTGGGAGCTGAATTGGTGCAGAGCTGGAGCCAAGACCAAGCTGCTGCCCTGTGAAGCTGGAGAAGCGCGGAGCTGGAGCTGGAAGAAGAGAACTGGCAGTAAAATAAAGCTTGTGGGTCAAGAGCTGAAAGAGCTGAAATCACTGGGTCTGGTGCTGTCATCATTTCGTGTCTGGGATTTCAGCTGACTACGGTATACGAACCTTAGGGCTGGCACAGAGAGGGTAAAATAAAGCTTGTGGGTCAAGAGCTGAAAGAGCTGAAAGCACTGGGTCTGGTGCTGTCATCATGGCGTGGCTGGGATTGCGGCTGAACACATCACAGGAACCTTAGGGCTGGTACAGAGACTCTAGTGTTCTTGCGCCGAGGTCACTGTGGGCCTGTGACATGGGTGCTGGGGCTGGGTATTGTGACTGAAACTAGAACAGCGTGTGTGGTGGGGAAAGGGGGGCTGCAACCTTGCGCCTGAAAGCCCCGTCGATGGTACAATACTGCCTGGGTTTGTCATAGCAGCTCTTAGGGTTGTGCCAAAATCACTGTGGGGCTGGGACTTTGAATGAAAATGAAAAAGGCACTGGACCCGTGGAGGGAGCTGTGGGCATGGAGGTGAACTTACGCAGGGGCAGGGGCAAGAGTTAAATCACTGCAGGGCTGGGGTATTGCTGGTGGCGTGGGCTTAGAGAGCCTTGGGTGGGAGCTGAATTGGTGCAGAGCTGGAGCCAAGACCAAGCTGCTGCCCTGTGAAGCTGGAGAAGCGCGGAGCTGGAGCTGGAAGAAGAGAACTGGCAGTAAAATAAAGCTTGTGGGTCAAGAGCTGAAAGAGCTGAAATCACTGGGTCTGGTGCTGTCATCATTTCGTGTCTGGGATTTCAGCTGACTACGGTATACGAACCTTAGGGCTGGCACAGAGAGGGTAAAATAAAGCTTGTGGGTCAAGAGCTGAAAGAGCTGAAAGCACTGGGTCTGGTGCTGTCATCATGGCGTGGCTGGGATTGCGGCTGAACACATCACAGGAACCTTAGGGCTGGTACAGAGACTCTAGTGTTCTTGCGCCGAGGTCACTGTGGGCCTGTGACATGGGTGCTGGGGCTGGGTATTGTGACTGAAACTAGAACAGCGTGTGTGGTGGGGAAAGGGGGGCTGCAACCTTGCGCCTGAAAGCCCCGTCGATGGTACAATACTGCCTGGGTTTGTCATAGCAGCTCTTAGGGTTGTGCCAAAATCACTGTGGGGCTGGGACTTTGAATGAAAATGAAAAAGGCACTGGACCCGTGGAGGGAGCTGTGGGCATGGAGGTGAACTTACGCAGGGGCAGGGGCAAGAGTTAAATCACTGCAGGGCTGGGGTATTGCTGGTGGCGTGGGCTTAGAGAGCCTTGGGTGGGAGCTGAATTGGTGCAGAGCTGGAGCCAAGACCAAGCTGCTGCCCTGTGAAGCTGGAGAAGCGCAGAGCTGGAGCTGGAAGAAGAGAACTGGCAGTAAAATAAAGCTTGTGGGTCAAGAGCTGAAAGAGCTGAAATCACTGGGTCTGGTGCTGTCATCATTTCGTGTCTGGGATTTCAGCTGACTACGGTACACGAACCTTAGGGCTGGCACAGAGAGGGTAAAATAAAGCTTGTGGGTCAAGAGCTGAAAGAGCTGAAAGCACTGGGTCTGGTGCTGTCATCATGGCGTGGCTGGGATTGCGGCTGAACACATCACAGGAACCTTAGGGCTGGTACAGAGACTCTAGTGTTCTTGCGCCGAGGTCACTGTGGGCCTGTGACATGGGTGCTGGGGCTGGGTATTGTGACTGAAACTAGAACAGCGTGTGTGGTGGGGAAAGGGGGGCTGCAACCTTGCGCCTGAAAGCCCCGTCGATGGTACAATACTGCCTGGGTTTGTCATAGCAGCTCTTAGGGTTGTGCCAAAATCACTGTGGGGCTGGGACTTTGAATGAAAATGAAAAAGGCACTGGACCCGTGGAGGGAGCTGTGGGCATGGAGGTGAACTTACGCAGGGGCAGGGGCAAGAGTTAAATCACTGCAGGGCTGGGGTATTGCTGGTGGCGTGGGCTTAGAGAGCCTTGGGTGGGAGCTGAATTGGTGCAGAGCTGGAGCCAAGACCAAGCTGCTGCCCTGTGAAGCTGGAGAAGCGCGGAGCTGGAGCTGGAAGAAGAGAACTGGCAGTAAAATAAAGCTTGTGGGTCAAGAGCTGAAAGAGCTGAAATCACTGGGTCTGGTGCTGTCATCATTTCGTGTCTGGGATTTCAGCTGACTACGGTATACGAACCTTAGGGCTGGCACAGAGAGGGTAAAATAAAGCTTGTGGGTCAAGAGCTGAAAGAGCTGAAAGCACTGGGTCTGGTGCTGTCATCATGGCGTGGCTGGGATTGCGGCTGAACACATCACAGGAACCTTAGGGCTGGTACAGAGACTCTAGTGTTCTTGCGCCGAGGTCACTGTGGGCCTGTGACATGGGTGCTGGGGCTGGGTATTGTGACTGAAACTAGAACAGCGTGTGTGGTGGGGAAAAGGGGGCTGCAACCTTGCGCCTGAAAGCCCCGTCGATGGTACAATACTGCCTGGGTTTGTCATAGCAGCTCTTAGGGTTGTGCCAAAATCACTGTGGGGCTGGGACTTTGAATGAAAATGAAAAAGGCACTGGACCCGTGGAGGGAGCTGTGGGCATGGAGGTGAACTTACGCAGGGGCAGGGGCAAGAGTTAAATCACTGCAGGGCTGGGGTATTGCTGGTGGCGTGGGCTTAGAGAGCCTTGGGTGGGAGCTGAATTGGTGCAGAGCTGGAGCCAAGACCAAGCTGCTGCCCTGTGAAGCTGGAGAAGCGCGGAGCTGGAGCTGGAAGAAGAGAACTGGCAGTAAAATAAAGCTTGTGGGTCAAGAGCTGAAAGAGCTGAAATCACTGGGTCTGGTGCTGTCATCATTTCGTGTCTGGGATTTCAGCTGACTACGGTACACGAACCTTAGGGCTGGCACAGAGAGGGTAAAATAAAGCTTGTGGGTCAAGAGCTGAAAGAGCTGAAAGCACTGGGTCTGGTGCTGTCATCATGGCGTGGCTGGGATTGCGGCTGAACACATCACAGGAACCTTAGGGCTGGTACAGAGACTCTAGTGTTCTTGCGCCGAGGTCACTGTGGGCCTGTGACATGGGTGCTGGGGCTGGGTATTGTGACTGAAACTAGAACAGCATGTGTGGTGGGGAAAGGGGGGCTGCAACCTTGCGCCTGAAAGCCCCGTCGATGGTACAATACTGCCTGGGTTTGTCATAGCAGCTCTTAGGGTTGTGCCAAAATCACTGTGGGGCTGGGACTTTGAATGAAAATGAAAAAGGCATTGGACCCGTGGAGGGAGCTGTGGGCATGGAGGTGAACTTACGCAGGGGCAGGGGCAAGAGTTAAATCACTGCAGGGCTGGGGTATTGCTGGTGGCGTGGGCTTAGAGAGCCTTGGGTGGGAGCTGAATTGGTGCAGAGCTGGAGCCAAGACCAAGCTGCTGCCCTGTGAAGCTGGAGAAGCGCGGAGCTGGAGCTGGAAGAAGAGAACTGGCAGTAAAATAAAGCTTGTGGGTCAAGAGCTGAAAGAGCTGAAATCACTGGGTCTGGTGCTGTCATCATTTCGTGTCTGGGATTTCAGCTGACTACGGTACACGAACCTTAGGGCTGGCACAGAGAGGGTAAAATAAAGCTTGTGGGTCAAGAGCTGAAAGAGCTGAAAGCACTGGGTCTGGTGCTGTCATCATGGCGTGGCTGGGATTGCGGCTGAACACATCACAGGAACCTTAGGGCTGGTACAGAGACTCTAGTGTTCTTGCGCCGAGGTCACTGTGGGCCTGTGACATGGGTGCTGGGGCTGGGTATTGTGACTGAAACTAGAACAGCGTGTGTGGTGGGGAAAGGGGGGCTGCAACCTTGCGCCTGAAAGCCCCGTCGATGGTACAATACTGCCTGGGTTTGTCATAGCAGCTCTTAGGGTTGTGCCAAAATCACTGTGGGGCTGGGACTTTGAATGAAAATGAAAAAGGCACTGGACCCGTGGAGGGAGCTGTGGGGCATGGAGGTGAACTTACGCAGGGGCAGGGGCAAGAGTTAAATCACTGCAGGGCTGGGGTATTGCTGGTGGCGTGGGCTTAGAGAGCCTTGGGTGGGAGCTGAATTGGTGCAGAGCTGGAGCCAAGACCAAGCTGCTGCCCTGTGAAGCTGGAGAAGCGCGGAGCTGGAGCTGGAAGAAGAGAACTGGCAGTAAAATAAAGCTTGTGGGTCAAGAGCTGAAAGAGCTGAAATCACTGGGTCTGGTGCTGTCATCATTTCGTGTCTGGGATTTCAGCTGACTACGGTATACGAACCTTAGGGCTGGCACAGAGAGGGTAAAATAAAGCTTGTGGGTCAAGAGCTGAAAGAGCTGAAAGCACTGGGTCTGGTGCTGTCATCATGGCGTGGCTGGGATTGCGGCTGAACACATCACAGGAACCTTAGGGCTGGTACAGAGACTCTAGTGTTCTTGCGCCGAGGTCACTGTGGGGCCTGTGACATGGGTGCTGGGGCTGGGTATTGTGACTGAAACTAGAACAGCGTGTGTGGTGGGGAAAGGGGGGCTGCAACCTTGCGCCTGAAAGCCCCGTCGATGGTACAATACTGCCTGGGTTTGTCATAGCAGCTCTTAGGGTTGTGCCAAAATCACTGTGGGGCTGGGACTTTGAATGAAAATGAAAAAGGCACTGGACCCGTGGAGGGAGCTGTGGGCATGGAGGTGAACTTACGCAGGGGCAGGGGCAAGAGTTAAATCACTGCAGGGCTGGGGTATTGCTGGTGGCGTGGGCTTAGAGAGCCTTGGGTGGGAGCTGAATTGGTGCAGAGCTGGAGCCAAGACCAAGCTGCTGCCCTGTGAAGCTGGAGAAGCGCGGAGCTGGAGCTGGAAGAAGAGAACTGGCAGTAAAATAAAGCTTGTGGGTCAAGAGCTGAAAGAGCTGAAATCACTGGGTCTGGTGCTGTCATCATTTCGTGTCTGGGATTTCAGCTGACTACGGTACACGAACCTTAGGGCTGGCACAGAGAGGGTAAAATAAAGCTTGTGGGTCAAGAGCTGAAAGAGCTGAAAGCACTGGGTCTGGTGCTGTCATCATGGCGTGGCTGGGATTGCGGCTGAACACATCACAGGAACCTTAGGGCTGGTACAGAGACTCTAGTGTTCTTGCGCCGAGATCACTGTGGGCCTGTGACATGGGTGCTGGGGCTGGGTATTGTGACTGAAACTAGAACAGCGTGTGTGGTGGGGAAAAGGGGGCTGCAACCTTGCGCCTGAAAGCCCCGTCGATGGTACAATACTGCCTGGGTTTGTCATAGCAGCTCTTAGGGTTGTGCCAAAATCACTGTGGGGCTGGGACTTTGAATGAAAATGAAAAAGGCACTGGACCCGTGGAGGGAGCTGTGGGCATGGAGGTGAACTTACGCAGGGGCAGGGGCAAGAGTTAAATCACTGCAGGGCTGGGGTATTGCTGGTGGCGTGGGCTTAGAGAGCCTTGGGTGGGAGCTGAATTGGTGCAGAGCTGGAGCCAAGACCAAGCTGCTGCCCTGTGAAGCTGGAGAAGCGCGGAGCTGGAGCTGGAAGAAGAGAACTGGCAGTAAAATAAAGCTTGTGGGTCAAGAGCTGAAAGAGCTGAAATCACTGGGTCTGGTGCTGTCATCATTTCGTGTCTGGGATTTCAGCTGACTACGGTACACGAACCTTAGGGCTGGCACAGAGAGGGTAAAATAAAGCTTGTGGGTCAAGAGCTGAAAGAGCTGAAAGCACTGGGTCTGGTGCTGTCATCATGGCGTGGCTGGGATTGCGGCTGAACACATCACAGGAACCTTAGGGCTGGTACAGAGACTCTAGTGTTCTTGCGCCGAGGTCACTGTGGGCCTGTGACATGGGTGCTGGGGCTGGGTATTGTGACTGAAACTAGAACAGCGTGTGTGGTGGGGAAAGGGGGGCTGCAACCTTGCGCCTGAAAGCCCCGTCGATGGTACAATACTGCCTGGGTTTGTCATAGCAGCTCTTAGGGTTGTGCCAAAATCACTGTGGGGCTGGGACTTTGAATGAAAATGAAAAAGGCACTGGACCCGTGGAGGGAGCTGTGGGCATGGAGGTGAACTTACGCAGGGGCAGGGGCAAGAGTTAAATCACTGCAGGGCTGGGGTATTGCTGGTGGCGTGGGCTTAGAGAGCCTTGGGTGGGAGCTGAATTGGTGCAGAGCTGGAGCCAAGACCAAGCTGCTGCCCTGTGAAGCTGGAGAAGCGCGGAGCTGGAGCTGGAAGAAGAGAACTGGCAGTAAAATAAAGCTTGTGGGTCAAGAGCTGAAAGAGCTGAAATCACTGGGTCTGGTGCTGTCATCATTTCGTGTCTGGGATTTCAGCTGACTACGGTATACGAACCTTAGGGCTGGCACAGAGAGGGTAAAATAAAGCTTGTGGGTCAAGAGCTGAAAGAGCTGAAAGCACTGGGTCTGGTGCTGTCATCATGGCGTGGCTGGGATTGCGGCTGAACACATCACAGGAACCTTAGGGCTGGTACAGAGACTCTAGTGTTCTTGCGCCGAGGTCACTGTGGGCCTGTGACATGGGTGCTGGGGCTGGGTATTGTGACTGAAACTAGAACAGCGTGTGTGGTGGGGAAAGGGGGGCTGCAACCTTGCGCCTGAAAGCCCCGTCGATGGTACAATACTGCCTGGGTTTGTCATAGCAGCTCTTAGGGTTGTGCCAAAATCACTGTGGGGCTGGGACTTTGAATGAAAATGAAAAAGGCACTGGACCCGTGGAGGGAGCTGTGGGCATGGAGGTGAACTTACGCAGGGGCAGGGGCAAGAGTTAAATCACTGCAGGGCTGGGGTATTGCTGGTGGCGTGGGCTTAGAGAGCCTTGGGTGGGAGCTGAATTGGTGCAGAGCTGGAGCCAAGACCAAGCTGCTGCCCTGTGAAGCTGGAGAAGCGCGGAGCTGGAGCTGGAAGAAGAGAACTGGCAGTAAAATAAAGCTTGTGGGTCAAGAGCTGAAAGAGCTGAAATCACTGGGTCTGGTGCTGTCATCATTTCGTGTCTGGGATTTCAGCTGACTACGGTACACGAACCTTAGGGCTGGCACAGAGAGGGTAAAATAAAGCTTGTGGGTCAAGAGCTGAAAGAGCTGAAAGCACTGGGTCTGGTGCTGTCATCATGGCGTGGCTGGGATTGCGGCTGAACACATCACAGGAACCTTAGGGCTGGTACAGAGACTCTAGTGTTCTTGCGCCGAGATCACTGTGGGCCTGTGACATGGGTGCTGGGGCTGGGTATTGTGACTGAAACTAGAACAGCGTGTGTGGTGGGGAAAAGGGGGCTGCAACCTTGCGCCTGAAAGCCCCGTCGATGGTACAATACTGCCTGGGCCTGTGATGGCACCTCTTGGGGGGGAGCTGAACTCACTGTGGGGCTGGGAATTGGACTGCGGGCCTGGGACTTTAAATGAAAATGGGAAAGGCACTAGACCTGTGGACAGGGTGTGGGCATCGAGGAGAACTTAGGCAGTGGCCGGCCCAGTGGCTGGGGAAATTGTGCTGGCAGCTAAAGTCACTGCAGGGCTGGAATATTGCTGGTGGCGTGGCCTTAGAGAGCCTTGGGTGGGAGCTGAATTGGTGCAGAGCTGGAGCCAAGACCTAGATGCTGCCCTGTGAAGCTGGAGAAGCACAGAGCTGGAGCTGGAAGAAGAGAACTGGCAGTAAAATAAAGCTTGTGGGTCAACAGCTGAAGGAGCTGAAATCACTAGGCCTGGAGCTGTCATCATTTCGTGTCTGGGATTTCAGCTGACTACGGTATACGAACCTTAGGGCTGGCACAGAGAGGGTAAAATAAAGCTTGTGGGTCAAGAGCTGAAAGAGCTGACAGCACTGGGCCTGGAGCTGTCATCATGGTGTGGCTAGGATTGCGGCTGAACACATCACAGGAACCTTAGGGCTGGTACAGAGACTCTAGTGTTCTTGCGCCGAGATCCCTGTGGGCCTGGGACATGGATGCAGGGGCTTGGTATTGTGACTGAAACTAGAACAGGATGTGTGCTGGAGAAAACGGGGCTGCCACCTTGTGCCTGAAAGCCCCGTCGATGGTACAATACTGCCTGGGTTTGTCATAGCAGCTCTTAGGGTTGTGCCAAAATCACTGTGGGGCTGGGACTTTGAATGAAAATGAAAAAGGCACTGGACCCGTGGAGGGAGCTGTGGGCATGGAGGTAGGGGCAGGGGCAAGAGTTAAATCACTGCAGGGCTGGGGTATTGCTGGTGGCGTGGGCTTAGAGAGCCTTGGGTGGGAGCTGAATTGGTGCAGAGCTGGAGCCAAGACCAAGATGCTGCCCTGTGAAGCTGGAGAAGCGCAGAGCTGGAGCTGGAAGAAGAGAACTGGCAGTAAAATAAAGCTTGTGGGTCAAGAGCTGAAAGAGCTGAAATCACTGGGTCTGGTGCTGTCATCATTTCGTGTCTGGGATTTCAGCTGACTACGGTACACGAACCTTAGGGCTGGCACAGAGAGGGTAAAATAAAGCTTGTGGGTCAAGAGCTGAAAGAGCTGAAAGCACTGGGTCTGGTGCTGTCATCATGGCGTGGCTGGGATTGCGGCTGAACACATCACAGGAACCTTAGGGCTGGTACAGAGACTCTAGTGTTCTTGCGCCGAGATCACTGTGGGCCTGTGACATGGGTGCTGGGGCTGGGTATTGTGACTGAAACTAGAACAGCGTGTGTGGTGGGGAAAAGGGGGCTGCAACCTTGCGCCTGAAAGCCCCGTCGATGGTACAATACTGCCTGGGTTTGTCATAGCAGCTCTTAGGGTTGTGCCAAAATCACTGTGGGGCTGGGACTTTGAATGAAAATGAAAAAGGCACTGGACCCGTGGAGGGAGCTGTGGGCATGGAGGTGAACTTACGCAGGGGCAGGGGCAAGAGTTAAATCACTGCAGGGCTGGGGTATTGCTGGTGGCGTGGGCTTAGAGAGCCTTGGGTGGGAGCTGAATTGGTGCAGAGCTGGAGCCAAGACCAAGCTGCTGCCCTGTGAAGCTGGAGAAGCGCGGAGCTGGAGCTGGAAGAAGAGAACTGGCAGTAAAATAAAGCTTGTGGGTCAAGAGCTGAAAGAGCTGAAATCACTGGGTCTGGTGCTGTCATCATTTCGTGTCTGGGATTTCAGCTGACTACGGTACACGAACCTTAGGGCTGGCACAGAGAGGGTAAAATAAAGCTTGTGGGTCAAGAGCTGAAAGAGCTGAAAGCACTGGGTCTGGTGCTGTCATCATGGCGTGGCTGGGATTGCGGCTGAACACATCACAGGAACCTTAGGGCTGGTACAGAGACTCTAGTGTTCTTGCGCCGAGATCACTGTGGGCCTGTGACATGGGTGCTGGGGCTGGGTATTGTGACTGAAACTAGAACAGCGTGTGTGGTGGGGAAAAGGGGGCTGCAACCTTGCGCCTGAAAGCCCCGTCGATGGTACAATACTGCCTGGGTTTGTCATAGCAGCTCTTAGGGTTGTGCCAAAATCACTGTGGGGCTGGGACTTTGAATGAAAATGAAAAAGGCACTGGACCCGTGGAGGGAGCTGTGGGCATGGAGGTGAACTTACGCAGGGGCAGGGGCAAGAGTTAAATCACTGCAGGGCTGGGGTATTGCTGGTGGCGTGGGCTTAGAGAGCCTTGGGTGGGAGCTGAATTGGTGCAGAGCTGGAGCCAAGACCAAGCTGCTGCCCTGTGAAGCTGGAGAAGCGCGGAGCTGGAGCTGGAAGAAGAGAACTGGCAGTAAAATAAAGCTTGTGGGTCAAGAGCTGAAAGAGCTGAAATCACTGGGTCTGGTGCTGTCATCATTTCGTGTCTGGGATTTCAGCTGACTACGGTACACGAACCTTAGGGCTGGCACAGAGAGGGTAAAATAAAGCTTGTGGGTCAAGAGCTGAAAGAGCTGAAAGCACTGGGTCTGGTGCTGTCATCATGGCGTGGCTGGGATTGCGGCTGAACACATCACAGGAACCTTAGGGCTGGTACAGAGACTCTAGTGTTCTTGCGCCGAGGTCACTGTGGGCCTGTGACATGGGTGCTGGGGCTGGGTATTGTGACTGAAACTAGAACAGCGTGTGTGGTGGGGAAAGGGGGGCTGCAACCTTGCGCCTGAAAGCCCCGTCGATGGTACAATACTGCCTGGGTTTGTCATAGCAGCTCTTAGGGTTGTGCCAAAATCACTGTGGGGCTGGGACTTTGAATGAAAATGAAAAAGGCACTGGACCCGTGGAGGGAGCTGTGGGCATGGAGGTGAACTTACGCAGGGGCAGGGGCAAGAGTTAAATCACTGCAGGGCTGGGGTATTGCTGGTGGCGTGGGCTTAGAGAGCCTTGGGTGGGAGCTGAATTGGTGCAGAGCTGGAGCCAAGACCAAGCTGCTGCCCTGTGAAGCTGGAGAAGCGCGGAGCTGGAGCTGGAAGAAGAGAACTGGCAGTAAAATAAAGCTTGTGGGTCAAGAGCTGAAAGAGCTGAAATCACTGGGTCTGGTGCTGTCATCATTTCGTGTCTGGGATTTCAGCTGACTACGGTACACGAACCTTAGGGCTGGCACAGAGAGGGTAAAATAAAGCTTGTGGGTCAAGAGCTGAAAGAGCTGAAAGCACTGGGTCTGGTGCTGTCATCATGGCGTGGCTGGGATTGCGGCTGAACACATCACAGGAACCTTAGGGCTGGTACAGAGACTCTAGTGTTCTTGCGCCGAGATCACTGTGGGCCTGTGACATGGGTGCTGGGGCTGGGTATTGTGACTGAAACTAGAACAGCGTGTGTGGTGGGGAAAAGGGGGCTGCAACCTTGCGCCTGAAAGCCCCGTCGATGGTACAATACTGCCTGGGTTTGTCATAGCAGCTCTTAGGGTTGTGCCAAAATCACTGTGGGGCTGGGACTTTGAATGAAAATGAAAAAGGCACTGGACCCGTGGAGGGAGCTGTGGGCATGGAGGTGAACTTACGCAGGGGCAGGGGCAAGAGTTAAATCACTGCAGGGCTGGGGTATTGCTGGTGGCGTGGGCTTAGAGAGCCTTGGGTGGGAGCTGAATTGGTGCAGAGCTGGAGCCAAGACCAAGCTGCTGCCCTGTGAAGCTGGAGAAGCGCGGAGCTGGAGCTGGAAGAAGAGAACTGGCAGTAAAATAAAGCTTGTGGGTCAAGAGCTGAAAGAGCTGAAATCACTGGGTCTGGTGCTGTCATCATTTCGTGTCTGGGATTTCAGCTGACTACGGTATACGAACCTTAGGGCTGGCACAGAGAGGGTAAAATAAAGCTTGTGGGTCAAGAGCTGAAAGAGCTGAAAGCACTGGGTCTGGTGCTGTCATCATGGCGTGGCTGGGATTGCGGCTGAACACATCACAGGAACCTTAGGGCTGATACAGAGACTCTAGTGTTCTTGCGCCGAGGTCACTGTGGGCCTGTGACATGGGTGCTGGGGCTGGGTATTGTGACTGAAACTAGAACAGCGTGTGTGGTGGGGAAAGGGGGGCTGCAACCTTGCGCCTGAAAGCCCCGTCGATGGTACAATACTGCCTGGGTTTGTCATAGCAGCTCTTAGGGTTGTGCCAAAATCACTGTGGGGCTGGGACTTTGAATGAAAATGAAAAAGGCACTGGACCCGTGGAGGGAGCTGTGGGCATGGAGGTGAACTTACGCAGGGGCAGGGGCAAGAGTTAAATCACTGCAGGGCTGGGGTATTGCTGGTGGCGTGGGCTTAGAGAGCCTTGGGTGGGAGCTGAATTGGTGCAGAGCTGGAGCCAAGACCAAGCTGCTGCCCTGTGAAGCTGGAGAAGCGCGGAGCTGGAGCTGGAAGAAGAGAACTGGCAGTAAAATAAAGCTTGTGGGTCAAGAGCTGAAAGAGCTGAAATCACTGGGTCTGGTGCTGTCATCATTTCGTGTCTGGGATTTCAGCTGACTACGGTACACGAACCTTAGGGCTGGCACAGAGAGGGTAAAATAAAGCTTGTGGGTCAAGAGCTGAAAGAGCTGAAAGCACTGGGTCTGGTGCTGTCATCATGGCGTGGCTGGGATTGCGGCTGAACACATCACAGGAACCTTAGGGCTGGTACAGAGACTCTAGTGTTCTTGCGCCGAGATCACTGTGGGCCTGTGACATGGGTGCTGGGGCTGGGTATTGTGACTGAAACTAGAACAGCGTGTGTGGTGGGGAAAAGGGGGCTGCAACCTTGCGCCTGAAAGCCCCGTCGATGGTACAATACTGCCTGGGCCTGTGATGGCACCTCTTGGGGGGGAGCTGAACTCACTGTGGGGCTGGGAATTGGACTGCGGGCCTGGGACTTTAAATGAAAATGGGAAAGGCACTAGACCTGTGGACAGGGTGTGGGCATCGAGGAGAACTTAGGCAGTGGCCGGCCCAGTGGCTGGGGAAATTGTGCTGGCAGCTAAAGTCACTGCAGGGCTGGAATATTGCTGGTGGCGTGGGCTTAGAGAGCCTTGGGTGGGAGCTGAATTGGTGCAGAGCTGGAGCCAAGACCTAGATGCTGCCCTGTGAAGCTGGAGAAGCACAGAGCTGGAGCTGGAAGAAGAGAACTGGCAGTAAAATAAAGCTTGTGGGTCAACAGCTGAAGGAGCTGAAATCACTAGGCCTGGAGCTGTCATCATTTCGTGTCTGGGATTTCAGCTGACTACGGTATACGAACCTTAGGGCTGGCACAGAGAGGGTAAAATAAAGCTTGTGGGTCAAGAGCTGAAAGAGCTGACAGCACTGGGCCTGGAGCTGTCATCATGGTGTGGCTAGGATTGCGGCTGAACACATCACAGGAACCTTAGGGCTGGTACAGAGACTCTAGTGTTCTTGCGCCGAGATCCCTGTGGGCCTGGGACATGGATGCAGGGGCTTGGTATTGTGACTGAAACTAGAACAGGATGTGTGCTGGAGAAAACGGGGCTGCCACCTTGTGCCTGAAAGCCCCGTCGATGGTACAATACTGCCTGGGTTTGTCATAGCAGCTCTTAGGGTTGTGCCAAAATCACTGTGGGGCTGGGACTTTGAATGAAAATGAAAAAGGCACTGGACCCGTGGAGGGAGCTGTGGGCATGGAGGTAGGGGCAGGGGCAAGAGTTAAATCACTGCAGGGCTGGGGTATTGCTGGTGGCGTGGGCTTAGAGAGCCTTGGGTGGGAGCTGAATTGGTGCAGAGCTGGAGCCAAGACCAAGATGCTGCCCTGTGAAGCTGGAGAAGCGCAGAGCTGGAGCTGGAAGAAGAGAACTGGCAGTAAAATAAAGCTTGTGGGTCAAGAGCTGAAAGAGCTGAAATCACTGGGTCTGGTGCTGTCATCATTTCGTGTCTGGGATTTCAGCTGACTACGGTATACGAACCTTAGGGCTGGCACAGAGAGGGTAAAATAAAGCTTGTGGGTCAAGAGCTGAAAGCACTGGGCCTGGAGCCGTCATCATGGCGTGGCTGGGATTGCGGCTGAACACATCACAGGAACCTTAGGGCTGGTACAGAGACTCCACTGTTCTTGCGCCGAGATCACTGTGGGCCTGGGACATGGATGCAGGGGCTTGGTATTGTGACTGAAACTAGAACAGGATGTGTGGTGGGGAAAATGGGGCTGCCACCTTGCGCCTGAAAGCCCCGTCGATGGTACAATACTGCCTAGGGTTGAGCCGAAATGACTGCGGGGCTGGGAAGTGGACTGCGGGGCTGGGACTTTGAATGAAAATGAAAAAGGCACTAGACCGGTGGAGGAAGCTGTGGGCATGGAGGTGAACTTATGCCGGGGCCGGCCCAGGGACTGGGGATTGTTGGGCGGGAGCTAAAATCACTGCAGGGCTGGGGTATTGCTGGTGGGGTGGGCTTAGAGAGCTTTGGGTGGGAGCTGAATTGGTGCAGAGCTGGAGCCAAGACCAAGATGCTGCCCTGTGAAGCTGGAGAAGCACAGAGCTGGAGCTGGAAGAAGAGAACTGGCAGTAAAATAAAGCTTGTGGGTCAAGAGCTGAAGGAGCTGAAATCACTAGGCCTGGAGCTGTCATCATTGCAGGTCTGGGATTTCAGCTGACTACGGTATACGAACCTTAGGGCTGGCACAGAGAGGGTAAAATAAAGCATGTGGGTCAAGAGCTGAAAGAGCTGACAGCACTGGGTCTGATGCTGTCATCATGGCATGGCTGGGACTGCGGCTGAACACATCACAGGACCTTAGGGCTGGTACACAGACTGTAGTGTTCTTGGGCCGAGATCCCTGTGGGCCTGTGACACGGGTGCTGGGGCTGGGTATTGTGACTGAAACTAGAACAACATGTGTGCTGGGGAAAAGGGGGCTGCCACATGGCGCCTGAAAACCCCGTCGATGGTACAATACTGCCTGGGCCTGTGATGGCACCTCTTGGGGGGGAGCTGAACTCACTGTGGGGCTGGGAATTGGACTGCGGGCCTGGGACTTTAAATGAAAATGGGAAAGGCACTAGACCTGTGGACAGGGTGTGGGCATCGAGGAGAACTTAGGCAGTGGCCGGCCCAGTGACTGGGGAAATTGTGCTGGCAGCTAAAGTCACTGCAGGGCTGGAATATTGCTGGTGGCGTGGCCTTAGAGAGCCTTGGGTGGGAGCTGAATTGGTGCAGAGCTGGAGCCAAGACCTAGATGCTGCCCTGTGAAGCTGGAGAAGCACAGAGCTGGAGCTGGAAGAAGAGAACTGGCAGTAAAATAAAGCTTGTGGGTCAAGAGCTGAAGGAGCTGAAATCACTAGGCCTGGAGCTGTCATCATTTCGTGTCTGGGATTTCAGCTGACTACGGTATACGAACCTTAGGGCTGGCACAGAGAGGGTAAAATAAAGCTTGTGGGTCAAGAGCTAAAAGAGCTGACAGCACTGGGCCTGGAGCTGTCATCATGGTGTGGCTAGGATTGCGGCTGAACACATCACAGGAACCTTAGGGCTGGTACAGAGACTCTAGTGTTCTTGCGCCGAGATCCCTGTGGGCCTGGTACATGGATGCAGGGGCTTGGTATTGTGACTGAAACTAGAACAGGATGTGTGCTGGAGAAAACGGGGCTGCCACCTTGTGCCTGAAAGCCCCGTCGATGGTACAATACTGCCTGGGTTTGTCATAGCAGCTCTTAGGGTTGTGCCAAAATCACTGTGGGGCTGGGACTTTGAATGAAAATGAAAAAGGCACTGGACCCGTGGAGGGAGCTGTGGGCATGGAGGTAGGGGCAGGGGCAAGAGTTAAATCACTGCAGGGCTGGGGTATTGCTGGTGGCGTGGGCTTAGAGAGCCTTGGGTGGGAGCTGAATTGGTGCAGAGCTGGAGCCAAGACCAAGATGCTGCCCTGTGAAGCTGGAGAAGCGCAGAGCTGGAGCTGGAAGAAGAGAACTGGCAGTAAAATAAAGCTTGTGGGTCAAGAGCTGAAAGAGCTGAAATCACTGGGTCTGGTGCTGTCATCATTTCGTGTCTGGGATTTCAGCTGACTACGGTATACGAACCTTAGGGCTGGCACAGAGAGGGTAAAATAAAGCTTGTGGGTCAAGAGCTGAAAGAGCTGAAAGCACTGGGTCTGGTGCTGTCATCATGGCGTGGCTGGGATTGCGGCTGAACACATCACAGGAACCTTAGGGCTGGTACAGAGACTCTAGTGTTCTTGCGCCGAGGTCACTGTGGGCCTGTGACATGGGTGCTGGGGCTGGGTATTGTGACTGAAACTAGAACAGCGTGTGTGGTGGGGAAAAGGGGGCTGCAACCTTGCGCCTGAAAGCCCCGTCGATGGTACAATACTGCCTGGGTTTGTCATAGCAGCTCTTAGGGTTGTGCCAAAATCACTGTGGGGCTGGGACTTTGAATGAAAATGAAAAAGGCACTGGACCCGTGGAGGGAGCTGTGGGCATGGAGGTGAACTTACGCAGGGGCAGGGGCAAGAGTTAAATCACTGCAGGGCTGGGGTATTGCTGGTGGCGTGGGCTTAGAGAGCCTTGGGTGGGAGCTGAATTGGTGCAGAGCTGGAGCCAAGACCAAGCTGCTGCCCTGTGAAGCTGGAGAAGCGCGGAGCTGGAGCTGGAAGAAGAGAACTGGCAGTAAAATAAAGCTTGTGGGTCAAGAGCTGAAAGAGCTGAAATCACTGGGTCTGGTGCTGTCATCATTTCGTGTCTGGGATTTCAGCTGACTACGGTACACGAACCTTAGGGCTGGCACAGAGAGGGTAAAATAAAGCTTGTGGGTCAAGAGCTGAAAGAGCTGAAAGCACTGGGTCTGGTGCTGTCATCATGGCGTGGCTGGGATTGCGGCTGAACACATCACAGGAACCTTAGGGCTGGTACAGAGACTCTAGTGTTCTTGCGCCGAGATCACTGTGGGCCTGTGACATGGGTGCTGGGGCTGGGTATTGTGACTGAAACTAGAACAGCGTGTGTGGTGGGGAAAAGGGGGCTGCAACCTTGCGCCTGAAAGCCCCGTCGATGGTACAATACTGCCTGGGTTTGTCATAGCAGCTCTTAGGGTTGTGCCAAAATCACTGTGGGGCTGGGACTTTGAATGAAAATGAAAAAGGCACTGGACCCGTGGAGGGAGCTGTGGGCATGGAGGTGAACTTACGCAGGGGCAGGGGCAAGAGTTAAATCACTGCAGGGCTGGGGTATTGCTGGTGGCGTGGGCTTAGAGAGCCTTGGGTGGGAGCTGAATTGGTGCAGAGCTGGAGCCAAGACCAAGCTGCTGCCCTGTGAAGCTGGAGAAGCGCGGAGCTGGAGCTGGAAGAAGAGAACTGGCAGTAAAATAAAGCTTGTGGGTCAAGAGCTGAAAGAGCTGAAATCACTGGGTCTGGTGCTGTCATCATTTCGTGTCTGGGATTTCAGCTGACTACGGTACACGAACCTTAGGGCTGGCACAGAGAGGGTAAAATAAAGCTTGTGGGTCAAGAGCTGAAAGAGCTGAAAGCACTGGGTCTGGTGCTGTCATCATGGCGTGGCTGGGATTGCGGCTGAACACATCACAGGAACCTTAGGGCTGGTACAGAGACTCTAGTGTTCTTGCGCCGAGATCACTGTGGGCCTGTGACATGGGTGCTGGGGCTGGGTATTGTGACTGAAACTAGAACAGCGTGTGTGGTGGGGAAAAGGGGGCTGCAACCTTGCGCCTGAAAGCCCCGTCGATGGTACAATACTGCCTGGGTTTGTCATAGCAGCTCTTAGGGTTGTGCCAAAATCACTGTGGGGCTGGGACTTTGAATGAAAATGAAAAAGGCACTGGACCCGTGGAGGGAGCTGTGGGCATGGAGGTGAACTTACGCAGGGGCAGGGGCAAGAGTTAAATCACTGCAGGGCTGGGGTATTGCTGGTGGCGTGGGCTTAGAGAGCCTTGGGTGGGAGCTGAATTGGTGCAGAGCTGGAGCCAAGACCAAGCTGCTGCCCTGTGAAGCTGGAGAAGCGCGGAGCTGGAGCTGGAAGAAGAGAACTGGCAGTAAAATAAAGCTTGTGGGTCAAGAGCTGAAAGAGCTGAAATCACTGGGTCTGGTGCTGTCATCATTTCGTGTCTGGGATTTCAGCTGACTACGGTATACGAACCTTAGGGCTGGCACAGAGAGGGTAAAATAAAGCTTGTGGGTCAAGAGCTGAAAGAGCTGAAAGCACTGGGTCTGGTGCTGTCATCATGGCGTGGCTGGGATTGCGGCTGAACACATCACAGGAACCTTAGGGCTGGTACAGAGACTCTAGTGTTCTTGCGCCGAGGTCACTGTGGGCCTGTGACATGGGTGCTGGGGCTGGGTATTGTGACTGAAACTAGAACAGCGTGTGTGGTGGGGAAAGGGGGGCTGCAACCTTGCGCCTGAAAGCCCCGTCGATGGTACAATACTGCCTGGGTTTGTCATAGCAGCTCTTAGGGTTGTGCCAAAATCACTGTGGGGCTGGGACTTTGAATGAAAATGAAAAAGGCACTGGACCCGTGGAGGGAGCTGTGGGCATGGAGGTGAACTTACGCAGGGGCAGGGGCAAGAGTTAAATCACTGCAGGGCTGGGGTATTGCTGGTGGCGTGGGCTTAGAGAGCCTTGGGTGGGAGCTGAATTGGTGCAGAGCTGGAGCCAAGACCAAGCTGCTGCCCTGTGAAGCTGGAGAAGCGCGGAGCTGGAGCTGGAAGAAGAGAACTGGCAGTAAAATAAAGCTTGTGGGTCAAGAGCTGAAAGAGCTGAAATCACTGGGTCTGGTGCTGTCATCATTTCGTGTCTGGGATTTCAGCTGACTACGGTACACGAACCTTAGGGCTGGCACAGAGAGGGTAAAATAAAGCTTGTGGGTCAAGAGCTGAAAGAGCTGAAAGCACTGGGTCTGGTGCTGTCATCATGGCGTGGCTGGGATTGCGGCTGAACACATCACAGGAACCTTAGGGCTGGTACAGAGACTCTAGTGTTCTTGCGCCGAGATCACTGTGGGCCTGTGACATGGGTGCTGGGGCTGGGTATTGTGACTGAAACTAGAACAGCGTGTGTGGTGGGGAAAAGGGGGCTGCAACCTTGCGCCTGAAAGCCCCGTCGATGGTACAATACTGCCTGGGCCTGTGATGGCACCTCTTGGGGGGGAGCTGAACTCACTGTGGGGCTGGGAATTGGACTGCGGGCCTGGGACTTTAAATGAAAATGGGAAAGGCACTAGACCTGTGGACAGGGTGTGGGCATCGAGGAGAACTTAGGCAGTGGCCGGCCCAGTGGCTGGGGAAATTGTGCTGGCAGCTAAAGTCACTGCAGGGCTGGAATATTGCTGGTGGCGTGGGCTTAGAGAGCCTTGGGTGGGAGCTGAATTGGTGCAGAGCTGGAGCCAAGACCTAGATGCTGCCCTGTGAAGCTGGAGAAGCACAGAGCTGGAGCTGGAAGAAGAGAACTGGCAGTAAAATAAAGCTTGTGGGTCAACAGCTGAAGGAGCTGAAATCACTAGGCCTGGAGCTGTCATCATTTCGTGTCTGGGATTTCAGCTGACTACGGTATACGAACCTTAGGGCTGGCACAGAGAGGGTAAAATAAAGCTTGTGGGTCAAGAGCTGAAAGAGCTGACAGCACTGGGCCTGGAGCTGTCATCATGGTGTGGCTAGGATTGCGGCTGAACACATCACAGGAACCTTAGGGCTGGTACAGAGACTCTAGTGTTCTTGCGCCGAGATCCCTGTGGGCCTGGGACATGGATGCAGGGGCTTGGTATTGTGACTGAAACTAGAACAGGATGTGTGCTGGAGAAAACGGGGCTGCCACCTTGTGCCTGAAAGCCCCGTCGATGGTACAATACTGCCTGGGTTTGTCATAGCAGCTCTTAGGGTTGTGCCAAAATCACTGTGGGGCTGGGACTTTGAATGAAAATGAAAAAGGCACTGGACCCGTGGAGGGAGCTGTGGGCATGGAGGTAGGGGCAGGGGCAAGAGTTAAATCACTGCAGGGCTGGGGTATTGCTGGTGGCGTGGGCTTAGAGAGCCTTGGGTGGGAGCTGAATTGGTGCAGAGCTGGAGCCAAGACCAAGATGCTGCCCTGTGAAGCTGGAGAAGCGCAGAGCTGGAGCTGGAAGAAGAGAACTGGCAGTAAAATAAAGCTTGTGGGTCAAGAGCTGAAAGAGCTGAAATCACTGGGTCTGGTGCTGTCATCATTTCGTGTCTGGGATTTCAGCTGACTACAGTATACGAACCTTAGGGCTGGCACAGAGAGGGTAAAATAAAGCTTGTGGGTCAAGAGCTGAAAGCACTGGGCCTGGAGCCGTCATCATGGCGTGGCTGGGATTGCGGCTGAACACATCACAGGAACCTTAGGGCTGGTACAGAGACTCCACTGTTCTTGCGCCGAGATCACTGTGGGCCTGGGACATGGATGCAGGGGCTTGGTATTGTGACTGAAACTAGAACAGGATGTGTGGTGGGGAAAATGGGGCTGCCACCTTGCGCCTGAAAGCCCCGTCGATGGTACAATACTGCCTAGGGTTGAGCCGAAATGACTGCGGGGCTGGGAAGTGGACTGCGGGGCTGGGACTTTGGATGAAAATGAAAAAGGCACTAGACCGGTGGAGGAAGCTGTGGGCATGGAGGTGAACTTATGCCGGGGCCGGCCCAGGGACTGGGGATTGTTGGGCGGGAGCTAAAATCACTGCAGGGCTGGGGTATTGCTGGTGGGGTGGGCTTAGAGAGCTTTGGGTGGGAGCTGAATTGGTGCAGAGCTGGAGCCAAGACCAAGATGCTGCCCTGTGAAGCTGGAGAAGCACAGAGCTGGAGCTGGAAGAAGAGAACTGGCAGTAAAATAAAGCTTGTGGGTCAAGAGCTGAAGGAGCTGAAATCACTAGGCCTGGAGCTGTCATCATTGCAGGTCTGGGATTTCAGCTGACTACGGTATACGAACCTTAGGGCTGGCACAGAGAGGGTAAAATAAAGCATGTGGGTCAAGAGCTGAAAGAGCTGACAGCACTGGGTCTGATGCTGTCATCATGGCATGGCTGGGACTGCGGCTGAACACATCACAGGACCTTAGGGCTGGTACACAGACTGTAGTGTTCTTGGGCCGAGATCCCTGTGGGCCTGTGACACGGGTGCTGGGGCTGGGTATTGTGACTGAAACTAGAACAACATGTGTGCTGGGGAAAAGGGGGCTGCCACATGGCGCCTGAAAACCCCGTCGATGGTACAATACTGCCTGGGCCTGTGATGGCACCTCTTGGGGGGGAGCTGAACTCACTGTGGGGCTGGGAATTGGACTGCGGGCCTGGGACTTTAAATGAAAATGGGAAAGGCACTAGACCTGTGGACAGGGTGTGGGCATCGAGGAGAACTTAGGCAGTGGCCGGCCCAGTGACTGGGGAAATTGTGCTGGCAGCTAAAGTCACTGCAGGGCTGGAATATTGCTGGTGGCGTGGCCTTAGAGAGCCTTGGGTGGGAGCTGAATTGGTGCAGAGCTGGAGCCAAGACCTAGATGCTGCCCTGTGAAGCTGGAGAAGCACAGAGCTGGAGCTGGAAGAAGAGAACTGGCAGTAAAATAAAGCTTGTGGGTCAAGAGCTGAAGGAGCTGAAATCACTAGGCCTGGAGCTGTCATCATTTCGTGTCTGGGATTTCAGCTGACTACGGTATACGAACCTTAGGGCTGGCACAGAGAGGGTAAAATAAAGCTTGTGGGTCAAGAGCTAAAAGAGCTGACAGCACTGGGCCTGGAGCTGTCATCATGGTGTGGCTAGGATTGCGGCTGAACACATCACAGGAACCTTAGGGCTGGTACAGAGACTCTAGTGTTCTTGCGCCGAGATCCCTGTGGGCCTGGTACATGGATGCAGGGGCTTGGTATTGTGACTGAAACTAGAACAGGATGTGTGCTGGAGAAAACGGGGCTGCCACCTTGTGCCTGAAAGCCCCGTCGATGGTACAATACTGCCTGGGTTTGTCATAGCAGCTCTTAGGGTTGTGCCAAAATCACTGTGGGGCTGGGACTTTGAATGAAAATGAAAAAGGCACTGGACCCGTGGAGGGAGCTGTGGGCATGGAGGTGAACTTACGCAGGGGCAGGGGCAAGAGTTAAATCACTGCAGGGCTGGGGTATTGCTGGTGGCGTGGGCTTAGAGAGCCTTGGGTGGGAGCTGAATTGGTGCAGAGCTGGAGCCAAGACCAAGATGCTGCCCTGTGAAGCTGGAGAAGCGCAGAGCTGGAGCTGGAAGAAGAGAACTGGCAGTAAAATAAAGCTTGTGGGTCAAGAGCTGAAAGAGCTGAAATCACTGGGTCTGGTGCTGTCATCATTGCGTGTCTGGGATTTTAGCTGAATACGGGTTACGAACCTTAGGGCTGGCACAGAGACGGTAAAATAAAGCTTGTGGGTCAAGAGCTGAAAGAGCTGACAGCACTGGGCCTGGAGCTGTCATCATGGTGTGGCTAGGATTGCGGCTGAACACATCACAGGAACCTTAGGGCTGGTACAGAGACTCTAGTGTTCTTGCGCCGAGATCCCTGTGGGCCTGGGACATGGATGCAGGGGCTTGGTATTGTGACTGAAACTAGAACAGGATGTGTGCTGGAGAAAACGGGGCTGCCACCTTGTGCCTGAAAGCCCCGTCGATGGTACAATACTGCCTGGGTTTGTCATAGCAGCTCTTAGGGTTGTGCCAAAATCACTGTGGGGCTGGGACTTTGAATGAAAATGAAAAAGGCACTGGACCCGTGGAGGGAGCTGTGGGCATGGAGGTAGGGGCAGGGGCAAGAGTTAAATCACTGCAGGGCTGGGGTATTGCTGGTGGCGTGGGCTTAGAGAGCCTTGGGTGGGAGCTGAATTGGTGCAGAGCTGGAGCCAAGACCAAGATGCTGCCCTGTGAAGCTGGAGAAGCGCAGAGCTGGAGCTGGAAGAAGAGAACTGGCAGTAAAATAAAGCTTGTGGGTCAAGAGCTGAAAGAGCTGAAATCACTGGGTTTGGTGCTGTCATCATTTCGTGTCTGGGATTTCAGCTGACTACGGTATACGAACCTTAGGGCTGGCACAGAGAGGGTAAAATAAAGCTTGTGGGTCAAGAGCTGAAAGCACTGGGCCTGGAGCCGTCATCATGGCGTGGCTGGGATTGCGGCTGAACACATCACAGGGACCTTAGGGCTGGTACAGAGACTCCACTGTTCTTGCGCCGAGATCACTGTGGGCCTGGGACATGGATGCAGGGGCTTGGTATTGTGACTGAAACTAGAACAGGATGTGTGGTGGGGAAAATGGGGCTGCCACCTTGCGCCTGAAAGCCCCGTCGATGGTACAATACTGCCTAGGGTTGAGCCGAAATGACTGCGGGGCTGGGAAGTGGACTGCGGGGCTGGGACTTTGGATGAAAATGGAAAAGGCACTAGACCGGTGGAGGAAGCTGTGGGCATGGAGGTGAACTTATGCCGGGGCCGGCCCAGGTACTGGGGATTGTCGGGCGGGAGCTAAAATCACTGCAGGGCTGGGGTATTGCTGGTGGGGTGGGCTTAGAGAGCCTTGGGTGGGAGCTGAATTGGTGCAGAGCTGGAGCCAAGACCAAGATGCTGCCCTGTGAAGCTGGAGAAGCACAGAGCTGGAGCTGGAAGAAGAGAACTGGCAGTAAAATAAAGCTTGTGGGTCAAGAGCTGAAGGAGCTGAAATCACTAGGCCTGGAGCTGTCATCATTGCAGGTCTGGGATTTTAGCTGAATACGGTATACGAACCTTAGGGCTGGCACAGAGAGGGTAAAATAAAGCATGTGGGTCAAGAGCTGAAAGAGCTGACAGCACTGGGTCTGATGCTGTCATCATGGCATGGCTGGGACTGCGGCTGAACACATCACAGGACCTTAGGGCTGGTACACAGACTGTAGTGTTCTTGCGCCGAGATCCCTGTGGGCCTGTGACACGGGTGCTGGGGCTGGGTATTGTGACTGAAACTAGAACAACATGTGTGGTGGGGAAAAGGGGGCTGCCACGTGGCGCCTGAAAACCCCGTCGATGGTACAATACTGCCTGGGCCTGTGATGGCACCTCTTGGGGGGGAGCTGAACTCACTGTGGGGCTGGGAATTGGACTGCGGGCCTGGGACTTTAAATGAAAATGGGAAAGGCACTAGACCTGTGGACAGGGTGTGGGCATCGAGGAGAACTTAGGCAGTGGCCGGCCCAGTGACTGGGGAAATTGTGCTGGCAGCTAAAGTCACTGCAGGGCTGGAATATTGCTGGTGGCGTGGGCTTAGAGAGCCTTGGGTGGGAGCTGAATTGGTGCAGAGCTGGAGCCAAGACCTAGATGCTGCCCTGTGAAGCTGGAGAAGCACAGAGCTGGAGCTGGAAGAAGAGAACTGGCAGTAAAATAAAGCTTGTGGGTCAAGAGCTGAAGGAGCTGAAATCACTAGGCCTGGAGCTGTCATCATTTCGTGTCTGGGATTTCAGCTGACTACGGTATACGAACCTTAGGGCTGGCACAGAGAGGGTAAAATAAAGCTTGTGGGTCAAGAGCTGAAAGAGCTGAAATCACTGGGTCTGGTGCTGTCATCATTTCGTGTCTGGGATTTCAGCTGACTACGGTACACGAACCTTAGGGCTGGCACAGAGAGGGTAAAATAAAGCTTGTGGGTCAAGAGCTGAAAGAGCTGACAGCACTGGGCCTGGAGCTGTCATCATGGCGTGGCTAGGATTGCGGCTGAACACATCACAGGAACCTTAGGGCTGGTACAGAGACTCTAGTGTTCTTGCGCCGAGATCCCTGTGGGCCTGGGACATGGATGCAGGGGCTTGGTATTGTGACTGAAACTAGAACAGGATGTGTGCTGGAGAAAACGGGGCTGCCACCTTGTGCCTGAAAGCCCCGTCGATGGTACAATACTGCCTGGGTTTGTCATAGCAGCTCTTAGGGTTGTGCCAAAATCACTGTGGGGCTGGGACTTTGAATGAAAATGAAAAAGGCACTGGACCTGTGGAGGGAGCTGTGGGCATGGAGGTGAACTTACGCAGGGGCAGGGGCAAGAGTTAAATCACTGCAGGGCTGGGGTATTGCTGGTGGCGTGGGCTTAGAGAGCCTTGGGTGGGAGCTGAATTGGTGCAGAGCTGGAGCCAAGACCAAGTTGCTGCCCTGTGAAGCTGGAGAAGCGCAGAGCTGGAGCTGGAAGAAGAGAACTGGCAGTAAAATAAAGCTTGTGGGTCAAGAGCTGAAAGAGCTGAAATCACTGGGTTTGGTGCTGTCATCATTTCGTGTCTGGGATTTCAGCTGACTACGGTATACGAACCTTAGGGCTGGCACAGAGAGGGTAAAATAAAGCTTGTGGGTCAAGAGCTGAAAGCACTGGGCCTGGAGCCGTCATCATGGCGTGGCTGGGATTGCGGCTGAACACATCACAGGGACCTTAGGGCTGGTACAGAGACTCCACTGTTCTTGCGCCGAGATCACTGTGGGCCTGGGACATGGATGCAGGGGCTTGGTATTGTGACTGAAACTAGAACAGGATGTGTGGTGGGGAAAATGGGGCTGCCACCTTGCGCCTGAAAGCCCCGTCGATGATACAATACTGCCTAGGGTTGAGCCGAAATGACTGCGGGGCTGGGAAGTGGACTGCGGGGCTGGGACTTTGGATGAAAATGAAAAAGGCACTAGACCGGTGGAGGAAGCTGTGGGCATGGAGGTGAACTTATGCCGGGGCCGGCCCAGGGACTGGGGATTGTTGGGCGGGAGCTAAAATCACTGCAGGGCTGGGGTATTGCTGGTGGGGTGGGCTTAGAGAGCTTTGGGTGGGAGCTGAATTGGTGCAGAGCTGGAGCCAAGACCTAGATGCTGCCCTGTGAAGCTGGAGAAGCGGAGAGCTGGAGCTGGAAGAAGAGAACTGGCAGTAAAAAAAAGCTTGTGGGTCAAGAGCTGAAGGAGCTGAAATCACTAGGCCTGGAGCTGTCATCATTGCAGGTCTGGGATTTTAGCTGAATACGGTATACGAACCTTAGGGCTGGCACAGAGAGGGTAAAATAAAGCTTGTGGGTCAAGAGCTGAAAGAGCTGACAGCACTGGGTCTGATGCTGTCATCATGGCGTGGCTGGGACTGCGGCTGAACACATCACAGGACCTTAGGGCTGGTACACAGACTGTAGTGTTCTTGCGCCGAGATCCCTGTGGGCCTGTGACACGGGTGCTGGGGCTGGGTATTGTGACTGAAACTAGAACAACATGTGTGGTGGGGAAAAGGGGGCTGCCACGTGGCGCCTGAAAACCCCGTCGATGATACAATACTGCCTGGGCCTGTGATGGCACCTATTGGGGGGGAGCTGAACTCACTGTGGGGCTGGGAATTGGACTGCGGGCCTGGGACTTTAAATGAAAATGGGAAAGGCACTAGACCTGTGGACAGGGTGTGGGCATCGAGGAGAACTTAGGCAGTGGCCGGCCCAGTGACTGGGGAAATTGTGCTGGCAGCTAAAGTCACTGCAAGGCTGGAATATTGCTGGTGGCGTGGCCTTAGAGAGCCTTGGGTGGGAGCTGAATTGGTGCAGAGCTGGAGCCAAGACCTAGATGCTGCCCTGTGAAGCTGGAGAAGCACAGAGCTGGAGCTAGAAGAAGAGAACTGGCAGTAAAATAAAGCTTGTGGGTCAAGAGCTGAAGGAGCTGAAATCACTAGGCCTGGAGCTGTCATCATTGCAGGTCTGGGATTTTAGCTGAATACGGGTTACGAACCTTAGGGCTGGCACAGAGACGGTAAAATAAAGCTTGTGGGTCAAGAGCTGAAAGAGCTGAAAGCACTGGGTCTGATGCTGTCATCATGGCGTGGCTGGGACTGCGGCTGAACACATCACAGGACCTTAGGGCTGGTACACAGACTGTAGTGTTCTTGTGCCGAGATCCCTGTGGGCCTGTGACACGGGTGCTGGGGCTGGGTATTGTGACTGAAACTAGAACAGCATGTGTGGTGGGGAAAAGGGGGCTGCAACGTGGCGCCTGAAAACCCCGTCGATGGTACAATACTGCCTGGGCCTGTGATGGCACCTCTTGGGGGGGAGCTGAACTCACTGTGGGGCTGGGAATTGGACTGCGGGCCTGGGACTTTAAATGAAAATGGGAAAGGCACTAGACCTGTGGACAGGGTGTGGGCATCGAGGAGAACTTAGGCAGTGGCCGGCCCAGTGACTGGGGAAATTGTGCTGGCAGCTAAAGTCACTGCAGGGCTGGAATATTGCTGGTGGCGTGGCCTTAGAGAGCCTTGGGTGGGAGCTGAATTGGTGCAGAGCTGGAGCCAAGACCTAGATGCTGCCCTGTGAAGCTGGAGAAGCGCAGAGCTTGAGCTGGAAGAAGAGAACTGGCAGTAAAATAAAGCTTGTGGGTCAAGAGCTGAAAGAGCTGAGATCACTGGGTCTGGTGCTGTCATCCTTGCGGGTCTGGGATTTCAGCTGACTACGGTATATGAACCTTAGGGCTGGCGCAGAGACGGTAAAATAAAGCTTGTGGGTCAAGAGCTGAAAGAGCTGAAAGCACTGGGTCTGGTGCTGTCATCATGGCGTGGCTGGGATTGCGGCTGAACACATCACAGGAACCTTAGGGCTGGTACAGAGACTGTAGTGTTCTTGCGCCGAAATCACTGTGGGCCTGTGACATGGGTGCTGGGGCTGGGTATTGTGACTGAAACTAGAACAGCATGTGTGGTGGGGAAAAGGGGGCTGCAACCTTGTGCCTGAAAGCCCCGTCGATTGTACAATACTGCCTGGGCCAGTGATGGCACCTCTTGGGGGGGAGCTGAACTCACTGTGGGGCTGGGAATTGGACTGGTGGGCGCTTTGCCCGCCCGCGGGGCCGCACCGCGCGCCGCCCCGAGCCCCATTGGCCCCCCGCCCGCCTTCCCCACCCCGCGTGCGTCCAGCCCACTGCGTGGCCGCTTCCTCCCGGCCGCCGCGGCGCCGTCGGCCACGTGGCCGCTCCGTCCGCCCGCGGGGCTGGCCTGGCCGCTGCCCCCCCTGCCGCCCATCCTGCCCCGCGTGCGTCCCGCCTCCCCCCGGGTGCCCCCGCCTGCCGCCCGGCCCGCGTTGGCGACCCGCCTGCCGCGTGGCCGCTCTGCCCGCCCCGCCCGGCGCGGGCCCCCCGCCCGCGCACCGCCGGCTGCGGGGCCGCAACGCTCGCCCGCGGGGCCGCTCCCAGCCGCTCCGCCCCGCGTTGACACCTCCTCCCGGCCGCCGCGGCTCCGTCCGGCCACGTGGCCGCTCCGTACGGCCGCGGGGCCGGCCCGGCCCGGCTTCCGCGGGGCCGGCCCGGCCCGGCCGCCGCCGCCGCGGGGCCGGCCCGGCCCGTCCGCCGCCGCCGCCCGCTCCCCCGCCGCCCGTGCGCCCCGCCCGCCGCCCCGCCCCGCGTTGGCGACCCGCCCGCCGCGTGACCGCCTAGCCCGCCCCCGGCCGCCGGCTGCGGGGCCGCCCAGGTCCGCCCCGCCTCACGAGGGGCCCTCGCCCGCCCACCGCCGGCTGCGGGGCCGCAACGCCCGGCCGTGGGGCCGGCCCGGCCCGGCCGCCGCCGCCACCGCGGGGCCGCCGCCGCCCGCCCCCCCCCCCCCCCCCCGCCGCGCGTGCGACCCGCCTGCCCGCGGATCGCCCCGCCCGCCGCCCCGCCTTGCGTTGACGCCCCTCCCGGCCGCATGGCAGCCTCCTCCCGGCCGCCGCGGCGCCGCCGGCCACGTGGCCGCTCCGTCCGGCCGCGGGGCCGGCCCGGCCGCCGCCGCCGCCGCCGCGGGGCCGACCCGGCCCGGGCGCCGCCGCGGGGCCGCCGCCGCCCGCCCCCCCCCGCCGCGCGTGCGACCCTCCCGCCCGCGGATCGCCCCGCCCTCCGCCCCGCCCCGCGTTGACGCCCCTCCCGGCCGCATGGCAGCCTCCTCCCGGCCCGGCCGCCGCCGCCGCCGCAGGGCCGGCCCGGCCCGGCCGCCGCCGCGGGGCCGGCCCGCCCCCCTCCCCTCCCGCCTGCCCGCCGCCGGCCACCGCGTCCGCCGTCCCCCCCGTGCTTCGCCGCGATGCTCCTATAGGTAGAAACTCACTCACTGGTAAGGAAAAATCCTTCCAAAGCATTTTTTTCTTTTTTTATCCTCTGGGTGTCCAACTTCTTTTGCTAAATTTCTACAGATTGGAGCTCAAATGATTATTTCTGACCAGTGCAGAGACAAATGATGAAACATTCCTGAGTTATTCTTACTCTTCATCTTATGGAAGTACCAGCCAGCACTAAATTTGCATGGTCTGACCAAGTAGACATTTCACAGAAAAGCACTTTCTATAGCAATATCAAAAAACTATAGATTGAGGTAAAACCATGAAGTTTCTGCCCTCCCTGGTGCAAAGTCACATGTTGTTTGACGAGCATCCCACTGAAATTTCTAAAGATGTGTAATGTGTCACAGGAGATGGAGCAGGGTTAAAACAGTGAGCAAAACTGAAGTTAACAAACGCAAGGTTCATCAACCTTGC